>CM060963.1:116873734-116886234 GCA_030765045.1 Tenodera sinensis | reverse complement strand
ATTCAAAACACGGCCTATTTGTATGTCCGACAGATGATAACATGGAACAAACACAATCAATAAACTCAGCTGCATGTTGGAAACATCGACTTGTGTAAACCCCACTGCAATACAACGGGCTCTCCTACTACGCTCAACTATTTTCTCCATGACTGTGCATGTTTTATTCAAGCTTATGGAATTTTAACCAAAACACAATATCTCTTATAGATAACAAATTATAAAAAGGTTTTCCGCGAAAAAAAATAGCCTGGATTGGGAGAATTTTATGAATATTTTTTTTTTTTTCGTGCTTGAAAGTTTAGTATTCATAGAACTTTTCGTTTTCTATTACGTTGATCTCTCTCCCTCTCTCTCTCTCTCTCTCTCTCTCTCTCTCTCTCTCTCTCTCTCTGTCCCTCCCTCCCTCCCTTACACGCTTCATTTGCTATTTTTTATGTCTAGAGGACCTAATACTAGTAGATATTCCGATTAAAATCTCGATGTCGAGCTTTTGGATGGAATACAATTGCTGTGCCATAGAAAAGGACTGGAGTGAAAAGAAAAAAAGCAAAAAAGGATGTCTGAGTTTTTTCCTTGTAAAAAGGCAGAGATTTACAATAAGCGTCAGTGATATTGATCTGTTTTATTTATTTTATTTTTTAGTTCGCTTTTATACAAGTGGTCATTTGGTTTTAGCCTGAAATCCTCCGACAACGCTGAGGAACAAAGAATAGGAATGTCGGTGGCACCAGAGGCCGCGTTGTAATGTGAAGCTAAACAAAAGAAAAATCCGACAGATGCACGCATGCCTATGGGAATAAAATACGGTTGTATCACCAACCAAACTCTCTCGCTTGCTCGCTCGTTCGCTTTGAAGCCACAGAGATCTCGCTCTTAGCTTCTTCACTCGTTCAAAGAAGCATACCAAACTGGAAAATGTGTTTGTTAGTTCTAGCTTTGACAGCTCTGCTTTTGACTATGAGAGCTCTTGCGGAGCATTAAAGTTCCAAGTTTATCCTTAATCTTATTTAAAATGATTCTAAAATTCCAGGATTATAATGTGTTTAGATTGTTCTATTAATTAACCAGACATCTGTAATTTAATGCTCTAGTATCAATATACTACGACAAAAATTAAAAAGTCCAGTCCAGTTATTCTTTTTCTCACTTTATTTCCTTCCAAGACTTTGCACAGCAATGCAGTTCTCTTTTACTGACGTTGATACAGTCCACAGACTTTCGTCATATTGCAACTCACAACTGTTTTCTTCTCGTAACCTTGACTCGTTCCTTTCTGTTCTTCTTCACTTTCTCTGTCTCTCAAACAGCTGACTTGGACGATACAATCACTCAGAAATCTCGTTGCCCTGCCTCCTTATGTAAGGTCGATGATGTAACACGAACCTTTCTCGAACTTCACCCTTTCTGGAACTTCTACAAATACGCCGGCCACCGAACAGTTCTCGAATAACCTGGAAATTCCTTTTGTCTTGATTCAGCGCGCCTCTATAGCATGGTCGCGAGTTCGAATCTCGCTTAGAGCGAGTTATCCGGATAAGGTTTTATCCGAGATTTTCCCTTATCCTGAGAAAACGAATGTCGAGTAACTTAAAGCTCTATAGACCTCGGGCTCATTTGAACATCAATGCACCCATTTCATTCATTCACCGTCCGATATGACACTACGTTGGAGGACGTTAATAACAAAAATGTTGTCGCGCGAGGCAGTGTGACCTTGAGCGCCTTTGATATGTGCTGCGCTGGTATGTGGTGTGAGGTAGCTTTACTACAATCGCCCTTTGTTGTGCGCCGCAGCCGACGTAACAATACATTAAGCACTCCGAAAATTGAAGTACAAAACATTAAATCACGAATTCATCACCCGTTGATTTCTAAAATTAAATAAGTAAATATATAAAGCAGTAATTGAAGAGACACCATTTTAAGACTTAGTTCAATTAAATGTTGTAATTTAAACTCTAATGCGATGAAAATGGTAACTAAAATATAATTTTGTGGCTTAAGTGGTAACATGTCACATTCATTCTCTCCCGCCCCCTCCCCCCCCCTCCTCCCTCTACCTTTTAAACACTTTTTTTACTTTCTCTAAATAAAGGGAGTATTGTATTCCACCCAAAAATTCGATGTCAAGATTTCACAGGAAATATTTGTTCTGAGACTCCCTGAAAGCAAAAACACATTTTTAGAAAAAGGTCCATGTATGAATTTGTAAGCTTTAAAATATTTGACTATCGCTCAAAGCCTACTGTATTCTATATTCCCGTTGCACGTGTAAGAAAACAAGCAATAAGATAATTTCTGCAAATGTTTATCATGAAGAAGATAGAAGAATAAGAGTTTGTAAGAATGGTTAGTACAGGAGTAGAGAAAGTCGTGTGAGTGCAACACATCAGAATTTTTTGTTCGAACTTCAAGAGTTTTGGATTTGTGGGCTCACTTAAATATCCATCTAGCTCGGAACCGATATTTTCTATGTGATGTTTAATACGCAAAAATGGAATTCTTGCAAATATATCATTTGCATTAGTTGGAAGGAATATTCATATACATACTAACAAATTCTGATTTTCACTATCCATTATTCAACAGAATATTCTTACAAAAGCTTATTGTATCTTTTCTTGTTAATCGAGATAAGTATTTTAGAAGTGTTTTTGTTACTTGCAGTAACTGGGTGACCGAGCTTTGCTCGGCGTTCCCCTCCCCCCCCCCCCCTTTTTTTTTTTTTTTTTTTGTGAAATCTTGTTTTTTGGAAGAAGATACTCATTGAGATAAACTTGAAAAGCAAAACGTTAACTAAATAAAAATGCTTGTCACAATTGTTAAGTCATTTCCGAGATAACATATATATATATCATAAGCACCGTCATTTCAGCCATAAAATGTAATACGTTGTATTTCTATTTCAAACATATAGACCAGACGAGCTGTAACGCATAAACTAACAGAAAATTATGGCCAAAATAAGGTTAAGAGTAATTGTGACTGTTACGCGTAAAATCGTGTTTTTTCAGGAATGACACCTATATAGATAAACTTAAAAAGCAAAACCTTAACACACACACACACACACACACACACACACACACACACACACACACACACACACACACACACACACACACACAAAAGAATTGCTCGTTTAAGCATATAGTTTCTTGTAGGCAGAAGAGGATTAGGGAATACAGTAAATTTGAGACAGGGGACTTGCTGAACTGGTGATGATGACGATAAAGAGCGAATAAATCTGAAGACCCAATATACATATATAAACCTAGTAATTCAGTTGCTCCGTTTTTTCTTGGGAGCAAAAATGTTTTGGCATGCCTCTGTTTATTCTCCTACCGAGAATTCCATGGACAGTGGGTGATTTACTACAAGCTGCTAGACAGCCTCTACAAACTAACCGACTGATTATCTTTGTTGATAGTTGACCTGGTAGTGGTTGGCTAGCTATGATCAATAATGTAGCGCTGTGGCTAACCTCGATCAATTCCAGAGACACTAAATTGTGGTCGAGTTGCGCTGATGATCCTCGCTTTCGGCTTATGGACGTTTGCTACTTCAACTTCAGTAAAAAGCATCCAGGACTTTAAAGCGATTCCCAACTGAACTTAAGCTGTTCGTTTAGTAGTAATACTAATCTTTATAGTGGACATCTCCTTAGTCATATCTTAAGGTAATATTGGTTCCTAGCTATACATGCTCTCTCTCATACACATACACAGACAGCACTCAGAGAGAGACACACACATAGCTTAGCTATAGTACTTGCAGTTTACAGTTTTCTTTATTCACAAATATTTTGCCTGTTGCCGGTACAATGGGCCTGGCTTACAGGCTACAATTGACATGGTGATATAGTTAACAATATGTACAATATATACAATTTTGGGCTATCAAAAACCTCATATGGTGATCAGCCTTAGGTCACCGAGAACAGTTTTTGTTTGTTGTCTTTGATTTTGTGTCCTTTGAGTGTTTGTTTCATTTTCTTAATATATACCAGGTGGCCCACTGGAGTCGGCCCCGCCGTAAGTAGATGACCCTTCGTGCGTCAAAACATTTGCAGAGCTCCACGGCGCTAAAGAGGCCAGTGGCGTGTTTTACTTCTCAGTAAGACGTGAGGTGAGAGGCAGTTGAGCTAGCCCGTGCAGTCTGCGATAATAGACAATAACAGTATAAACAACCGAAAAGGTGTCACTTTACTTACAGGATCTTCATTTTCAAATGAATAAACTCTCTCATGTACACGGTGCTATTGTCTAACATTTGAATTGCAGATTGTAAAGTGCAAGCACGTAATGTTTCATTGGCATTTCTTCGTTTCTTATAAATGTTATTGCTCTATTTTGTTATTATTGTTATTATTAGTGGTTATATATCGTATCTTGAATTTTCTCAGAAAAGCTTGAGAAACTCCCCCATGCCAATGTAATTCTATGTAAATTTATACGATTAAGAAGGCATACGACAAAGATATACGCCTACAATATAGACCTCCTTAATATTTATAACTTTGGTCAAATGTATATTTTCTTTGCAGATTTAACAATTTTAAAAACACACTTTAGTTGCATTTTTCTACATGATCTATTTTAACATGGCTTCCGCGTTTTGTAGGTGAGTAACTAGGTCCCCAATCATTGAAATCATTTCAACTGCTATCGTGAATTAATATAATGAAGTCCATAGAAGTCACTGTTTAATAAACGCTATAATATATAACGCAGTGCTATCCAATTCCTTTACCCTTCTACCTTTTGGGAAGCACTGATTAGGAAATCAATGAACACAGCTTTAAGTGTACAAAAACATACTTCACCTATGTCCTGGGAAGATATTCGGAAAGAAATCGTTTTGTCTTCAAATTTGTCTCAATAAAAATTTGGATATGAAGGGAGCCATGTTACACAGGGAGGACTGCGGAAGTACCAGCTTTCTTCTTGTCGTTAACACAGCCTACAGTCTTTCGTGATATTACAAGTCACAACTCTGCTCTTCTCATAGCCTTAACTCACTCCTTTCACTGTCTGTTAAACAATTTCTCTGTCTCTCGTACACTAACTCCGACGATACAATCACTCAACAACCGTTAAAACTTCTTCATTTTGATGTGGCGGCTGTCTCGTACTCTGACCACTTCAAAAGCTGTCCTAATCTAGGACTGTTCAGGCTTTTATACCACCTATGACGTATGTTTCGAGAAATGCACCTACGGCAGTCAAGATTCTAGCAAATCCTTTGTTCACCGCCGGTTTTCTCTTTATTTTTCCTCAACTTCGCGCCTTCGTGGTCACAAAGGATGGGGAAATTAAAATGTCTTCACACCTGCTGAGTGCATTTGTCAGGCCAACTGTAGATGAACTACAGAGAAAGTAATAATTAAATATTTTAAAACATTACAGATTTCAGGCAAACATAGTGACAAACAGCACTACGTTTCAAGAGTATCTTAGTCACTTGTAATTTATTGTATTTTATGCAGCTCTATTCCCAATCCAAAAGAAGAATAACAAAGGAAAAAGAAGAGACTTACACAGATAGAATATCCTCCCCCCTTGCTCTCTACTTGTGGCAGTAAAGGAGTTTGTTTACTTTATGTTAACACAAGTAAATTACACTGAAAGTCACTTTACGCTTGTGTTGCACTAAGAAGAGCAGGCCCGCCCAATACGTACCATATACCCACCTGTATGTAAATAAAATATGTTTATAGAAGTTAAATGTATTCACCAGTATTAACCATCACTAAGTACACCTGACCACGTGTCGGTTACTCCGGCTTGTACCTAATATGTCCTCATGTGACCTGTGCACGTTGATTAAATGTAAAACAATGTTCTGTTCAATAATCTACGAAAATAAAAATCTAATACCGTGGTGGATATCAAACCGCACTTGAATGGTTTACCAGAGTAAATAAAATATCAATTTCCTCCTGGGACTTAACCCGTGATCGCTAAAGCCTCACTTTCATTCCATAACTGCAAACGCCGACCTCAGTGGTTAGTTTTCTTAAATACTCTCTTCAACTTGAACAAAAAGTAAGTCACAAGGGACAGTCGGGACCAAGCTACTTCGCACTACATGACAGGCGCGGCGCACTTACGGTTAACCTTCCCCACACCACTCACACGAGCAAATACGTGACAACAATGAGCACAGCACGTCAAAAACGAGGTTTTCCAGATCATTCAAGAAGACTCCAGCGGCCGGCTTGTTTCTAGACGTTCGAGAAAGTTCTGGCTGCGTCATTGCCGGTATAAAAGCTTGCGAAGCACAAGAAGGCAGGCAGTTTTTCAGCCGGTCAGTGTGTCAATGAGTGCGAGTCGGCTGTGAAAGATATGTCGCGTCGAAGTATCACGATAATATTTTCATTATTATATCTCCATGTTTATTGTGACCAATTCCGTATTTCTTAATATAAAATCATTCCAAGGCAAAGACACATCGTTAACAATCGTTCCAATACATCGTGGCAAGGGCCGCGCCGTGGCCGAGTGATTACACCATTCGCCTTACACCAAATTGGTCCAGGTTCAATCCCAGACGACCGCATGTGGGATTATGGTGGACGAAGCGGCGCAGGGGCGGGTCTCTCGTGCTTCTCTGGTTTCCCCCGCCATCTCATTATACCGGGTGGAAGGGAAATCGTTACATTAATTTTAGATCTCGGTATTTGGAACATCTTGTATCTCACGCTTTTGTCTCTAACCATTTACTACGGAGATAATTTAGATTTGTGGAAAACAAGCTGACAACACTGCAGATTGTGTGTCTCACTTTCTCTATCTCAGTACATAGACAAACACCGTATGTCTTGAGAACATAAACACATACCCCGCTTTGTTCTTCTGCGTTTACTGTGCGAGTGTAGGCCAATCACAAACCTTAGTTCCCAAAACATTACACGAAAGCGACGGTGCACGACCTGTTCACATCCACAAACCAGGTAAGTTCCCTGACAAACCTCAACGCAACGTTATCGACTTATTTCACATTTGAAAGAGCTGCTTGGAGCATTCATTCACGTCTTTTAAGTGATTAATTGTTTCGAAACCCAGTGTGATGTCCCATAATTACTACCGAAGGTATGCCATAAATAAGTTACTCTACGCATCTTACAAGGAACAAACTGTTATCTTCGTACGTTCTTGTGGAATTACGCATCCAATTTGAATCAAGCCCAATTTATTCTTTTTCGAAATCAGCTGATAAGAGAAGAAAATGACATTCAAGTTTTCTGTTTGTAATGCTTCTATGACGCACATATTAGAAGGAATATAATGACTTCCCTTCCATCCTGAATGTGTCAGTGGCTGCGGTGCGGCATGCAGTAAAAGCGGGCGTTAAAGATTATAAAAGCATTTAAAAAAGGGAAGGTGGGTAGAACAATTACGTTTTATATGAATACTATGATACATCGGATATAAGTGTTGATTTGTAGTGGAGTGGAGTGGAGTGTTAAATTTAAGGGCCCGTCGACAACAAGGTCATTTGGGCCCTGATTTGTAGTGGTAGATAAATTAATTTGAATATATCACAATCGATATTTTTTAAAATGTTGTTACATAGAGAAGAGCTGTGCAGCGCGGATACTGCAATATGGATGAAACACGACACATGATGATTGGCCGTTAACCATTAAGTGTAACTGGTGAAAGTTTGATTACTATTACCACAATACGTAATGTTTACTTTCCAATGCATTGATAGTCTTCGCGTTTAAGTCGGTTCTCATATTCTGTATTGTCATCAACTGTGTTACATCATACTTGGATGAGGAAAAGTGCCAAAAGACATATTTTCAAAATCTTCTGTAACTTATTCCTACTATAGCTGGTGCAACATAATTATATAACTACCTTATTTAAGATGAGAAAATCGTGTATTGTTGTTGGTGAATCAGGTAATAATTTTTCTTCTGCTTATGGAAAGCCACTGACGTGATTTCATTAGATGTCGTTACTGGTCTACCTATGCTTTGCTTTTGCTGTTGCTCCTATGTGATATGATCTTGGGAAGTTCTGTCTGTTGACATTCTCTGAATATGTTGATATCGATTGATTTCATTACCCTTGCGTGTTCATAGGTTTTATACACTGTATAACCTGAACAGAAAGGGGTAAATTCATTTCGACTTTAAATTCTGTTTGGTGTGTTCAGCATCTAAAATAATGGCGTATGATAGTATGTCATTTGTTTGTACAGTTGTAATTGCTTGCTTCTTAGTGTCTTGTTTCTGTACGTATTTGCTGTGCTGGTACTTAAATTTATTCAGTGTGTGGCCCTTTTTCCATTAAGAATGACTCAATGACAACTTGCGGATGGGGACTTAGCACCTCGATCAAAAGACCATTTTTTCTGTTTATGCCCTTGGAAGGATGGATTTGGCGAATGGATCCTAAGGGTGGCCGTAGCGTTGCCACAAAGAGCAGAAGACAGGTTCTCTACATTTCCCAGTTAGAAGCACCCCGACCGAGACTAGCTCAGCTCACCCCTTCGGGTTGTACCCCCAAGAAGGGTGTGGAACACGGAAACCTTGTATCATCCCATAGGGGGCCTGGAAACAGGTAGGCTCACCTTCCAATCCGTGGCATGAGATTTCCAGAGAGTACTTGTTTCCATTACCGTGCCGCTACCGCGACGCTCGCCAACGCTTCAAACCCTGAAAGAAACCCAACGGGATTATGGGTGAAATGATTAATGTAACGAAATGAAGGGACAGGAAATTCTGAGAATATGGAAATCCTCAGCATTCGTCTGGTGACCCGGGAAACCTCCAAAAAATCCCATAGGTCAGGAAGGTCGACCATGGAGGTCGAACCTATGACTTCCCGAATGCCATCGCGCTCGGTAAGATACTTTGAATTCAAGATGTTTGAAATTAATCACCTGGTGTGTTACTTTAACATTCTTAAGTTCTGTTACTTAATATCATTATATTTGTATTTTTGGGACTATCTATACACATTGATTTTGTGAATCAGCACGTTCAATATTACTTCAGATTTCTTGATTATATATATATATATATATATATATATATATATATATAATATGGTACTTACAACTTGTGTAACTTATTTTGAAACTATTAGATAATTCGTTGTGGGACAGGACCATTTAAATGATCTTTAGTTTTTAAGTTTTCAGAAAAAACATTTCAATTTCTTTTAATAGTTTAAATGTATTTGATTGACTAATTAATTCCAAAGTTACAGAAATGAGAGTGGCATTTAAAATAATTTTTATAATATAATAATTTTAGTAATATGTCGTGTTGTTACTTTTTTGTGGGATTTAACGCCCGCTTTTACCGCATGTGGTGACTATTGCAAATGAAATGAAGATGGAGCATCGTTGAAAAAAGATGGCGGGGGAAACTGGAGAACCCGGAGGAAACCGGGCCCTGCGCCGCTTCGCCCACCACATGCGGTCGCCTTGGGATCATTATTTTTAATAGCAAAAACGGATTGTCCGGTTAAAAAGCAACTGATTATTGTCCAACTTAATGGTTTTTGGTTTAATTTTGTTCATAAAATGTCACGAATGGATGCTCTATTAGCGATATGTAATTATGAATAGAATGGGTTGAAGAAATCACAAAGATTGCTCTTTGCAGCAATTGAATTGCGTATGTCGCCGTAGTAATATGCAATAGATGCCATATTTCTATACTGAGAAATAAAATTATTTCTTTCGTATAGGTATTACCTCTTAGGTGGACATTCATGCAATTTACAGTGACAAAAAGTGTTTAGTTGTAAAATAAAGAGCTTTCATACATTTATTTCCACAACACACACATACTAAACCGCCCAACGTTTAAGTTGCTTCTATGAGTAGAGCATAGTGGAATTTACTAACTTCTGCAGTATAACGAAGTGAAGGCGTTAGGAAATCTTATCACGTCTATTGGTTGTTTCCGATCAATAGAAAACTCGCCAGCATTTGTTTTTAGTCCGCTGCACACTTTTATTTTATCTCCATCTGTGTCCTCTACGTGCTTGTGTGTATGTGCCCACAAAATAAATTTTGAAGCTGGGGAGGAATTCCAATAAACATGGCTATAAAGTCGAAGAATCCCTAATTGTTTCCATAAATACTTGAATACGTTATTTGCTATCCGGTGTCCAAGAAGAGAAGAGAAGAGAGTGAGAGAAGGGATAGGTTCTCTGGGATCATTGCTTTCTATACATCCAAGAGAGGAGCCAAATCTCGTCCTTTTCGCTTTGTGTGTTTGGAAACATAAACGTACACTGTTCTTACGGCCTCAGTGTGTGTGTGTGTGTGTGTGTGTGTGTGTGTGTGTGTGTGTGTGTGTCTGTGTGTGTGTGTGTGTGTGTGTGTGTGTGTGTGTGTGTGTGTGTGTGTGTGTGTGTGTGTGTGTGTGTGTGTGAGCATAATTCTAAAAGTGAGATGTAATGTAAATGAAAACCTATTTTTAAGCTTAACCTGTTTACCTTTTGGGTACACTTTCCGATACACCAAAATTAAATTAACTGCTATTAATATAAATAATTCTTAACCCAACATTTACTGAGGTCAGCAATCATCATACATCGTTATTAAGCGCAGGGTCTTCCAGTGATGCAATATGAAGATTTTTAGGAAAATACCCTCTACATGGAAAAACTGTGTATTCACTTTTTAAATGCTCAAAATTTAAATTACAATGCCATGTGTTTAAGATATTTACATACCAAATAAAATGTACATATGGAATTTCCTAGAAATACCATCTGAAGTCCTCTTCATTCCCAATGATTTTCGTGTAATCTATAGCATTAAAAAAAAGTAGATGTCAATAAAACACACAATTTATATATTGTTTTTCTGGCAGTTTCCGAGATAATCTCGTTATACAATTGACTGTTCAAATACCTGTATACCTGAATTGCCAAACCGCTATTCGTTAGTTTCTCTGGTCATGCAAATAAAGAGCATGGCATTTTTAAGCCGTCACTTAGCTATCCGCTTTTTAAACATCTCACTACTGCTTTTGCTTACTCTATCCTTTTTATATCCACAGCTAAATATGTGAAAATTACGAAGGAAATTATTAGGATTATTATTATTAGGATTACGAAGAAGTAGATAGCAGAGTAAACTTTTGTACGAATAGTTGGAAGAATGAGTAGAGAAAGTCATGTAAGTACTATAGATTTCCACTTGCTTGCTAGGCTATCACTGCACATGCATAACGCCTATTTGCCGCGTGTTTGTGTTTAAGCGTTCGTTAAGGAAGGCTTTTATTGGTTTCTTTTTTCTTTTATTCTAAATTCAATAACGAAAGACAATTATAAATGAACAAATACAATATGTTGTGCACGTGGCATTGCATTAAATTCAGAGATTCTTCCCTCACTGTCTTCCTCCGTCTCTCATTCTCTCTCCCATTCTCCTCTCTGTCTATTCGTCACTTTCACCCTACTGCCTTTTCCATTTGCCCAGGATCTCCCCCTCGAATATTCTCGCCCCCTTTCTGTTTCGTCTGTGCAGCTTAGCTGTTTGTTTTGGAAACTAAAGAAAACTGCTTTATTCCCAGTGTTGAAATTTAACTACGAACCTGTACCTATAGCGACCAGGTTTAAAGAAATTGACGATCACTCATATTCCCCTTGTACCTACAAGAAAATTAGTAATAACATGATTTCTACAAATGTTTATCTCGACTAACATGAAGTAGATAGAGGAATCAGGGATTGTAACAATACTTGGTACAACAGTAGAGAGAGTCATGTGAGTGTAACACGTCAGATCTTTTTAATTTATAACATTAGCCCCAAACTCGATGTAGTAGGAGATGGAACCATTAGGAGTAAAATACCTACATACGTGTAGTCTCTAGAACACGACAATTTTACAGAAACATACAGAAATGAGTTTCAGGAGCAAATATTCAGTTGTGTTTAAGGAGTTAGTCCACACTCTAAGATTAGTCTGTAAAGAATTTGAACGCGTGAAATCTGTTTTATGAGAAGGAATATGTTGTAGCCATTGTATACTAATGGACGTAGTGGTAATCATGGTATAACTAAGGCGATGAAGAAGATAAAAAGTGAATAACGACGTTCAATTTGAGAAAACTTTAAGTACTGCAAAACTCTCACGAATAGTAAGCAATATTTCTAAAATAGTTCACTCCACAAAAAAGACTGTTTGGACATAAGTTATGTGTTTTAATGATTTATTTATTTATTTTTTTTTTTTTTTTTGTGATCACGGTAACCCCTACGCCAGGTAAGTATAATGATTTATTAAGATTTACATTTTTCTATCGTAAGATTTGGTCTATCTCTTACGGTTTACTAACTGTGCAACAGTCATCAAGAATAAACAGGACTACATGAGCTCTAGTCAGCATAATCAAAATATACATTTCCTGTGCCGTCAAAATATCTTAAATATGTGATGCTTCATCGTGTCGCAATTCTTGAAAGACATTAAAATTAAATACCAACTTTGGTTTTTAACGACTTTTTATATTT
>CM060963.1:116481234-116871234 GCA_030765045.1 Tenodera sinensis | reverse complement strand
TTCAGGCACAGCAAATCTAGAACTTACAGGAATCTTTTTCACTGTACCCATTGGAGCAGGTATTGGTGATACATAAAGTGAGTTTTTTCCTCCCTTCGTTGTTCCAGATTATACCTACACTGTGTATGTATAATAACGTTAGCTAATGAGGGATAAATAAACTTTTTCGTTGGAGCGCACATTTTCCAGCTTGTTTATTCAGATGCTCAGGGAAGGAAGCAACATACTACATAGGGCATTATTAGAGCCTGACGAACCTTCCTTCCTGTAGCATTACCAGCTGTAAGTAACTCATATCCACAAAGGCAACGCAACATACAAGAAAAATTAGGCAATGTTTTCAGTGAACATGCTTCCATTTATTTAGTAAATAATACGAATGGAATTTAAATATCTAGTTACCCGTTTAAATATGAATAATTAAAATTCACTGATGTAAACCTTACCAAATTTTACCAACTCGATGTGACGGATTATATTCTTTGCAATATTATAAAAATGTGTGACCTTTAAAGTATGGATCACAAATGTGTACACGGTCCACAGTGAACTAACCTTTTGACAAATAGTAAATTGTAGGGACATATAAACAGAGTGAATAAAATATGGTACCTTAGAATATATCTAAATGAAGTTTTAATAACTTGGGAGCTAAGGAGCGCTTATGATATAACTAATAATTGGATTTTGCTGCCGAGATCCCAAATGTTACTTTCCTTACTTGGAGGTATTGTATTCTATCAAAAAATTATATACCAGGTGGTTCACTTGTGCCTTGTTATTTTTGGAGATAGGCAACACTTCATGCTCTGAAAGCAACAAGGTCGTAATTACTGTGCTTGTTCACCATTTGATAGCCATGTAAATCTAGCCTGCTCTTTGCTCTTCATGGGAAAATAGATTATTTTAGTAAACTATTCCCCAAATGTGTTTGTTGACTCTACAGTTAGACAAAGTTGAACAGAATTTCATTTTCTTCGTCAACAAATATAAGCTAATTCTGGAAAGAAAATTCTGGTATTACTGAAAAATGAGAATACTTGAACGAATTGGTTGAGGAATTTAATGTCATACTGGCAAGTTGGCCATGGTAGCTAAGTGGTTAGAGCAGCTGCTCGATGAGCGGAAGATCCGTGATTCAAATTCCGGCTATGGCATTGCATTTTTCAGTTCCGATTCCACATCTTAAATTCTAGGATGTTTCGCATCTGAAGATCAGTTTCCAGAGATAATAAACAGAATCCTACCCACGTGCTTATTTTGTAGCATAATGATAGAATATGCAGTTATCAAATAGCTGTTTCAAGTTCGAGTTTTGTACTAATTTGTTTAAAATTGCACAGTAAAATGCTTTTAAACCAGTTTGTCTGAGAACATTGCCAAGGTGAGCTCAGTAGTCGCACTTTTATTTATTTTTCCCCTGGCTTCCAGGATAACGATACTGGAGGTGAATTTTACAAATTTTGTAGATAGCCCATGATTTTTAATTTCCATAGTAATGCTGAAATGCTCATTTTCTGGCATATTGAGAGCTAAATATCTCGTTTGCTGAAAATAAAGGTATGGTTGTGCAAGACTAGACGTAAAGCTTTGACAGCATTGTATTGTATTTATTCAAACTGGGTGATCGGTGCATATCCGCTAATAGTATCAGTCGGTTGTATTTTATTTAGTGCTTATGGTGTATCATGCGGATTTGCTATGAAATGTTTTATCCTTGTCCTACTGTAGGTTTTACATGTATCTGAAGCTTTTTTTTCCTTTGCCTGATTACCCTCCCCTAATGTAGAGCTTACACCCCTAAGACTTACAAGCCAGTGTCTTGCCAGACGCCTGTCGTGGAGCACAGGAACCTATGGACCGGACAGTGAAGACCTGAAAGCGGGTGTTCAGCCAAGTACCAGATATGATAGTGAGGAAGTGGATGATATGCAATGCAGGCGAAATCGACTGTTGGAAAGATGACAATGGAGCAATTGGTGGAATGTGTGTCGGGGGAAACCGGAGAAAACCCGCTCTGACGCCGCTTGGTCCACCACAATTACCACATGCGGGTCCCTGGGATCAAACACGGGCCACCTAGATGGTAGGTGAACGCTCTAATCGCTCAGCCACGCGCCGTCCGTATATGAAGTTAATGGATTAAATTCGGAACCCCAGCTCTATCAAAATACCGGCTTAAATACTTTGTGCTCACGATATTGATAGTATTGCTGTATAAATTCACAGTCTGAGAATTGAACCTGAATCGGCAATTTTAGTAACATCAAAATAGTCGCATAATATGGCATTATGTCTATGCAGTTTGTAGGTTAAAATCCCCTATGAACTTATTTGTTTAGCTCAAACTTTAAAACAAATCACTCTATTCCAAAAATAATAAAGGATCCTTTTGATACAATGAGTTTATTTTTATTACTTTTAAACACAGTAAACGCTGTAAACACGTTCGTTAATAGAAATGTTTAACGCAAATACAAAAATAATAAAGAATGCTTTTGATATGAGTTTATTTTTATTACTTTTAAACACAGTAAACGCTGTAAACACGTTCGTTAATAGAAATGTTTAACTCAAATACAAAAATAATAAAGAATGCTTTTGATATGAGTTTATTTTTATTACTTTTAAACACAGTAAACGCTGTAAAAACATTCGTTAATATAAGGCTGTTATTGATCCAATAAATATGTTTTTGCTATCCACATAGTATATTTTACAATACTTGTAACAGTTGCATAATACAATGACTTAAAGGATTTAAAAAATTGCAGATGGTGGGCATAAAGTACCCTCCCCCTCCCCTCTCCCCGTTGGTATTGCTAGGTTTAAGATAATTTTGAGAAAATTAATTATTCAGCACTACTATGCTGCTAGAAACCCAGGAATTGTGCTGGTTTTTTGTAATTTCCTCTCAGTTATTTTATGACGGGGACTACTGTATGAAGTTCTATGTCAGGAAGTGCACAAAGCTTTGTAGACAAAACATATTGAAAACAAACACTCTATTTACTCAGCTGTGTTCGCTTTGACTCGACATAGATGCCTCAAATATCCGCCGATGGAACTCTCCAAACAACGCCAGTTTGAAGACTATAGAACCGGAAACTGTGAAAATCATTGTAGCGCGAGTGTGTTTTCTACAGAGGTAATATTTAATTTGTCTGCACACACACACACACACACACACACACACGCGCGCGCGCGCGCGCGTCGTTGTGCTGCTTTTGGATGGTTCTGTACGCGCTACAATCCCACATTTTTCTCTCGGTTAATTTAGGTTCTGTGAGGGGTGCTTTATGTATAGTAGCGGGCGGCACTGAGATCCGCCCCCAGCTTTTTATTCTTATCCCTGGCGTAGCGGCGGAAAGGCCCTTAAGGGTCATTTAGCAATCCTCGTACCACTTTATTCACTCTCTCTCTCTCCAGTGAAAATTGCCTTTATCTGTGAGCGTTTTTGCCGGCAGTTAGTGTTACTCAAACTTCTGTTGTTCAACATCTTCAAAAACGAATGTTACTGTTAATAATGACCTTATCTGTGCTTGAGAGTCGTTTGGTGCATACATTATATTTAAATTTAATTGATTCATACTTTCCTCCTCTTCTTTCTTTGTGCAGCATTTGTTCTGTTCAATGGCTAATTAAATTGTTTACCCACATTTTAGGTGGTTATCAAATATTTCTGATTCCTGTCGATTTAAAAAGCAAAGGTTTTTTTTGAGATGGGGTGGATATTCGAGTCTGGAATTCTTAGAGACTTCCGTGCGTCTCTGTGGCGTATCTGACTGGGAACTGAAGCCTCCGACACTTCCTTCAGTGCGTCCCTTCTCCCTGGTGATGATAGGAATAATTGACCTACTTTGTAGGTTACAGTTCGCGAAGTGCGATGAGTGAAATTAATATAATAATTGATATTAAATCAATCATTTGAATTATTTATTCTACAATAATGAATGCAGCTAATATTCCAGCATAACAGACTTCTCATTTTGATAATAAATTACTAAACAATAAGAAACTAAACCCAAACCATCTCATGAAAAAATAGGAAGTCTTTGGCTACCTTACGTATCCAATACGATGAAAAGATCCTCATGATTGTGCCAATAATAATAATAATAATAATAATAATAATAATAATAATAATAATAATAATAATAATAATAATAATAATAATAATAATAATAATAATAATAATAATAGTAATAATGATACCAACGATGAATGGATGGTAACAATAATGATAATTAATAATTAATAATAAATAATAACCAGGACCTTTTTATGCCGTCATATTTTTCCCTGGTTTATTTTTCTGTGTCTAAATTAATTTAAGCACGATTCCAACATTTCTAAACACAATAAATCCATTTTATTAATCATATAAATGTTCAGTTAACGATATTTTAGTGTCACGTCATGTTTTGGTCAACACTTCAAATACTTCTGTTACCATCATTTCATAACCTCTTCCCTTTCCCCTTTAGTCCATTGTAACATGTTCAGGGACTTGGACTAATGCTGCAAATTACTATTGCATGATCTACAATGAGATTGAGAAGATTTTCAATAATTCTGGCGAAAAAGATTCATCTTCATCAAAAAGGTATAATTATTTTGATTCACCATGTCAGGAAAAAGCCACATAAAATTAGACTTCTCTGTAATACTAAAGTCCATGGCCTTGAAAACGTGGCGATAAAATTGTGTGGCGCATAAAGAATTTGAAATTGAGTCATGGAGTAGCTGAAAAGGTTAGGGAAAAATTACGTCGTGCACTTGAAAGAAATCCCGCATATACAACAAAGTGTGAAATTGCTGACATTTTCTGTAGCGAGGAAACAGAAGTTTCTGCTATTTATTTATGTTATTTTATGTGATGTAAAAAGAGCCAGGTATAAGGCTGAATTTTCTGAATATCCTTCAAGTTTGACCATCTTTAACTAATGTAGTTATCCGGTGCAGTTTTGCTGAAAATGAATGTTAAAAGAGGTGTGAATTATTTCATCAGTCTGTAGCAATTAAAGGTAAATGCATTTTTTCAGTTTTAGTTCATATTCTCAGGATCGTAGTTCATGTTCTGTTAATTTTTAAAGCATAAATGCATATACCGGTGTTTAAAAAAAGTGTCCGATATTGCAACAGGAGCTTGGGTTTGTCAAAACTAGAACAAATGTTCTTGTAAACATATGTCAGTAAACAAATACCTGTTGATATATGAGCCATTTTGCCCATGTTGAGTGTGAGTTGCATTTGGTGGAGCAGTCATGCAGTTGAGGTTTCAGAATCGCTTTAGTCTCGATGTGTGGGGAGGAATTGCCACAGACGTTACCGTCTGAGCCATCCCACTCGGTCAGATAGCAGGTACTGTGCATCATCGATTCCTGCGCGTTGAGTTACGGTGCTTTCGGAGGACATTGTGCCTGTGGGAAGAGAACGCATGTGGTTTACGCATGACGGGGCACCACCCCATTTTGCGTGTATGGTGCGACAGTACTTCAGCTGAACATTTAATGGGCGATGGATTGGTCGAGGAGGTCCGATAACATGGTCTGCCCGTTTGCTGTACCTCAGTTATTTGGGTTTCTGGCTATGGCGACATTCAAAGATATTGATGTTTAGCAAACCCATCAACAATGTGCATACGTTACAATGCATGTGTCCAAATCGGAGAGCAGCTAATTGTGTTTCAACGAATTCGGGATTCTTGGAGAAGAAGAGCTGAGTCATGTGCAAGAATACATGGTAACCACATGGAGTATCTCCTTTAGTAATATCGGCATAACATGCAGGTGTTACCAGAGGACAAAATGGCAGAAAACATCAGAACTCCTGCTTGGTGTTTCATGGATGTTTACTAACAATTGTTCTGTTAAACATGTGTGAGAGTAAAGTGTTCCCTACAGCTGGCTTGTTGGATGAAGCCTATTGCCTGGTGACCCGCAAAAGTAAAATGGCCCATATCTCAACACGAATTTGTTTCCGTACATACGTTTATAGCATCATTTACTCTAGTTTTGACTAATCCCAACTCCTGTTGCAATATCGGACACTTTTTTTAAACATCCTGTATGTTTAAAGAATTTTTGAGTTATAAAAATCCGAGGAATAATAATAATAATAATAATAATAATAATAATAATAATAATAATAATAATAATAATAATAATAATAATAATAATAATAATCATAATAATAATAATAATCATAATAATAATAATAAATCATAATAATAATAAATCATAATAATAATAAATCATAATAATAATAAATCATAATAAATCATAATAATAAATCATAATTAATAATGACGATGCATGATGAATATGTATCTGGCTTTCACAATTCTGTTGCATTTAAATGAATTCTGAGGGTTTAGTTTTTTTCTGAGATTTACCTTCAACGTCTGTTCACACTTTTACTCGTAAAAGGGTATTGTTGATGGCCGTAACGGAACACTTGGCAGGGTGATAGTATGTAAACAAAAGAGAGAATCTCCGCTGGTAGCTGCACTCACTCGTCCATGTGGAAATGTGTTATCTGTGCTGGTGTTTTTCACCTTGTTACTTACACATGTAGGATATCGAGACAAGCGAGCCAAGCGGGCCACGGTCGCGATGCGATGCATGATTCAACAAGGTTCCCACAGTGCTGCTAGACGTGTTGAATAGACAAGGAGGGGACGGCAGCAAGCGATAAACACCGCCCCCTGGGGTATTTGCGGTCTGTCTCGGCTATTGTTGCATAATATCTCCAATTGTCTCTCAGGTGACATTTCCATACTCATTTGCTCTTGTGATCGTTTTTCATGCACAGAAAACCCACTTGCGTCAAAGCGTGTGCCAGATACTGGGCATTCATTTATTCAAACTTACGATTTTTCCTGAAGAACGTTGACAAACCTGGGATTCACAAAAGTTATTCACGTAAATTAAGTTTGGATACTACCGTACTGTTTCGCAACTCATGCAAAATAAAAAATCTGATATGTCGTACTTACATGGCTTTTTCTACTGTTGCACTAACTGTCCTCATAAACATTTATTCCCCTATATTCTTCATGATAGTCTTTAGTTTTTTCACATCATGAAGGCACAATACTCTAATGGAGAATCCGCGCAGCGTTGCCACAGATGTTCCCTCGCTTTCGTTCACAACCAGGTTTATTATAGTAACTAGGACTAGGAAGTTCATGCATTTGCATGTTTTTTTCATAAGGGTTAAAAATGTATGCTTTTACACTGTGTGCACGAATTGTGGAATTTTCAGTTATTTGGACATGATTTTATGTTGCATATAACTGCACATTTTCTTGATTTTTGGTAAATGCATATTATTTCAAAATTATAGCCCCTATATTGCATATTTTAATGATTGTTATGCTTTATTATTTTTTTTTTTTTCCATCTGGATTATATTTTTCATATTGATAGTATTGCACATGATGATGCAACTTGCGAGGTGGTGAAACTAATGCTGAGTCATGCTGTCATGCAGTGAATTCCCTGTTTCCATCCTTTCATTATATGTATACCTAATCAGTACGTTATCTGAGAGTTATCTGAGGTTTATATTAACAACGATAAAGTGCAGGTCAACGTTTTGAGCAGCACGATTATAGCAACTCTTGCCTGCCCACCAGTAGTTCTGTCGTGGTCTTCAAACGTAACACTGTTGTGAACTGGTTCCCACCAAATTAAATTAGGTGTATAAAATGTGAAAAAGCTCTTTAAATGCCGAAAATAAAACCAACTTCGAGTGCTACATTAATTAATTTACATAAAGAGTTTTCGGGTGATTTAATATCTGCAGATAATAGGGTACTGTTCTGTTCATCGTGTGAGAAAAATATAGGGAGTGAAAAAATATTTCAAATAGTTCAGCACACAAACAAGCAAAACACAAGAAGAATTTAATCAGAAAACTCGCAAACAAAGAACTTGTTCAAAAACAGTTAGTAGAGTGTTTAGGAAGTAGGGTTACTGAATTTTCCTATGACCTGTGCCAAGCATTTTTAGCTGCTGATATTCCCTTGTTCAAAATTAATAATCCGACATTTAAAAACTTTCTTGTATAGTGCACTCTACAATAATGTACCTCGAGAAAGTACACTGCGTAAGACTTACGTAGGACATTGGTACAATAGCATATTGTGAAATATACAAAATGAATTAGCGGATCAATTTGTGTGGTTGTCCTGTTGATGAAATCCCTGATTCTGAAGGCCGTTCTATTGCTAATATAATCGTGGGTGCTTTAAATAATGACCAAAAGACTACACCTGATCTTCTTAATGTGTGCAAATTGTGACCATGTAACTGTGACCCAGTTTGTGATGGGCTCTTTGAAATTACTATGGTCATGTGGAATCAAATACGACCGGTTACTTTTATTTGTTACTGATGCAGGTCCTTATATAGTAAAATCAGGACAAATCGGAAAGGTATTTTTCCTAACTTATTTCATATAACTTGTTTGAAACACGCTCATCACATTTCTGAGACAATACGTGATTCTTTCCCATTGGTAGATAGATTTGTGTCCAGTACAAAGAGAATTTTTGTTAAATTTGCTAAAAGAGTTAAGTTCTTTAGATCAACAGCATCTAATATCCGACTTCTTCCTGCATCAGTGTTAACTCGATGGCGAACATGGGTCGATGCAGTTTTATATTATGCTGAGCACATACAAATAGTCGAAGAGGTTGTTAATTCATTGGGCTTGAAAGGTGCTTCATCAATAGAAGCTGTGCAAAATATTCTGTCAGGCACTGGGTTAAAAGAGGATCTTAGTTTCATATCTGCCCATTTTTCTGTCTTACCAACAGCCATAACGGCATTGGAAGCTGTAGGATTTCCTTTGCATGAATCACTTACTGCCTTTAAAAAAACAATATGTGATCTAAGTTCGGTTCCTGGTAGCATAGGACAAAAAGCGAAAGAGAAAGTGAATTATGTAATTTAAAAAAATTCTGGTTATGGACAGATATGCGATATTCGAGACATCCTCGAAAGAAAACCATCTGTCACACCAAGGGACTTGGCTCTCTCTGTGAAGCAGTTAACATCATTTAAATATGACCCGATAACATGTTGTGATGTGGAGAGAAGTTTTTCACGTTACAAAAGTGTTTGGCGAGACAACAGACGATGTTCTACAGTTGAAAATATGTGCAAAGTGTTGGTTGTGAACTGCAAATTAGCAGCGGGACCACTTCTGCTTCAAGCTCTAAGGAATAAGGTAAGTTTACTTATTTATATTATACTAACTCGTCTTGTCTACTGCAAAGGGACATTGTTTTAATTGAATAGGGCATATTTCTTGGCATATTTTCAAGTTTTTAAGAGCATATTTGCATGCATATTTCAGTGTTTTTAGGGCATGAACTTCCGAGCCCTAATAGTAAATGGTTCATTCCCATTAAATAATCAAACACTAAGAATTGTTTTTCGCTCTCCACTTTGAATAATTTCACAATTTTTCCTGCGATCCATTGCGCTCTGATCACTTAACTGCAATGCACACGATTACCAGAGAATTTGTGAAACTCATACGCGATCCAGATTCACAAAACCTTATCAAAACCTCCAATGAAGTACGACCCCTCAACTGTCATACCACATCTAGTTTTTATCATCTCCAAGACACGAGGAACAGGCTTGTTGGCGCTGTGTACCTTGTGCGCTGCAAATATTTGCCTTTAAATGGTGATTCATGTGACCATGAATGGATGTTTTGGTTATGGAGATGTTCCATATGTGGATAAAAATAATTTAATTATTTCTTTGATAACTTGGTCGCTGGAAGTTTTTACGTGGACTTGTAGAACGAGAATTAGCCAGCAAGGGCCTTCTCCACTATACAAAGGAAGAATCCACACTGTTTTGAACTGTATTTTTTAAAGAAATATGTTTAAACATATTGATATAATCTAAATACCAACGTGGAAAGCAAGCGAATAATCCAGATTTTTTCCATCGCAAATATTTCGGTTTAAAGCCAGGTTTTAAAGTACGGAGCAAGAAATGTGTTAAACATCTGCTTTCAACAGAATTTAAATTATATTATTTTAAAAATTGAACATTTATATAAAAGATTTTCGTGCATATAACCGTATTCTTCGACACATTCCTACTTTATCTCAGTCGCATTTGAAAACAATTGGCAACGGCGAACTTGATTCTTCCATAAGAAAAGCATGGCCCATCGGAGCCTATTGTGCCTTCATCACGTAAAAATTTCTATAGATAAACATTTGTACATACTACCTAATTGCTAATTTTCTTGTACACACATTGGCAATGTAGTAGACTTTAACCTATATGATTTAGAGGTGGTCGCTCAATGGAGGCTTTGAAATTCTATTCTCTTTGTATGACCAAGATATAAAAAGTGAATAGCCATCTTCCATTTCAGAAAAGTTAATAGCCAAACTCACACAAATGGCAAGGAATATCTCCAAAATGGTTTACTCCACAAAAATGCATTTGGGCACAACTTGTGTGTTTTAACAAGGTCTGTATTTTTTTATAGTAAGATTTGGCCTATCTGTTACGGATTACCACTTGTGCTAAGGTCATTAAACAGGGCTATATGGGCTATAGCAAGAAAATTCACAATATACATTTAATTTGTCATAAAAATAGCTCAAACATATGGTATTTTAATAAAAATCTTCAAGAGCCAGTTTTAGGAAAATCAAAACTTTTGAAAAATGTTCCATGTAAAGGGTAGTTAGGGTAGAGGAATTTTCTTCAAAATCTTTGTGTCGCATCCTTGAAAGATATTAAACTTAAATATCAACTTTGGTGTTTAACTGGCTTTTCGTTTTAGAATTATGTTGTTTACAAACACATAAATGCACACACAGACCTTTTCCTAAAAATGTTTTTTGTTTTATTCTGGCGGCCTCAAAACACACTTTCCGGTGAAATCTCGATATTGAAAATTTTGAGTCGAATACAACGCTACCACTAGCAAGTATACGCAGTAGAGAAACTAAAAGAATCTGATATATTCCAATCTAGTACACATTGTGTATTTTTGTTACGAAAGCTTATTTTTTTAACTACTTAGCTATAATTGAGATAAACCTTTGCATATCTAGTTCCTTACTCATTGATTGTGGGAACAAGGGCTAGAGGACACCAAACTGATAGTCAGATATTTCAAAACCGAAACGCTATATGCTGACCTAGAAGTTCTATACGCTTTCTCTGACATCGCGGGAAACAACTGAATAACGACGAGGCGTAAAGTGTTTCAAAACTTAAAACTAAGAAAAACGTTTCTCTCGAAAGCTATTCATCCAATTTGATCCATTTATGTTTAAAGCCTTAACTCTATCATTTTGTAAAGATCTACATTAATATTACTAATGGGCAAAAACATCAAAATAAAATGACCAAACAGGATTTACAAAGCCCTTGTATTTGAATAGGAACATATTGGAGTTCTTTTTTCTTTCCCTGATTACCCTCCCCTTACTAGTGCCTAGGGTCAGACACCTGTCGGGGAGCAAAGGGACCAGACGGAGTGAAGACCTGGAAGCGGGTGGTCAGCCAAACACCAGGTATGATAGTGAGGAAGAGGATAATGTACAATGCAGGCGAAATGGACGATTGGAAGGGTGATAATGGAGCAATTGGTAGAATCAATGTGGGGGAAACCGGAGAACCTGAAGAAACCCCACCCAGGCTTGGCTTCGTCCACCACGAATACCACACGTGGATCCCGCCTAGGTGGTAGGCGAGTGGCCTATCCACTCAGCCACTGTGCTGCCATTATACTGGAGAAAAATTCCTACTCCCCTACCGGGAATTGAACCCAGGACCCCTAGCACAGCAGGGAGGTGCTCTACCAATTGCGCTACGGGGCAGTTACTTCATATATGTAAAATATATACGATGCATGTCCTAAGCCAGCATTCCATATTGTTCATCCTATTGCAAATTTCGTAGTGTTTCGTATTTGACCAAATCCATTGTGGATACGCTCTCTCTTTGTCAGTATTCGGTACAGGAAGAATATTACATTGGATTCAAATCAAAAGAGCGAGCAGAGACCATGCAAATTGTGAAATTGTGTACTATACGGATGAAATGAGATTCTGCACGATTGCAGTATAAAACATACCTATTCGTTGTGGTGCACGTGCACACTGTCAATTAAAAGGTGCAACTAATTTCTCAGAAACTGTAGGTACGTCTCTGCATTTAGGCACAGAGGAAAGAAATGGGGATCAACAAGGTAGTCATCCAAAATGTTTAGGTAGAAACTCTCTTTATAATCTGCCCTGTCATACGACCATTATTGTGAAACTAGAAGATACCGTCGCGAGGAAACCCAGCCTCGTCAATGAACAGGTGGCATATTAAAAAGTTGATAAATACAGCACAATTATGTAATGTGCGATGGTAGAACGTTCTTCGTGATCCAAAGTCCGCCAAATTTTATCCTTTCACCTGCTCGAGTTGATATGGGCAAAGAAAATGTTCATTCAGAATTCTTCAGATAGTCTTTTTACCAACTCCTTCCCTACTGCAATAGAGATGACATGTGTACAGGAACTGTTTCTGGCTCTCGTTGTCCGTGGGATCCGAGTAGGGGCATCTGGAGGCATGAATCCCACGCCGAGATCTTCCTGAGATGACACCGGAAGACCTAAGGACTTCGAGGTGTCGTCCTTAGGGACCTCTGACAGTGCCTGTGCTGTTATTCTGGATCTGACCGCCCAGTGTCTTCTATCACCTCATGCTTCCTAGATACAATAAGCCTAACTTCGGTGCCCAACCCTCTCCGTATCGCTGCAATTCCTCTTATTCCCTACAGCACTGCGTCTCATGCTATGTGATAAGTTTGCGTCCACATCACGAAAAACTCATTCTTCATTATCAATGAAGCTCACGTGTCGTGGTACATTCTCATCTGCAAGGCCATGCACATAGAGCATATGAGAAAGTTTAATAAATAACTTGATTAGCTCTTAACTTTTCAATTTTTCCCCTCCTTCAGATAAAGACTAATGTTCACCATAATTTCAAGCATTATACCGAAAAATTAGCTCTACTAAATGCACTTAAAACAATTTTGTAAATCCCAGACACAAAAAACAAAAGCATGAAACCTGTAAAATTTTCACATTATAAGAATAACAGCGTGGATATATTTTGAGGGTCCTTCTTTTTTTCTGTGTTAACACTTGGAATGTTTTCTCTTCTAATTGTTCACAAATAAAGTCAAAGCCTTTCTGGTGATTGTATAGCAACACACATTCCTTCTATCACAAATTATTATTATATCTGATATTTCTGTTTCTATTAAAATGAAGTTCCAAATACTTACGTGCTAATTTATAAATAAAAGTAAAGGCAGCATTTAAAACAATGAAACAGCCATTTGAAACCCCATTAACTTTCTTAACTGTGCGTATGAAATAATCTTCCATTAAAATTTTATCCTCAGGTAATTAAGGTAATTTCACACGGATTAGCGCATGAGCAGCTTAGCAAGGACTCTATTTCTCCAGCATGACCAGAAGCCAGCTACATTTAAAATTGGTTTTAGTTTAAGACTGGAGTTGCCAAAAGTTCCATTAGAGATAAGTTTAGATAGAAACAATAAATCACAAGCACAGAATACACGGTTTATATTAGTTTCCAAGCAGTGCTTTACTGAACTACAATTTATATTCTATGCTAAGAACTGATGTAATTAAATACATAACAAATGATAAGTTTTTTATTCACAGTCTCGTGACACTAACTCACTTATCATCACCTGTTACATATAGCAATTTTACGTTAATAACAGTTCATATTCAATGAGAACAATGAACGTGACGTTTCTGTACCACAATTGCAGAAATTTTTGGTTATAATTTTGCGCTGGCCCTAGTTACAACGACCTCTAAGTGTTCATCAGTCATAGTAAACCTTATTTTGGTTTGACATGTTTCATTCCTACTTTCTGTAATACGCACTTAGAGTAAGCAGGGGAAGTAACGCATTGCACCCAGCAAATTCCATACCTAAGTTTCACCGAAAGTTCCCCGAATCCAAAAAAAAAAAAAGCATTTTTAGAAAAATATGTCTCTGTGCGCGCGCGCGCGTGTGTGTGGTGCGTGCGCGTGCGTGAGTGTGTGTGCGTGCGTGCGTGCATCTGAACAGCGTACCTCAAAAAGGAAAGGTCAGTTAAACTCCAAAGTTGGTATTTAACTTCAACCTCCAAGGATGCAACAGAAAGAGTTTTAAGAATTTCTCCTTACCACAATTACCCTTGAAGATATTGTGAATGTTTTGATTTTCTGAAAAATGGCTTTAACATATAAGAAACCAAACCCCAAACCTCGTAGAGTGTTTTGACATTTCTCGTAGATGGTTTTTATCTGCCCGTCAGCCTGGCCTCTGTAGTCTTGTAGTCTTTGGTTTGAGTAATAACTTGAAGTCAGCTGCTTATGATTTCCTATGCCTCATTATTACACTGTATATCAATTAAAAATCTTAACGCCTAATTTTATTTAATCGTTCGACTTTCCTGAATAAGGTACTGTAATACAGGAGTGTCTTTTTTATTGCTTTTTTTTTAAAAAAACTTTGTAGGCGGACCAAACAAAAGCGTAGTTTGGCAATCCCTGATCTAAGGCATGCATTATTCAAGACGACCTCGTTGTATTTACGCTGCACCCTTTTTTATTACTTTAATGCCCTCTATTCGATAAATTATATCGGAGGTCGAATGAATGAAATAGGTGAAATGAGCTCCAGCTTACTTTAGAGTATACTAACTCAGTTTCCACAATCTTTATCCGCCTTTTATAGGGAATGAAAACTTTCATATTAGCACTCGAACACAATTCTAATTAATAAAGAGTAACTTTGCTTTTAAAAGAAATATCTTTTGTTAAGTTTTGGCAATTGTCATATCAAATAAAGACGATTTTTCTTGTTTATCTATGGTTATTGAAACTGTGTTGGGCACACATTTTGCAGTAAGACGTAAAGGGGATGAGCATGCTGGCTCAGAGCAAATGAACTGAGACCCAGACACCGTCCTCTAGGTTCCTTCGAGAAGAACATAAAACGAGAAAGAATCCAAAGATGGCAGACCTCTTGAAGCAGCTGTCTACACTGTGAAAAATCAGCATGTTATAGATATGTATTAATGCAAAAATATTCCCTGCGTGGTCGAGAAAGGAGATTTTTCTGCTTGGAAAATCAGAAGATGGTATCATTGTTATATTAGCTTCAAACTCCTCACTGAAAGTCAGTAAAAACACTAGAATATACGGCATAATTTTGATTTATTCTCTTAGCATACTGCCTTGTGCTTTATGTAGCCTGTCTTTTTTGTCAGTGAGAAACGAACGATTTTTTTTCTCTGCAGCAATTGAATATGGGAAGAATCACTATTGAAGTAACTGCTGAATGTAAAATAATTAAATCGAAAACGCTGTTTCTGAATGTATGTTCCTTACGATCTTGACGGTATTCTAGATTACGCACATTTAGTCATGTGTCTGTTTACATTATGTCAATGAATATATGCTCCAAAATAGCATGAGCATCATGCCTTGCAAGAGTTCATCACTATACCTATTTGGCCCGAAGATTTTTAGTGAGCTTTCCCTCGATTGGAAGTTGGGATGCAGACACTTTTAAGGCCTCTCCCCTCCCCCTGCACGCACACACACTGTTAACTTTTGCATTATAACTTAAAGCACTTCCTAAGATTGAAATAGTTTAAAAAAATACTCACATCAGAACACATTTGGACTGTAATTTTGGACCCGCGTAACAGGACTCATTGTGATTTTTCCAAAATAACCGTTATGCTAAGATTACTTAAATCCAATGTAATATAATATATCCCTTTGATTGTTGGTTTCTATTAGTTACATTTTATTGAATACTTGTGAGCGAATAATATAAGCTTGTAAAATCATACCATGCAGAATTTCTTTTGTTTGCATTGTTGTTTTATACGTAAATACGGAGTAACTCAAATGTTGAAGTTCGGCACCTTATGGGTTTCATTACATGTTTCAAAAAGTGGTTCTTAAAGGTGAAAATAGTTAGTTCTTATATATTTTTGAATTCAACTTTTCACTTTTATAAATTCCATTATTTAAACTTTTCTTCCGGCCAGTACTTTGGATTTGAAGCATCAAACTTATGACGAATTTTTGGAAGAAGCTGAACCATAATATCAAGTTTGATATTTTTCGGACTTTCGTTTTTGTGTTTGCTGTACATACGCTCGCGCGCGCACACACGCACACAGACACACACACACAAACACACACACACACAAGGTACGCAATTATTCCTCCATTTGTAGAACGCAGTGGAGAAAGTAAAACAAGCTACGTTAAACGAACCTAGAGTTGGCAAGTTATTTCTAAAGCCAAAGCCCACGTTATGACTATATAAGTCAAAGGGGGCTACATAGATGGAGAAAGAAGAAGGGGAAAAAGAAAGCAGCTGCATATAAAATTGTGACTGTTAACTGTGCAATCCGCTATTACAGAGTCGCAATAACATTTCAGTTATCCCCTATAGGAAGATAATATAGCTACATTAGCTCTGCTTAGAAATTTGCTTTCTATACATTTTTCTTTAACGAATACAAACTGTTAAGAAAGGCTCTCCTAAAATTCGTGTATTAATACCTATTCTATATTGTATTGCTCAAATAGAAGTTGAAATATTGCGCACGCGCGCGCGCGCGCCTACATGTACTTTGTAAATACTTATCACGCAAAGAAAGAAACAACATAAGTCTATTTCTTTTTTGGACGTGACAAGTTGAAGCCCACAGACTTCAAGTTCGTTCTGGTGCAGCATTTCGCCGTTCATTTTCTAGCACATCCTCCCCAGCTGCGCCTTAAAGGCGGCCCAACCTGAGAAGCTGGGTACAGTTTCACAGTGCCATGGGAGAACCCTTGAATATCATCTGGAACATTGGTGATATTGGAGAAGGAAGGAAGATAAATGAATTCTAATAGCACAACCACTACAGGTATGGACATTGATCTGTTTAGTGCGAAAGTTATTTGTAGCTGCGTGGCTCTGGTTCATTAAGATGTTTTTATAGTACTGGAAAATTCATTCTTCTTCTTCTTCTTCCAGAAAGGATGACTCGCTTTGAACAGGAGGGTGGAGGAAATGCCACTTCATGGGAAATCCTTTGTTGTAAACTTATTATTAATGTGAAACTCCAAACCCTTGCGCTGTACACGTTCTCTTTGAACATTTCTATAAATATCAGTTTATGGCAATATTTATTTGTAGTGAAGGGGAGAACATTTGAAGGGTCAAAACATTTAACTTTTATCGTATTGGTTGAAGGGAAGTGTGAGAAGTGACATGTACCTATTTGACGAGTGAGTGACGGCAGGCTGGCAGTTCCTCGTTCAGTGTTAATGGGAATCTATTCGTATTTTAAAACCACAAATCACAGGAAATGGTCGCTTTTCAATGTTTTTAAAGTACGAAGAGCACAAGGTGAAAATGTCGGTTTTTATACTTTCTCTATCACGTTATGCGTAAATGGGAAGAGAACAAAATTCCGTTCTATCAAAAGAAGTTTTGATACCGAGATTTCAACAAAAATAAATGTTTGAGACCCCTTAGTCAAAAAGCATGTTTAGAGGAAAGGTACGCGCGCGGAGTGTCTGTGAACAATGCAACAGAAAAATGAAATGTCCAGTAAATATTAAACTTGGTAATTGTTATTTTTTATGCCAGCCGATTTACTGCTGATTTTTGAGTCCTAATTCCACTTTTGAAACCAAACTTGGTATTTAAGTTGAGTACCTTACAAAAATGTTACACCAAATTGTTCAAGAAAATCCAGCCTGCCAAAACTATCCTTTATGTGGAAATTTTTCGAAATTTTCAAATTTCTGAAAAATGGCTGTAAATATTCGTATTCATATCGCATCATAACATATATACCATATATTTAATATATTTAAGAGAAAAAATGTATACTTACGTTGAATTTACAGGGAATAGCTTGTGAAGTTCACTTCATTTAGAAGGATTTTTGTATAGCTAGTAAACCGTAAGTAATAGATAAACAGACTTCACAAAGAAGCAATGTTTCAAATAACTTTCCTGTTGTATTAGCCATTTTCAAGATATGCACAGTCATTGTTTTGAATTTTTCAACGCTGTCATTTTGTCGAAGTGCTCTCACCATTCACTTGTTTCTCTGGATGTAATGGAAAGAATATGTAATTTATAGGCCAGCATATAGAGGTTAGATTTTTACTCCTGACTATCGATTCGGTTTCCTCTTTTCCCGTTGTAGCTAAAAAGAAATATTTAAGGAAGTAAAAGTCACGAGTCAGTTGACCTTGAGTGAGTAGACAATGTCATGTACTTGAAACACACTAAGATTTTTTCTTAATAGAGTATTTAACAAACAAAGCAACAATGTCATTTCAATACCTTACTTGCGTGACAACAAATTGATTCAACACAATACTTGTTTTACAAAGTTGCATATTTCATCTGGTACAAATGCAGCAATACTGTTGTACAGTTAAAGTGATGATGTTTTGTGGGGTGGTGTCACTGCTCCGAGATGAAATCTTCCTTCTTCCTAACCACATCGGAAGCTCATAAATGAAGCAGCACCTGGCAGCAGGCGGAACGTCTATAAATAAAATTACAAGCAACGAGAACAAGGGAGACCTACTGGCTTCTCAAGATGTGCTCCATCCATTTATTTATTTCTTCCTTCTCCCCTTTATTGCCCTTCGGCTCTAGGTTCTTTATCTTCTAAGTTTAAATTTTAAACCAGCTTCCCCCACACCACAGGATGTAAATGTTGAATACCTTCAACAAATGATGAAACAGTGCTGCACCCAAGGAAGTGCATAAAACACCTACATATTTCACCATTTTCCCTACTTCTACAAAAATTGTAGCTCAGGACAACAATTAAGCCATATGGAGGATTACAGCTTCTTGCAATCGTTTTGAATCGATAATCTGTGTAAATATCTAACTAAAAGTTATATTTGGTTCACATTTTCATAAATACGAAAACGTATATCATCCTGATTTAGGCCTTGTCTTCTTCTTCCTCCTCCTTGTACCTGTCGTAGATTAGGCTTTAGGTCTGTTCCACTCTCACACTATCGTTCCATCTCTTCCTCGGGCTACCTAGTCCTCGAATTCCTATTGGTTGATATTTCATTGTTATTTTAGAAGTTCCATTTTCTGACATTCATTCCAAATGATTTAACCAACTCTTTCTTCTTCTTCTTCTTCTTCTTCTTCTTCTTCTTCTTCTTCTTCTTCTTCTTCTTCTTCTTCTTCTTCTCCTCCTCCTCCGATCCAACAGCCTTATATAGGCCAAGACTATGTTCCATTGATTCCTCTCCCGAGTTTCTTTTTCCATTGACTCACATTGATATTCTTGAGGTCATTTTCCACATCATCCATCCACGTAGCTTTGATGACTTTAATTATATCTGGCTCTTTATGGCGGTTTTAAATTTCTGTATTATATCTTATTCGCCAAACACCCTTAAAACTGAGGGGTGCCAAATGTTTTTCTAAGGATCTTCCTTTCAAAGATCCTAAGTCTTTGAGCGTTAGCTTCGTTTAAGAACCAGTTTTCTGCCCCATACATAGATGAGCACCGGCTTTATTAGTGTCTTATAGAACTTACATTTTGTGTTTTTGCTAAGGAGATGGGACTTTAGTTGTTTTTTTTTTTTTTTTTTTTTTTTTTTTTTTTAGACCGCAATAACTTTAATTTGCTATGCATATTCTTGAATTTATTTCTGTCGTTACATTGTTATCATTGGTGATTATAGTGCCAAGATAATTAAACTGTTTTACAAATTCAAATTTATAGTGTTTAATTTGGATAAAATGTTTATTGTACTATTTGTCACTTCCATATATTTAGACTTCTCCTGTTTGATCATAAGTCACATTTTTTGTGCAGTGATTTCCAGTTTATCAAATGCTTCTCACACAGCCTTTACAAAACGTCCTATTATGTCCACATCATCTGCATAAGCAACAAGTTGAAGGGATTTTTGGAATATTGTACTTCGTGTATCGATCCCAGATTTTCTAACTTTTCTAGGGCAATGTTAAATAACAGGCATGATAGGGCATTTCCTTGTCAGGATCTTTTCTGTGTTATAAATTCTATTGTAAGCTTATTTTGAACTCTCACCCTGATCTAACATTTCCAAACGTTGCTTTCGTAAAGTTTTTTTGGTATATCAGATTCTTCCATTACTTGAAAAAGTCCGTTGTTGCTACAAAATTAATAAACTGATCGAATGTATTAATCTTATATTCTCTTGTCTTTTGCAATATGTGTCTTACTGTGTGGATTTGATCAACTGTAGATATTTCCACTTTAAATCCACATTGATAATTTCTAACTTGTTATTCGGCAAGTGGTTGCAGTTTTTTAAGCAATGTCTCAGAATATATATATATTTTTTTTGGCTATATTTAATAGTGTAGTTCTGACATTGGGTAGGGTCTCCTTTTTTCAGAATAGGGTAGATAATTGCCTCCTCCCAGGATCTCTGTCTTCCATATATAACTAACACCTAATATGATATACTTTATCTAAAAGAATGGCTTCTGTTTTTAAGTTGTCTGGTCCAGGTGCTCTATCCAATTATCTCTATATGTGTTAAGTTATTAGATGTACATTCAATAGCCCTCTAATAATTTAATTTGAAATTCTGTCTTGTAGCTTACTTCGCTTTACTGATCTTAAATATCTCATCCCTGCTGTTTCAATTCTTTTAAGCTCCTTCTATCCACAATCCATGTTTCACTGTCATATAATAAAACAGACAACACCACCGCATTATAAAAATCTATTTCTTCTTCATATGGAACTGTCGTACCTAAACAGTTAAACATCGAAACCTATTCTATTCTGTCACCTTTTAATTCTGATTGAGCCAAATTCTTTGATTTTTTTTAAATTAAATTTTAAATTTATGTTTTTCACATATTTTATTTCGGCAGTGTAGTGCATATTGCAGTTTATCTTTCTTGTCGAAAATTAACGCGATATCGTTAGCATATACATTACGTATATTCAGATATAATCCTCGTCCTATTTTAATACCTTTATCAATCGTTTTTCTCAACTCAGGTTTATCTATAATTGAGCTTTCAAACTGGTAAGGCTTAATGGCAGATAAAAACGACTATCTGACGCAAGTTATGGAATCCACTACCACTTAACCTTAGGAAACTATCACAATGATAAAGCAGGAAGAGACAAACGAAAAAGATAAGAATACAACTGGCATATTATGAAAGCGCTTGTGTCATACTGAGTACGCAGCACTAAGAAGAATATGAATATAAAAAAATGTTATTTTGGTATGTTTACAACATGCCCGGGCTGTTTAGGGAGATCCCTCTTCAGCCTAGTCTGCGGGTTTTTATTTGTTGTGTTAGGGATCTTAACAGCGTTTGTGCGAATTTTGTTTTTATTTTTGTTTTTTTGTTGACGTCATGTAGTATTTTATGTGTTGTGGTTTTGTGTTTGAGTTCAGTTCCCCGTGTATCAACTCCATGGCTCCATAGGCAGGCATCTACCCAAGAAGACCATTGATTTTGATTAATGGGTGTTGCTTTTTTTATTCTTGCTAGTGCACTTCGTCAGCTGTTTTTAAAATTATTTGAAAGTTTTTGTATGTTGGTGTATGTGTGTGTTCAAGTATTATGTGTCTTTAAATGCTTTGAAAGTGTTGTAAATGTTCTTCAAGTTTGTCCTGTTCGTCTTGTTGGTATTTGTCATATACCTACGTGTGTAAGTGTAATTAGGGTAGGATTTTTGTCTTTTTCTGTTTCTTGTATAGTTTTCATGGTTGTACTGTGTTTATGAGTGTTCTTCTATAGCTTCTTGTGTGTGCGTTGTGTATATATATGATCATTTGTTTAGCTATGTGAACGCAGCATTATAATCCTCGCAAACGTTAAAGGCATAAGGAGGCGGGCCATACTGCAGACTCCAACGAATCCTAAGCTTGCGCCTCCTAACAGCGCTGCCGAATGTGGTACACGAATCTCACGCGCTCTTATGTACAGAACCTCTGCCGGTACACGCACTACGCTTGGCAACAGCGCTCCGGTTGAGCATTGGCCAGCGTTAACATGCCTTTAACGTTTGCGAGCACCTTATATAATTTTAAGGCATTCTGTCTCCATCTGTTCTAAGCAAAACTGACTAATTAGTCAGTTTTACTCTTTATAACACAACTATACGAATGGTTTCCCAATATACATTTCAAATGAAGCACACACAAAAAGCGTGTCACATTCGTATCACTTGCTCTACCCACTGTCGTTTACGTATAGCTTCTATAAATCATTTTGTGAAAGCTTATTTTGGTGCTTACTTCATGTTAATTGAGATAAACATTTGCAGAAATAGTTTATCACTCATTTCATTGTAGGTAGAGGCGTAGATTAAAGGGAATTCATTAGATTAGGAGAGATACGGAGCGAGTTTGGCACTGAAGCCAGGCCTATTGTACTTATGCCCCTAAGGGAGTACTCCCGGGAGGAAGGATGAGCTGAGCGCAGACATCTGGCGGCCAGATCCGTACTAACACACAGACATTGACAGAGGTCCCTAAGGTTTCCCAAGTTTGGCGACACCTAGAAATCTTAAGCTGTTCCGGGGCCTACTCAAGGTGATCTTCCTTGGGACCGGCGCCCTCAGATGCCACCCCCTTTTTCACCTGGATCCCGCGTACGAGGGACGGAAAAAGTTCCTGGGCGCATATCATCCCTGCCAAGCTGCACCTTCTCTGACACTTGCCACCCTCAAAGAACCAACTGGATGAAGGGCCAGGAAATGGAGGAATAGGAAATTCAGAGGATATGGAAATCCTTCCCGGCATATTATATATATATATATATATCTTAAATACAGATAAACAAAAGTTTCCAAACATTTTGCACCTAAAGGGTAGTTTGGGGTGGGGAGATTTTGTTTTGTATGCTGATACAAGTAAGCGTTGGGTGTTTAAAGCAAAACACCGAACAAACAGTAATATAGTATAAAAAGAAATTATTGAGCGAGGAAATTGATTTGAGTAATTTATTTTGTGAATCAATAGGGAAAGTTAGAAAATGGTCATATCAGTGGTGCCTTAATGAAGTGGAAATAAAATAAATGTCCACATTGTTGATGGTGGCGATGATAAGGCTCAGGATGTTGAATTTGATTGCTCAACCTTAATAGTGATCACTGAAATTATATTCACTAAGATTTAATGTAATGCTATCACTCTGATGTCTTTTTCCCGTTCTTATCAACAAAAAAGTTGAACCCGTATCAAAATGATTGACATACTGAGAACTGTAAGTTTTCAACCTAATCACGTGGCTCATAGTGCTGACCAATTTAAAGTCACGAGGACAAAATGTGCATTTTTGTTCGTCCTTGCTGATAAAGGGCCACCTGTCACGAAGTGTTACGCAAACCCCTTATCTTTGTCGCTCCGATAACAGTGATAGAACAAGGCAAATGTGATTTGTTTCTGTAAGACAAGGTGGGTGGTTGTGCCTCCCCAAGTAGGTACACGTAGTGTTCCTGCAATTCGCCGGATGTGACGCCAAGAGCCTGCCGGATGGCCATAATGGCCTTCCTCCATGTTTCTTCCAAACAACATGTGCCTGACATGTATCGCTCCACTTGCCCTTATTTGTTACCCTCAAGCATGACACGGGGGCTGTTTTCCGCGGCAGTCATCTCTTGGGTAGGCAGGTAGTACCCTTAAGTAAATGTTACTACAATAAATCACAACTTTTATCGTTTTATTATCTGTAAACGAATCTCTAATGTAATAAAGTGTTCATTCTACGAAACGATTCATTGATAAGAACGATGTTTCTGACATAGTTCCAGATTAATTTCGTTTCTGATGCAGTTGAATGTTCACGCTCAGAAATATCCAGTCAAAGATTTCTATATTACCTTGGTTAGACAGAGGCCAATCAAAATTTTGTGGCTAAAACACAAAAGATTCAATTGGCATCTATGGAAACAAGTTAATAAAAATTATAACCATCTGCAGCGCTCGTAACGCTGTTAGGGGATATCATTATTACTAGTTAGAATAAAAGTAACTGGTACCTACATATTATATTAAGGATGAAAAAGGAATCAGTGCTAAGAATTTGGCAGGTACAAAATTTAATGTTGGCTGAGAATTGTTGTGCAAATAAATTTTGTGGGCGCAAATGATTTTCATATCACCGGCGTTACATTGTGATTTCACAGCGTGTTTAACCAAGGTCTGGAGGCTGAAAGAGATTACGTTAATGACGTCATCATCGGGGTTCATGTTTATCACGTGCTTGTTTATTATGGGAATGCAACATACCAGTGCGTGGTTGGCATGTTAAGAAGTTACTTGTGTCTTACAACGTGTCAGTAAACAATTAAGTAAGCGTAGTTTTTAATACAAAATGCCCAGGAAGTGTTACGTGTCGGGTTGTACCTCAAACTGTAAAACAAGTGTAGAAAAGTATGTTACAGTGTTTTCGTTTCCAAAGGATCCACACAGGAGAGAGCAGTGGGTTCGTGCTATTCAGAGGGATAATTATCCACCAGGTGTTGCTGCTGTGGTATGTATTAAACATTTTTCTGAACAGCACACAGTGAAGGAATTTACTGCCATGCGAAACGATGAAAGTGTTCTTGTAATACCCAGAACAACTCAAACTTACTTACCTCGCTATTTCCTAATTTACCATCCTACCTGACTTCCGAACCAGCACCCAAACTTAGGGATCCAGAAAAAAGAAAAGGAGAAATGCTGGAAAGGGTTGCAGCAGCATTTCGTAAATGGTTCTAAGATGACAAAATTGTTGATTTTCAGAGCTTTACAAATAGAATTAGTGACATGAAGTTAGAGAGATTCGCCGTCATCATCAAAGAAAACGATGTAATTTTTGTGAAAATTGATACTAAAGAAATTCCTAAAAATTTAGCAGCATTGAAAATTAATTCCAATTATATTATTCAGGTTCTACAGGGAGAATTGTAATACCCAATTGTAAGTTTAAATGGATACTCGGTAAACAAATGATATTGGATAAGTGGTCTAAATTTGATGCTCTTTTAAGTCATGTGCATGGGTTCACAATAGCAAGTGAACAAATAGAGCATAAACTACTTCAGGCCGCCAAAATTTTAAAGGAATGCTAAGAGGAAATGAATGAAGGTTCCACAGAATATCTAGAAACTAAATTCCTAGAAGAGCAGGCCACGACGCGGCCCATTTCCAGTGTATGTTACTTATTTTTACTAAGTTATGTACACTTGTAGGTCTATTGGGACTGGCTCTGGTCATTTATTTCCAAAACCTCCAATGCCCCGTGCTTGGCTATATAATTCATATACTGAAACTGTATAATCTTTCTTACTTTCCTTCTTTACTCGTTCTTAAAAAAGTATGTATATAAGCAAGCCGCTTTGCATTTAATATTGGTAGTTAACTTTACTCATCACAGTTAGTGAATCAGAGAAGGTCGTAAAAGCTGTGTTTACAATGAAAAAATATTGCCTGAAGCGCTGTCTCTTCGTGCATGGTTTCTCATGTCCGTTATGGTTAACTGGAAACAGAGCTCTTGGCGGTTGTTGCGTTTGCCAGTACTTCTTCACAACGCATAGAACTTGTTTCTTTGAACAAAACCTGAATAAACATTTGTAATACCTATACATTACCTTAACATTACAAATATAAGCACACGACAAACAATAGTGTAAATGTTATCAAAGATCAACTGCTTCAAGAATTAACAAAGCTGGAATTTTCTATTACTCAAGCTGAAACCTTGAATGCAAAATATATAAACCCTAGTTTGAGCAGTCATTTCAAAACAAGGGTTCAAGTGATCCATTTCACTGCGCTGCAATATTACAGCCTGTTATTAGCTACTTTTGTTACGCACAATGGTACTCCTGCAGAAAATAGCCTGACTTCGAAAAGCTTTTCCACTCTTAAAGATATTTCTAATGTACGACCGAAAAATATCCTGTATATCAAGGACAGTAAAACACCTGCATTTTATGGACGCAGATCGACGTCAAGTATGTTTTTGGTGGAGTCAGCCATTTCCGAGATATTTCTTGTTTTTGGTTTCAATTTTCAAATACTTATGTTTTCCTAAAACAGAAAGCCGATATTCGCTTTCTTTTTTTATCATCCTAAGCATGCAAATATAATTGAATTCCAAAGCCATAGTATAGGGATCAAGATTTCACTATCGCTGAACACTACTGTATTCTACTATACCCATTGTACCAACAAGAAAATGTGTAATAAATTCATTTCTATTGTGTATCTCGATTAACATTTATTTGATACAATAAGGTTTTGTAAGAACAGCTTTTTGAGCAGGTAGAGAAAATCATGTGAATGTAACATATATTTTATTGTTTTGATCTTTTTGCCACGAAAAGTGAACGGAATTTCAGAGCCATCACATAATGACCAGCTCTTGAAAGATTTCACCATCTCTTAAGCATACAGTAAGGTCAAACAGCCCCACCAACATAGTAAGCGCTACGTGCATCAAAGACGCTCAAGGTCAGGCTGCCTCACGCCGCTGTTTGTAAACACATGACAATGAGCGCGGCACGTCAAAGGGTTTTCCAGATTATTCGCGAGGCGTCCGGCGGCCGGCGTATTTGTGGAAGTACCAGAAAAGGTGAAGTTCCAGAAAGGTCAGTGTTACGTCCTCTTCGCTGTATAAGAAGGCGAGGCGCGAGAGAAGCAATAGTGGTAGTTAGTTACAAATATGAGTCGTTGCAGCAGGCAGTGTGCGGGAGAGATAGGTCACGTCGAAGTTAAGTCAGGAAGCAGTATTGCTAAGTCAACTGTTTGAGAGACGGAAAGTGAAGAAAGACAGAATGGAGTGGGCGAAGGTTACGAGAAGGAAACAGTTGTGAATTGTAATACCACGAAGGACTGAAGGCCGTGTTAATGTCAGTAAAACAGAACTGTGTTGAGCGTTCAGTTAGAAGAAAATAAAGAAGAAAAAAGTAACTGAACTGTATTTTGTAATTTTTGTTACACTGGTGTCAGGAGTGGGATTTGTCAACTTGTCATTTTGTTGCAATATTGAATTATTCGCTAAAGTATACACAATAAATGCTTCTTTACACACGCCTACCATAGGTGTATGTTAGATGCAGTGAAATTAATGAATTCGCATTATATTCTTTGTATAATTGGAAAACCGCACTCGCTATAGACCCTGTCCGCTTTTATCTACTTAATGGTAAACATTTCTGAACCAACAGCATAGCTGAAAACCATTAGCCAAAGAGCATTGGAGTAAAGTGTGGTCATGAAAGGAGATAGACTCACGGAAGGATACATTTTTTGTGTGTTTTATTTCTGTTGGTGGTGTATCTCAGTGTAATGGACTCTTTTCACCGTCCCTATCTCTCGCGTGGTGACTCGGGCAAGCATTTCCGTTACATTCCTGCCCAGTTATATCGCTCGCTCTTCTCCTTTCTCTTTCACTTATTCTGCCTAGGTGTTTCTGCTTCTTTATTTTCGCGTCCAAGTTGTTCGTATCCCTTCTTTCTACCTGCCTTTCTTTTCCTCCGAATTATTCATCTTGTGGTATGCTTTGCTCCCCGTTTAGAACATTGTTGATTCTTTTTGTTTCAAATTCCTTTTGTGATCCTGCGTATGTTCCTGCAGTCCTCGTTACAGTCACAAATTGAAGCCTTCACAGTTTAATGACAGCTTATACTCGGTTTTGATCTCATTCCCAAACGAGACTAACCATTAGTAGTCTTTCTTCACTTCATTTGTTTCTGTTGGTCTCTTTTATTTTGTTCCCCTCGTGTGATTTTTTTTCATTAGTGTGTACTTCTTTGGGCTGCAGCGTAGCCAACTGGTTAGACCGGGTTTGATGCCAAGGTCCACATGTCGTATTCTGGCGGACGAAGTGGCGTCTGGGTGGGTTTTCTCCGGGTTCTCCAGTTTTCCCCGCCACTCATTCTACCAACTGCTCCATTATCTTTCCATTAGTCCTTTTTTGCCTGTATTTCGTATAACCTTCTTCCGCACTACCGTGCCTGGAGCTTGGCTGACCACCCGCTTCCAGGTCTTCGCTTTGTCTGCTCCATAGGTTCGTCTGCTCCCTAAAAGGTGTTTGACCCTAAGCACAGGCTTGTAATTTCTAAGTTTTGTCAGTCCCCCGTATGGGGAGGGTAATCAGATAAAAAACAGGAACACTGTACTACTTTGGTTATTCCTTTCTTTGCTGCTATCCTGTGGTAAAACTTTTCTTTTGTTTTTGTGCTTTTTGATAACTTAGTCGAAGGTAAGAATTAAATGGGAATTAAATGTAAGGAAAGTTCGTTAAAGTAAGGGTAGAGAAGCTCATGTGAGCGTAACACATCACATATAATTAGATTTCAATATTACAAGGGAACAACTACGTTCTTCAAGAGAGTAGTTTTAAAGTTTGTAACCAAATAACCCATTTGTTCTAATTATACACTTCTTAAATTATGAATAGAGTTAAATTATAAATAAAATAAATTGCAGAGGATGAAGTCTTACATCAAACATTTTAATGAAAACACTGATGTTTATTGCGTATAAGGGAAAATTACAAATCACAGCCGATTACTTTTATGTAAATCTTAAATTGATATTATTTCTTAGTTCCACAACATATAGAGTTTTACTGTAAATGTCAACATAATGTAATATGTGTATGTATAATTGTAAGTTAATATCCACAATGTATTACTATGCATGGTCGTAATAAGACCGTGCTGTCAAAACGACCTTAAATAAATATTTACAAAAAAAAAAAAAAAAAAAAAACATATAGAGGTATAATATTGTTGGACTGTTATTGAAAATTGTTCAAGTTAATTTACTTCTTTGTGATAAATTATCAAATGTTTAATAAGAAAAAAAATATTTCATTCCATGATTGCAGCACGTTGAAATCCTTTTATCTCTAGTAATCATATTGTAACATTTATGTATACTATATTCTACACTTGCAGTTGTCTCCTGTTGCATGACTTTGTGGTCCTTATTTTATTATTTATTTCTTAAAATCAATCCTTCATAAATGATTTACTGTTTGTGGTTAGCTTTGTCATAATATTGCCAACTGACTCTGTTGAACTCAGGTTTAAAACTTAAACTCCACACAGTTGTAGCCTTATCAATACTGCTGTTGTGTTTGTAGAATTGTCAGTAAAGTTGGCAGCCATTATTACAGGTGCGCGCTTAAATAGGCGATTTCGTGCGCGATATAAAACTACAATGAGTGTAATCGAAGCATTTATACCACGCAAAGCGACAGACGCGCGAACTCAAAAAAACACAGCTCATGGTTTAGTTGATGCGTGACCAACACGGCAGTCGTATGGTCTGGGAGTATGCAGGGTGTTTGATAATTAATGCCTGCCTTAATATGTATCCATTTCAGTATGTTAGTTTGCTTTTTATCTTCATCTAAGGGCTTTCCCACAAACCAATCGCGTATATTACTATCTAATGCTTTTGTATGGTTGTAACTGCGCCGTAAAATAAAACAACACCTGTAAGAAAAGACTATCCATTTTGCTTCACACATCAATGCCTAACCAGCTGGCCTAAGTAGTGTGGGGTCATTGGTCTTGCAGAAAGCATTCGTTAGCACCAGAACTGTGCACTCTGCGTCGTCTTCCTCTCCACGCTTCGACGGAAAATAAGCACGTATGAATGGCTTGTGTGTACCACGCCTACACTCCTGAAAACATAACACTTTTAATTAGTAATATTATAAATCCTCAAATGAGACAAATATTAATGTAATATTGTTTATTGCAGTGTCCTTAACTACAGTAAAAATATTTACACTTACAGCTCTAACAACCTGTTATCCATGCACATCGTGTTTGCGTGTTGGAGCGAGACAATCGAATTAATGCCACATTATAAGAAATCCAGAGTTGTAGTTTTGATTTTTCACCTTTCAGTGAGGTTTGTGCTTTCACGTGTCGCGCAAGTGATTCCACTTCCATCGTTCAAACGTTTGTCAATCATGGGTGCTTAAATGTTATAGCAGAAATTTGTGTAAGGAGTTCAATTTGTAATTTTAAGTTACAAAGTCGACTTTTTCTCATAATATTTCCTAAATACATTTGTGCACGAACTTTGCGCTGTTTATAGGATGTTCACTCCATCGTTATTTTCGTTTGACCTTTCCATTTAAAAATTTCCAGGAATAGGGCAAGACACATGGAACTATACTGTGTGTCTAGCTGTCGAATGGAAAATGGAAAATGGTAGTAATGATATCTCCAGCGGTACACAGCGGGACTATAACAGCCATGAGGCATAGATAAATGCACCACTACAAATTCTGGGCGTTGTGTCACTCTGTTGCGCGACATAAAATCGCTTATATAAATAGTACCTTATCACAATTACATAACTTATACTCTCTCAACACGGAAAAGTTAACAAACATGTGCAATTTTCAAAACATTTTGAAACTAATAAACAATAGCAACGTTTTAAAAATATATCGGAAAAACCAAACTTGTTCTTTCAACAGGTTGAAAACGAGAATTTTCTCCTCGTTAAGTTTGCTGCTAGAAAATATCGGTGGGGACGAACCCCTTTTGAAGTTAATGAAGGTGGATGTGTATTCATTACTGCGCTAAGCATCCAACTATTTACACAGATGTTGCCCCTTCAGAATTTTATAGTTAACTTCTAAAGTCGACAATATCCAATAAAATATTATTGATCAAGTGATCAGATAAGTGTTTCCAAGGCCAAGCATAGCAGCTATAATTGTAGCTTAGACGTATTTTTAGACGCGGCGAATGGCCGATAGCTGCGCAGTGGTTTATAGTAGAGTTTACAGTTGTATTTACAAGAGATAGGTTGGTATTTCTGCGACTTTCGTGCAGTCGAGATGGGAAACAGTATGAGATTAAGCACAGCACCTGCTAGTGTTATCAGCAGCGTCTTGTTAATTTCAAAGAAGTGAACACAGACGTTACCTCCACCATCAATTTGCATGACGTCACTCGCGCAGATCCCAGCAAGGTCATTCGTCACATCTAAACTATGTCTATCAGTTTAATTTACCCAGCGGGATGGCACAGGCATTGATCCTCGTTCTGGAGGCTGTGGTTCGATCCCAGCTACGGACCTACCTGACACATGGGTTTTTCTGGGAATTTTGCGAGTCATCATGCTGGGTAGCTTCATTACATCCCTTGAGTTTCCTGTCCCTCCATTACTTTTCACTTCTCATTTTCTTTCATCCTTAAACTCACTCATCTCCTTCAGGGTAGTAAGTGTCGGCAGGGGTCTCGGTGCTGCATGGCAGGGAATATGCTCTTGGTAAACGTTCGTCCTTCGGCGAGGCGATCTCCAGTCTCCGAACGTCTCCCTGCGGGATGTCTAAGACCATGGGTGGACGCGACACCGGTTTTGTTAGACCTGGCCGGCGGGCTTCAATCAGGAAATGGTAGGGACAGGCCCTCTACTCTTTCGTGCCTCCTGCTTCCCTTATGGTGTACCCCACCGTAAAAATCTTCAAGGTTGACGTGCAGAATCCTCTCCGCGACGTCCTGTGCCACGGCTGGGTAACTGATGCTCACTGAGCGCAGCCTTCTCATGGGCTTGCACTGATAGCTGTATGTTTAGCAAGTTATAAAATGGTCACATAAGGTATTCCGCGAATCGCCTGTCGTATCCTGTCCTGTGCTATCCTATCCCATGCCAAATTTAATTTGGTCTTGTTTGTTTTATCAGTTAATTATATCTAAATTGTCCAAAACCATGTATTTAAATATGCTTTCTTGTAAGTATAAGCTTAGAAACCTTAGATTTGGATTTGGTTTAAGGGCGCTCAACTTCTAGGTCATCAGCGCCCTTAGAAACCTTAGAGAAGTGAAAGAACTTCCGATAAACTGGGTAACCTTCTCTCGCGTATCCCGCCACTGCAATGTTACGCAGTTACCTTTCCAAACGGAACCCTGCTCCTTTTTGTACGCTGTGCGACAATTTTTTTGTCGGTCCCTCAAGTGCTGCTAGAGTTTCCCTAGCGTACCTTTGAAACTCTGCAACTACTCATCGGACTTGCAGACGATAAACAAGCGTGAAAAAAGTTGTTAAATTTTTAGGAATGATAAACATGGATCTAAGGTTTTAAAATTTTGGACATCGAGATTTCATTCCCTTCGGACCCTTTTATAACTTCGTTTAAATATTGGCTTTTGCCTCAAATGTTTGGTATATTTATGAATATTTGCATTTATTGGTATTTTTATTTGATATTCAAATTTATCTCTGACTTTTGCCATGATCCATTTCTAAGGGTGCTGATGACCATGTAGTTGAGCTCCCTTAAACATAAATCACATATAAGTGTCCTATTCTCTTTACTTCTTTCTGTTACGTGTACCAATTCCTTACATTTATGTTTAGAAACCTAGGAGCAGTACGTTAGTGTCAAACAATAATTGAACTCAGGAGCTAGTTTTCAAAAGCGAATTGGAAAAGCTCTCGAAGTGCGACAACGGAGAATCGCTGCCTATTTCAAACAATATCTGTAGTACATGGAACTAAGTAGAGGCAGGTTCTATGACTGGAACGCCGGCCTTGAACTGGCAACCAAGGTGCTCGTCTGGAGGAGGGAGTAATAGCAGGGAAATACTCATCTAATTGCGCTCTTCCACATGCATACACACTTACTGCTGCACAGACATATGTACCTGCCGTATCACCGTATAGACAGACAGAGCCACCAATACTCTTTCTCTACTTTGTATAGCAAGTAGGGGAAGTATTGTACTGCATCCAAAAATTCGGTGTTGAGATTTCATCGGAAATATGTGTTTTGAGGTCCCCTGAATCCAGAAAAAACATTTTTAGAAAAAGCTGTGTGTATGTGTGTGTGTATGTGCGCGCGCTTGCGCTTGCGCATAGCTCATAAACGAAAAGTCGGTTAAAAACCAACGTCAATTTTAATATCCTTCAAGGATGCCCCACAAAAATTTTGAAGAAAATTCCTCCACCCTAAACTACCATTTCTATGGAACATTTTTTGAAAATGTTTATTTTCTGTAAAATGTCTAACGATTTTAATTACAATGCAATATGTTTAAGATATTTTTATGCTAATGAAACGTATATTTTGAATATTCTGGCTATAGCCCACGTAGTCCTGTTTATTCCTGATGTATTTTTTGCATAACTGCTAAATCGTAAGGGATAGATTAATCTTACTGTAGATCATGCTATAACACACAATTTATGTCCAAATATACATATCTTTATTAAAGTGAACCATTTCGGAGATATTCCTTGTTATTTGTGTGAGTTTTGAGATACTTATGCTTTTCACAAATGGAAGGTTATTCATTTTGTATCTCTTGGCCTTGTAAAGAGGACGGAAGGCAACGAGTAGCAACGAGCTCTTAAAACATTTCACTATCGCTTAAACCCAACAATATTCCCGTATTCTTCTTACAACTGCAAGAAAATTGCAATAAAGTAATTTCTCAAAATGGTTATATAGATTAAAATGTAGTAAATAGAGAAATAAACATTTGCAATAATAGTCTGTATTAGGGCCTGTATTACGATCTCCGGTTACTAGCCACGGTTTGTTACCTCTCAGTTATCGCTAACTGTTAGTTAGGCTCGGTGCCTCGTATTACGAACTCAATTTAACTGTAGGTTTGTTACCCTGAAGATTATGATGCCCTGAGAGCAGTTGGTAACATTTTTCACTAGGCTTTTGCTGTGTTTGCAACGCTATCTCGTGGGTAAAGCACATCACAGATGTGTGGGATGGTTTGAAGATTTGTACACATTGCATAACCTAAAAATAGCTTCTGTTTTATTCACTATTCATTCAGAGCCTTGAAGTGCTTTGAAGAAGCGCAAAATCGTTGTGTCCACAATGAATATAATGCAACGTTTACTATTTAAAAGGTAACACTGGTCGACAAGATTTTTTTCACAACAAATCTGAATAGTGAATCTAGTGCATTTTTTCATCCTGAATTCAGATATGTAGTCAGAATTTTCCCATCAGGCATAGTTTTTCTGTGAAAGCTACTTTTCAAAATATGATTTTAGCGTTTTCTTTGACCTATCATAGGAACCTTTACCTCATATGTAGCTATTTTACTCAACCCGTATTTATTGAAATTACTTGTAATATCACGCTGAAGCACCACAAAACAAGACTGTGCAGGTTCATTCATGTTTAGACATGCTCAGACCTGTCTGGCATTGTGATGTGTCAGTATTGAGCTGACTGTGACATTGTTCACTAGTGAAATATTTCCTTCCTTTCTGTTTAGAAGTGTATTGTGTATGTTGTGCATGTTGTATTTCAGTGCTTAATGTTTTCATTAGAAAGTGTGTAAATCATGCAGATAATTTCTGCTATATTTGTGGTGAGCTGACCTTCAAGTCTCAGAGGCGAAATATGACCCCCTTGTAAAGAAGTGTTATCATCTTTACTTTGGCTGTCAAGTTGGTGATTTTGATAAGAGCTGGGCCCCAAATACATGCTGTGTTTCTTGTGTTAGACTGCTGACTGGGTGGAAAAATGGTACACATCATATGCCATTTGCAATTCCCATGATTTGGAGGGAACCGAAGGATCATTCAACCGACTGTTATTTTTGTTTGACAAATATTAAAGGAATCACATCTAAAACAAAATATACAGTTAAGTATCCGAATTTGCAATCTTCATTGAGACCTGTCTCACACAGTGAAGAGTTCCCCGTACCAGTATATGTAGATACAACCTTAAGTGATAACTCTGATTCTGACCTAACTGAAACTCAAAATGATTCAGATGAAAATAAAAATGATCTTACATATGAAGCCAGTAGCTGTTCATCAGAACCATACTTTCCCAATCAGCAAGACCTTAATGACCTGATTCGGGATTTAAATCTGTCTAAACTGCAAGCTGAAGTTTTAACTTCCAGAGTCAAAGGGTGGAATTTACTCCAAAAAGATGTAAGAATAAGTAGTTATCGTAGCCGCCATAGTGTTTTCAAAGAATACTTCTCTGAAGAATATGGTGTTGTGTTTTGTAATAATATTTGTTCACTTATGGAAATTCCTGGGCATCAACACCGACCAGATGAGTGGCGATTGTTCATAGACTCCTCTAAAGTAAGTTTGAAGGCTGTGCTGCTACATATTGGCAATGAACTTCCATCAATACCAGTAGCGCATGCCGCTATGAAAGAGACATATCAAAGTATGAAACTAATTTTAGAGAAAATACAATATGGAAAATATGAATGGAATATCTGTGGTGATTTAAAGGTCATTGCTTTATTGCTTGGGTTCACCATATTTTGCTGTTTTTTGTGCGAGTGGGACAGCAGAGATAAGAAGTCTCACTACGTTAGAAAGTCATGGCCAAAACGTGAATCTCTTCTCCCTGGCCAGAAAAATGTGGCATGTGTCCCTTTAGTGAATCCTGAAAAAATATTTTTATCTCCATTGCATATTAAGTTAGGAGTTATGAAAAATTTCGCAAAGCTATGGATAAACTTTCTGATGGATTCTTGTACTTGAAATCGAAATTCCCCAAAGTCAGTGATGCTAAATTGAAAGAAGAAGTTTTTATAGGACCACAAATCCGATCATTAATGGCTGATGAACATATCGAGGGACTGTTAAATCCACTGGAGAGAGCAGCCTGGCAGTCTTTCAAAAATTTATGTTGCAATTTTCTTGAAAACCATAAAGCAGAAAACTATCGTGACATAGTGGCTGATCTTCTGCATTCTTAGTAGGTAGGTTGAGGGAAGGCTGGAACAGACCCAAATGCGCAAGATGGCCGCCATGCGTAATCTAAGCATTAATACGTAAGGTGACAGGGGAAGCAGGACGTTGTAGGTGTTTGAATGAATCTCTAGGGATAACTTTTAAAGCCTATAGCAGTGCATGTATGTCTGTGTGCGTATGTGTGCATGTATGTGTGTGGGTGTGCGTGTATGTGTATGCATGTGTGTGTTTGCGTGCATGTGTGTTTGCGTGCATGTGTGTATGTGTGCTTGTGCATGTATGTGTGGGTTGGGGTATGTGTATGTGTGTGTATGTGTTTGTGTGTATGTGTGTGTGTGTGTGTGTGTGTGTGTGGGAGAGTGTGTGTGAGGGTGTGAGTATGTGTGTGTTTGGCATTAAAGTATATAAAATTATATACATTTATTTGTATAAATATAATGGGTGATATGTAATTTACCTTGTTTAAACTTTAAAAAATGTGGGGGAAATGCATGTTAACGTTGAACTGGCAAATAAAAATGAAACAAGTTAATCTTGACTCACGTAGTTTAATGGTATATATTTTAAAAATACAAGCTTAATCTTGAATCGCGTAGTCATTTATAAGGTACGTGCTAGTGGAATAAGTGGGGTTTGCTTGAGCTTACATAGTTATTCGTAATTAACCTTCGAGTCGAGCACATCAGCTTCTCCTAGTGAGATTACCGTTCAATAGCTTTGACAAGTTATCAAGGCGAGTCAGTGGAAAGTGCTATAAGCATTTATTGACTTATATAATTTACAAGTGTCGCACTACATATTATAAAGATGTGGAATGGTGGAGTGATGGAATCGGTTCTGAATGCTATGCCAGACTATAGCTGTAGCAAATGTGATAAGCGTTTTCTACGCAACTACCATAAGAAGAGACATGAGTTGGTATGCGGTCGAGTCTACAGGTGTAAACATTGTGGTGATGTTTGCAATACTGAGCATAGAAGAGATGTACATGAAGAAAGGTGTGAAAAAACTGTATCTCGCAAGAAAATCAAGTTTGAACCTAGCAAGCATCATCTATTGACAATGACTGATGAGTGTGATATGATCGAGTATGAAACATCATTTGAAGGACGACTCAAATCATATTATATACGTTGTGACACCTTCAAGGATATGAAAACTTACCTACAGGAGTCAAAACATCGTATAATTCAAGCTATAAAGAAAGAACTGTCGATACATAAAAGTGTGAAAATTAACATCATGGTCGACTGTCAATTTGTGAATGTTCATGGAGAGACATGTGACAGAACATTTAAAACACGTAACCAACCTGTGTTTTTAGAAACTGATATGAACACCATCTTGGAAAAAAAATTCGAGAAGCTTCGTGTTGAAATGGAAGAAAGTAAACTGAAAGGTAGTAACTGGGCCTTGCTATCAGTTGATGGAGTTCGACTCCGAATTAACAAGTACAATGCCCTTCGAGGGAGCAGCTATATTCCTCTACCGTCATCTTTGGATGCTAGAAAAGCCTGTATAAACCCTCAAAATTATAGTGACGAGAAATGCTTTATGTACGCTGTTCTTGCAAAGTTCATTCGAAAGGATCCTCAGCGTGTTAGCAAGTATAAGGATTACCAAGAAAAATACGATTTCTCATGTGTTTCGTTTCCTACGAGCTTGGGTGAAATCGCTAAATTTGAAAAGCTCAACAATATGTCCATAAATGTGTTTGGACTGGATGAAAAACATGAAGTGTTTCCGATAAAGGTGATTGATGAAGAATTAGATGATCATCGCGATCTCCTTCTGTTAAGTGATGCTACTGCCAGACATCACTATGTGTATATAAAGGATTTTGAGAGACTTATTCGTCAGCAGAAAACTAAACATGATGGAAAAATATATACGTGTAAACGTTGCTTCAGCCATTTTGATGACCGATATGGACTAAGCGGAATGAAAAAATTGGAGGAGCATAGAGAAATGTGCATGCAACATGCTATTGCTAGATGCGTTATGCCTACAAAGGAAAACTCTATCGTCAGATTCAAAAACGTGGAAAGAATGCTGAAACTGCCATATGTCATCTATGCTGATTTTGAGAGCATTCTCACTCCTTACCATACCTGCGCTTCTAATCCTGAAACGTCCTATACAACTCCCTATCAAAGTCATTGTCCAATGAGCTTTGCTGTTTACGTCAAACCATCATCCAGCGTTGACAAAGTAGAAACCGATCTTCCTACACACCCCTACGTGTATCGAGGTCATGATGCTGCTGAGAAGTTCATAGGGTATCTAACTTCCCTTGCGAAGAAAATAGGTGACTTATATAAATCTGCTAAGCCTCTGAAACTTACAGCTGAAGAACAAGAATCGTTCGATGCTTCTACAATATGCTACCTGTGCGGGTATGAATTTACAGAAGATAATTGGAAGGTTCGCGATCACGATCATGTTTCCGGGATGTATAGAGGGTCTTTACACAATAAATGTAACCTGACTTGTAAAACACCTAATTATATACCTGTCTTCATGCATAATCTGAGTGGGTATGACTCTCATTTCATTGTTAAGGAGTTAGGTTGCACAAGCGAGAGAGTGGAGGTAATACCGAGCTCTGAAGAAAGCTATATCTCATTCTCAAAATATGTTGGAGATATTAAACTCAGGTTTGTGGATACCTTCCGTTTCCTGAGTACAAGCTTGGACAAGTTAGTGAAAAACCTCACGACGCATCCCGAAACAGAGAAGTACTTTGGAGAAGAGAAGATTGGCTTGATGACTCGTAAGGGAGTGTTCCCCTACGATTACCTTACTTCATGGGATGTTTTGAATGAGACTCAGCTGCCTCCAAGAGAAGCATTCTACAATAAATTAAATGAAGAAGAAATTACCGGCGATGACTATGAGCATGCTAGAAATGTATGGAAGCAGTTTAATGTGGAAAACTTAGGTGAATACAGTGATATTTACTTAACCTCTGATGTTCTTCTCCTAGCGGATGTCTTTGAAACGTTCAGAGACCAAACTCTGAAAACACACAAAGTGGATCCTGCGCATTATTTCACTTCTCCAGGACTTACGTGGGATGCTATGCTACTGTACACAGGAATTGAGCTGCAATTGCTGCTGGACTACGATCAGCTGCTCATGGTTGAATCTGGTATAAGAGGAGGGTTATGCCAGGTTTCTCATCGGTATGCTGAAGCTAATAATATATATATGGAACAGTATGATCCTCGTAAACCTTCCCAGTTTATTACATACGAAGATGCAAACAACGAATATGGTTGGGCTATGTGTAAGGCCCTTCCTTATGGAGGGTTTAAATGGGTTTCTCCTGAAGACATAGACCTGGATTTATTGAAGGAAGATGACCCCCTTGGATACATCTTAGAAGTCGATGTCGAATATCCCGTCGAGCTCCACGATCTTCATAATGATTTGCCCTTCCTGCCTGAGAGTCTGAAACCGGGGAAATCGTCTTCAGAGAAGTTAATTGCTCATCTTGGGTGCCGAAAGAAGTATGTGGTACACTACATGGCCTTGAAACAAGCTCTTAGTCACGGTCTACTATTAACAAAGATTCATCGAGCACTTCAGTTTCATCAGTCGTGTTGGCTAAAACCTTACGTCGAGTTTAATAACCGACTACGACAACAAGCTAGAAATGATTTTGAGAAGGACCTTTATAAACTATTCAATAATGCTATGTTTGGAAAAACTATGGAAAATATTCGTAATCGCATGGATATACGGCTTGTGACAAACAGCAAAACGTTAGAAAAACTCATAGCCAAACCTACATTCATTGATCGAACCATATATGGACCTAATCTTGCTGCTGTACATATGGCTTCTCGTAAAATAGTGTTCAACAAGCCTATATACATTGGTATGAGTGTACTAGACATCTCCAAGACGCTAATGTATTCGTATCAATACGATGTGTTACTTCCATATTATGGAGCTGAAAATCTTAAACTGTTGTATACAGATACAGATTCTTTCGTCCATCGAGTGACTACAGCTGATATATACCAGGATAAATTACACATGCTTGAACATCTGGATACATCTGATTACCCTGCTAACCATATATGCTATTCTACACAAAACAAAAAAGTGTTGGGAAAGTTTAAAGATGAAGCCTGTGGAAAAATCATTCATCGGTTCGTTGGTCTTAGGCCCAAAATGTATGCTATCGATATTGATGGTTCTGTGATAAAAAAAGTTAAAGGTATAAAACGTAGCGCCATTAAGCAATACATCAACTTCAATAGCTATGTAGAGTGCCTTAAAACTTTGAAAATTGTTAGAACTCCTATGAATTTAATCCTATCCCGACATCATAATATTTCTACGGTTGAAGCTAATAAAATAGCCTTATCACCTCACGATGACAAGAGAGTGATTGAAGAGGATGGAATATCGACGTATGCGTATGGACATTACAGTGTCGAGAATAGTGCCTAGACATGGATACTTAAAGCTTGTCTGTAGAAAAAAATGAAGATTGTTGAACTATGAACTTCGCGCGCCAATGGCTCATCTAACCCAGAGAGAAGAATGATAATGTGAATAATTAGAAGAACTGAGGAGGGCGCTATCGTCTTTCAGCAGTGTATACTTGTTTTCTAAATGTTAATGCTAGTGTATGTATCCTTATAAATTAAATAAAATTATCTCATTGCGATTATTCTTGTTTTATTTCATTGCTTGCCTTAACATTCCTATTTCCTCATTAGGTCAGGTTAGGTTAGGATAGGTTAGATGGACTATAAGATAGAGTAATTGATGATGATGATGATGAAATGCAATAAATGACTGAATAGGTTAGACTGCTCTTCAACTACTATAAAACAAATCGATTACTGAAGAAAGCTTAGTAAAATACACCTAGCAACTTCAAAAATACCTGCTTCAGTGCCTTAAAACATCTTCAAACTGTCGAAAAAAATGCTTCTCGCGAGTTTAAGATGCCCTGAAAATCCTCAAAATATCTGTGAAGGAGCTGAAATGTCTTAATTAGTGCTCGAAAAATACCATTAAAAGCGTCTAACGCCTATAAAAGTGTTTCAAAGGATTCTGAAAACCAATCAAAATGTTGGTGACAAAGTCTAAAATATCCCTATAGTGCTTAAAATGTCTCTAAAATGGCTGAAACGATATTTAACTGGTAGAGATACGTCTAACAGCCTTGAAATAGACGGTTCAGTATTCCTAATATCGTGAAAATTATCTTCCATTACCCTTCAAAGTGCTTAAAGCAAACAATAATGGACAGGGTCGTCCAGAATAACTGTCGGATTGCCTTAAATAATGTTAAATTCGTCTAAAATACTCTGAAAAATGTTTAAACTGGACGTAAAAGTCTTCAGAATATCTGGAAACAGGCTGAAATATCTATCAACGAGTCTATACGGGTCTCAATACACGCTGAAAATATATAATATGACTTCTAAATCACTCAAAATTGCCTGGCCGTTGTGTAAAATAATTTGTAAAAGCGTCCTGCACAGCCTAAAGCAACTAAAATATCTGTTAACGGTCTATAAACAACGTCAAAATACCATGAAACCTCTGAAAAATCAATCAAATAACCTGGATTATCTTCAAAATAGTCTGAAAAGTTCTTAAATATGTTGTAAAAGCATCAAGAATATGCTAAAAGTGCTTAAAAAGATCTATCAGAGGACTCAAAATAGTATCAAAATGTTTATGAAATTCCTAGAGGGAGATCAGGGTAGCGTATGACAGGATAGAATAGATAAGCAGAGGAGGGAATAGGATAGATGATAAGAGGATAGAATGAATGTCTAGAAACGTATCATGTTAGTAGAATAGAATAAATAATAATAAGAGGATCTACCTTAGGTTAGGCTAGGCCATGTTAGATAGGTTAGGTTAGGTTAGGATAGGTTAGACGAGTAGAAGTATGGGGCTTAGGTTAAATTATCAAAGACGGGAGTAAATAGTGGGAGCTGGGTTAGGTTAGGTTAGCCATGTAGAAGTATGGAGCTTAGGCTAGGTTAAGATAGGTTAGAAGAGTAGAAGTATGAGGCTTAGGTTAGGTTAGATTAGGATAGGTTAGGTTAGGTTAGGTATGGGGCTTAGGCGAGGTGAGGTGAGGTGAGGTGAGGTGAGGTTAGGTAAGGGTAGGTTAGGTTAGGTTAGGTTAGGTTAGCGTGGCTATGTGGGGCGAGGTAACATTATATTGGGGTAATATATTCAATCAAGATAGAAAGCTCTTGCATTAGGAGACATACAGCAATATAGTGGACGACATACTCAGCTACCATGAACGCTCATAAACATACATACACTGCTATAGGCTTTAAAAGTTATCCCTAGAGATTCATTCAAACACCTACAACGTCCTGCTTCCCCTGTCACCTTACGTATTAATGCTTAGATTACGCATGGCGGCCATCTTGCGCATTTGGGTCTGTTCCAGCCTTCCCTCAACCTACCTACTTACAACCTTAAGTGATAACTCTGATTCTGACCTAACTGAAACTCAAAATGATTCAGATGAAAATAAAAATGATCTTACATATGAAGCCAGTAGCTGTTCATCAGAACCATACTTTCCCAATCAGCAAGACCTTAATGACCTGATTCGGGATTTAAATCTGTCTAAACTGCAAGCTGAAGTTTTAACTTCCAGAGTCAAAGGGTGGAATTTACTCCAAAAAGATGTAAGAATAAGTAGTTATCGTAGCCGCCATAGTGTTTTCAAAGAATACTTCTCTGAAGAATATGGTGTTGTGTTTTGTAATAATATTTGTTCACTTATGGAAATTCCTGGGCATCAACACCGACCAGATGAGTGGCGATTGTTCATAGACTCCTCTAAAGTAAGTTTGAAGGCTGTGCTGCTACATATTGGCAATGAACTTCCATCAATACCAGTAGCGCATGCCGCTATGAAAGAGACATATCAAAGTATGAAACTAATTTTAGAGAAAATACAATATGGAAAATATGAATGGAATATCTGTGGTGATTTAAAGGTCATTGCTTTATTGCTTGGGTTCACCATATTTTGCTGTTTTTTGTGCGAGTGGGACAGCAGAGATAAGAAGTCTCACTACGTTAGAAAGTCATGGCCAAAACGTGAATCTCTTCTCCCTGGCCAGAAAAATGTGGCATGTGTCCCTTTAGTGAATCCTGAAAAAATATTTTTATCTCCATTGCATATTAAGTTAGGAGTTATGAAAAATTTCGCAAAGCTATGGATAAACTTTCTGATGGATTCTTGTACTTGAAATCGAAATTCCCCAAAGTCAGTGATGCTAAATTGAAAGAAGAAGTTTTTATAGGACCACAAATCCGATCATTAATGGCTGATGAACATATCGAGGGACTGTTAAATCCACTGGAGAGAGCAGCCTGGCAGTCTTTCAAAAATTTATGTTGCAATTTTCTTGAAAACCATAAAGCAGAAAACTATCGTGACATAGTGGCTGATCTTCTGCATTCTTATAAAGCTATGGGATGCAACATGTCTTTAAAATTCACTTCTTGGACTCTCACTTGGACTTCTTCCCCGAAAACCTTGGAGCTGTCAGCGATGAACACGGTGAGCGTTTTCATCAGCAAATTTCTACGATAGAGAAGAGGTACCAAGCCAAGTGGAGTTCCAATATGCTGGCTGACTACTGTTGGACTAAAATGAGAGGCGTTCCAGATGCAAAATATACCCGAAAATCACTATCTACCACTTTCTAGGTAAGTCAGAATCAGTAGTTATAATTTTGAGTTCGATAGCTAGTTACGGATTTTTTAGAATATTATAAAAATTCAAATGAATATCACACAAAACTCCTGCCCGATGCGGACAAACTGTAATTATATTTGAATTCAGCACGAAAAATACTTTTAGAATCTGTTATTTTAATTCCTGTGAAAGAGAAAAAGTTAATTTTTGTAGACCAGTGATAATCGTTCTGCCCACAGTTAATAACATGCAACGTTAATTAAAGATAATGATCTTATTCCACGTGTTTTTGAACTTGTGTACCTACATATTGTATAGTTTTCCGTGTATTTTCTGTTCGCAAAATGTGTAATTTGCCATGCTCTATTTATTACATTTGCGTTAGTTAAAACGTGGTGCCGATGTAATGAAAATTGTACAAAACATCGTATTGTTTGTGTCAATCCACTACACTTACTGGGCTCTAGAATTATATTTCCCTAACCTAATGCCCATCAAGAAATACCTGCAATTTATGTTGGTTTAATTTATTTCATTTTAAGAATGTCGGGAATATATGAATATGCTGGTATAATGTTATAATGGCTGAAAACTGCCATTCTGTCGTAAATTCTATTCGATGCCTTATTTCCGCTAAAATTCCGGATGTCGAAGCTTTTGATAACCTGTATATTTGTTGGAACTCTTCCACGTTCACTCCTCGAAATTATCTTTGCGCATTCTGAATCTCTTCGCTCTTGTATTAAATAAATAATGAGCCAGCATTTCGTCTTCAGAGTCGCTGTGGACATACAATTGTGATAGGAGGTACGCCATTTTTGTGTGTGAAACACGAGTAAACTCCAAGTTAACGCACTAACCCCTACTTGAGGTTGCGGTTAGAGTACTTACAGAAATAACTCTCAGCCCTTAACCGAAGGTCGTAATACTGACATCTGGGTGTAACTTCAAGTTAACTGTTAACCGAAACCTTAACCGGAGATCGTAATACAGGCCCTAAGAGTGTGTATAGCTCTACATATATTTGCGAACAGTTTCTCCAAATTGAAGTATATTAAAAGCTTGTGTTGCAATAGTTTACGCGACTATCACTTGGTGTATCTTCTAAGTCTATGCACTTCGACTTTGTCGCCAAACGTTCATAGCCTTCTTAGACGTAAGCAAGACCAACAAAGTCACCATTGAAAATATGTTCACGGCATAAGATTTGAAAGTGCTTTCGTAAATAAAATGCAACGTAGATATAAGTAAACCGCCGCTACAACACAATTGAGTGTTCGTTGCACATCGCAGATATAACCTGTCCAGTTAATCACTTGTTAGGTCTAACGATCCACAGGGTTGCGTGAGGGGTCTTCAGTTACTGTTTATCCTATGTTATAATTATAACGAAATCTGTTGTCATTAAAAGCCAACTATTAGTTGCGTGTTGGTGTGCGTGTAATATCCTTTAACAGTTTATGAAATCATGTCAGATACGGTTGTTAGACTACGGTGTATTAAGGTACAGTTTAGTATTTGCGTTTTATGTGTGCGTGTGTGCGTTCTACGTATGGCAATCATTCGCTTTTTTGGATCAACGTCATCTAGTCTGATAAGTACAATCACTCATAAAAGAAACTGAGGTCACGTTTCGAAGGAAAGAGTCGCGTATGCGTTGTTTGGTCATCCCTAGCTGGCGGAGAGAGCAAGGGTTTTGTGGGGTCAAAGGTCCTATGTACCAAAGCAGCAGGTGAGCACCGGGTTGTGAATCTACGTTCTACATTAACGCCATTATTCTGAAGGAAGCAAATTGAAGAAATGATGATTTGCTATGTAGCAGTTTTTTATAGGCTTATGATATTCAAAAGACATCAAAGTTACAAAATCCATTAATAATCAAGAATAACATTATATGTATTATGGGATAGGTTTCGCTAGCAAAGGGTTAAGAATATTGTACCACATGTGAAGTTGATGTCAGTCGGGAAATGCATTACCGGGAGTCATTAGCGAACGTACCCAAACAGATGGCTCATTAAGGTAAACGCGATACAATCAGTTTTGGCAAGGTAGAAAGTCTACCACATTAAGAAAAGGAACCTGCTATTGTATTTTAAAAAGTATCGGGAACCCGAGGGGTTTCACCACACGGCAAAGTCTTCACTTAATTGAAGAGAGGGACATTATAGATGTTTTGGGAAGCTGAAAGAATAATTACTGACGGACAGTAGGTCAGAGAGACATTTTTACGAACGAGCTATACATGTGAGCAACACGGTGAAAGTTCGATACGGCAGTTTACAATGAGTTAGCCGAATACCATTTTTCATAACTAATATACTCATCAACCAGATACACTTATCGTATTCACGACTAATACTTATTCCAACAGTTACGTCAGCCCGCATATTTCTAGCATTTATTTAAAATTGCTCAGCAAGTCTTAAACGTTTAATAAACAAATAAAGTGTTCTACCAAAACTGCAATGTCGCTCTCTGTAATCACCACGGATCCCAGAGATTAAGACTTATGTGTGAGCAGCCGTAGGCACCAATAATAAGAAGCAGTCAATTAATCGAGTGACATAAAATGCTTCAGCTATCAATAAATACCTACTTGTGTATTATAATTTGAAGGAGGATCAAGGAAGAGAGAACCCTGCACCTTTAGCACAGGGCATTAATGCAATTGAAATACTATGACAAAATAACATTAGAATAATGGAATAATAATGAAAGTAGTTATACATCACACAACTCTGGCATTAATTATTACCCTAACAGGTTAATGACAACAATTTTAACCTTCTAAGCTTGCATCAGTAGAAATAATATGAACCGTACAACACACGTGAGTATAATATTTTGCTCAAATTTGGTGTAATCAGCTATTCTATCTATTAATAGGTTTGTACCTATAAAATGAAAGTACTTCCGTTAACTAAATAATTCTATAGTATAACTTTCCAAAGTTATAAAAAAACTTGAAGATTGGAAAACAAGCTTTTTCGTTTAAGATGGACCCGGAAAGAAAGAAAGAAAAAAAAAAACACGTCAGTATTTGAACCTCCGTACTTCAGAATAGAAGCCAGCACTCTACCAAAGAGTTACTGTACTACCGACCTCTGGCTTTTCAGATTAATGCATTTCACGCTCGGGGGACCTGCTTTTAGGTCATACCTATATCTAGGTGTTCGAAATTCGTGTGATAGAAACATCCGAGTTTCTCTTTTCGAGAATTAAATCCATCTACTGGAAACGCCGAGAGCTGTAAATGTAATATTTGAAATGTTCCCAGAACCGCCCTCCTTTTACTTCTTGCGCAGTAGGTGTTTAGGAGCCACATAATCAAATTACGCTCTATATTGCCTGTTTATAATCAGATTAAGGAGCCAACATGCTTTGGTCTTTCGTTGAAACAGCATCCATTTATGCTTGCCTTTAATTCTTCCTTACTCTTCGGAGAATACGCAAAGCTATAATGCTATCTCTCACCCACACCATCAGCCAAATAACCTCAATAGAAGCCTTATAAAGAGGGAATTTATTATTATTATTATTATTATTATTATTATTATTATTATTATTATTATTATTATTATTATTATTATTATTATTATTATTATTATTATTATTATTATGATCATCATCATCATCATCATCATCATTATCATTATCATTATCATTATCCTTATCCTTATCCTTATCCTTATCCTTATCCTTATCCTTATCCTTATCCTTATCCTTATCCTTATCATTATCATTATCTTTATCATTATCATTATCATCATTATTATTATTATTATTATTATTATTATTATTATTATTATTATTATTATTATTATTATTATTATTATTATTATTAACAACAGAAACATACATTCAATAGAAATTTCATATGGCTTTCGTGAAATAGAACCATGTTACATATGTCAAATTATTTATAGTTAAACGAACAAATTTATACTTTTAAACAGCACGAAGTTAGCTTAAAATTCGTAAGCCGAAAAAAAGAAACTATCCCCAGATTTGAACACTTGACCTATACAATATTAATCCAGAATCGCTCCCCGTTACACCACAATGATTTATAGATGGACTGTGCTTATTTTCTGCATTTGGTCTTTTTGGCACTCCCTCTTGCCTCTTCCTCTTCCGTCGAAAGGTTGAACAAATCTATTTGTACAGCTGTGCGTGTTGCGGCCTCTAGATACTTTTGAGGGCCAGTGTACAGTTAAATATGTGCGAGTATGTAAACAAATACGAGTGGTGATTCAAAACACAGGCTATTTGTGTGTCCGACAGAAGATAACATGTGAAACAGACTATCAATAAAATCAGCTGCATGTTGGGAATATCAACTTGTGTACATCCCACTGCAACACGGCGTGGAACATAAATATTCTGTTCTCCTAATGCCTTCAATCATTCTTAGTCTTTGCAGATGAACATTATTCCCAGCTTATGAAAATTTGAGTCACTTATTTCATACTCTCAATGCCGTGGTCTTTCTGGTTGTATTTGTCTACTTTTATTTTAAGCCTTTCAGACGCAATGATTCCCTGTGGAGTCATTCATATAATATGAACCTTTCAAAGTACATTACGGTTTATATTCTTGTTTGCTTTAACCGTTAGAACATATGCATTTGACATGCTTTCAATTGTAAAATATATTTCTACAACTTTCATTGCAGTGTTTTTATAATAGAAAGAAGGAACATCAATGCCACCGCAGTCAAATAATAACCCGTCATCAATGACTGCGGTTGCTGAGACTCGAAACCACGAGCTACAGCTTTGAATAAATGGCCAGTACATTTGTCTCGCCGTAACGATCTTGGTTATTCAAGTCAATTGCATGAGGCAATGCCTTATGGGCATATGAAAACCGGCTTTATGAATTAGTGGAAGCCCGGCACAAATAGCAAAACAATATAGGCTGAAAAGGGTTAATTGTTACTGTGACCGAAGGCATTTTCGCCGACCCTGGAGTAAAGCATGTACGTCTAAATGTGTATATCCTTTCTTACCTATATTTTAATTCATCTAACGTCAAGTCCTTTTTACCATTTCGGCAATGTTTTAATTTGCTATTAAATAGGTATGCAAGTTATTCATCGAATACGTTTATTGTATAGTTGGGTTAATTTGTTAAAGTACATGCGGACCTAACTGGGAGCTATAGTTAGAATGTCATATCTATGGACAGTCAGCAACAATCAGTCATCACTTCCAGCTCGTGCTGGAATCAATACAGGCCACCATGGAGGAAATTTGAACCACATTGAAACGATTCACCCGATGTCAGGCTTCACAGTGGTGTATACATACAATTATAAATACAACCTAAGGATATAACGTCTGCTCTGGTTTCAGAATAGCTCTTCAGAGTTAAATGTTCTAATCATTGCATCTTCTTCTTGCTCTTTACCCGATTACCCTCCCCTTATGTAGGACTTACAAGCCTGTGCCTAGGGTCAGAGGTCTGTCGGGGAGCAGACGAACATATGGACCGGAAAGAGTAAATATCTAGAAGCGGTTGGTCATCCAAGTGTGAGGAAGAGGATAATATGAAACGCAGAGGAAATGGATGATTTGAAAGGTGGTGATAGAGAAATTGGCGGAATGAGTGGTGGGGGAAGCCGGAGAACCCGGTGAAAATGCGCACAGACGCCGCTTCAACCACGAATACCAAATGCGGGTCCCTGGGATTGAACCCGGGCCACCTGGTGGTAGGCGAACGGTCTAACCGCTCGACCCCGGCGCCTCCCTAGTTATTACGTTACTAAAGTTAATTCAAACAACTAATTTGATGGTGTTCAAAGCAGCGACTCTCCGGATAAACTGACCACGAAACAATGAACACTGTCGGTCTCTATTTCCGGAGAGCAGGCCAAATTATTTTATATTGTTGCCAGAAGCGAGTTAAATCTTAATGAGAACACAATAAACTACTATTAAGAGTGGCTGCGTTTTTTATTTCCAAATAATTTCATCGGGAACACTTGATTAAATAACAACTGCATGAACCAATTGTGTGTTGTATTATATTCATGCGGAAGATGACTATAAATCACAATACAATCGGCCTTCCTGGTTGTGAATCGGGCGGGGCATTCAGAGCTGCACGGAGAATTGGGGCATCTCATTTGTCCGGCTGTGCAGTGCAACTAACTAAACGCTAGCTACACTAGAGTGTCATGTACCAATGTAATGTCTCCTTCAAGCATAAAACAAATGTTGTCACGAGCTTGAAGTGTGTATAGGAAGTAGCTAACTTGATTGCGGCTCACTCACGAACTGTTTACATGTTAAATCATCTCTCTTACTGAGTCAGGATTTCAGATAGCTCTTAAATAAATAGTGAATGCTGAACTTGTGCATTGGAAATGTAATAACACTTTGGAAAATAATTTTAAACTGTTCTGTTTGCTGAAAATGATGATGATGATGATAATAATAATAATAATAATAATAATAATGATAATAATAATGATAATAATAATAATAATAATAATAATAATAATAATAATAATAATAATAATAATAATAATAATAATAATAATAATAATAATAATAATAATAATAATAATAATAATAATAATAATAATAATAATAATAATAATAATAATAATAATAATAATAATAATAATAATAATAATAATAATAATAATAATAATAATAATAATAATAATAATAATAATAATAATAATAATAAAATAATAATATAATAATAAAAATAATAATATAATAATAAAAATAATAATATAATAATAAAAATAATAATAATAATAATAAAATAATAATAATAATAATAATAATAATAATAATAATAATAATAATAATAATAATAATAATAATAATAATAATAATAATAATAATAATAATAATAATAATAATAATAATAATAATAATAATAATAATAATAATAATAATGTGATAAAACGACAAAATCCTTTCCAATTATTTTTCTTACCTTATTTTTCTTCAAAACGTTTGCACAAATACACAGTCCTCCTTTCGTCCTTAATAAAGTCTACTGTTTTCCGCAATACTGCAACTCACCATGGCTCTCTCCTTGTAGTCTTGACTCAGTTCTTTCGCTGTCTCTCAAACACTAACTCCGGCGATCCAATCACTAATACTCGTTAAAACTTCTTCACTTTGACGCGACGTATCTTTCCCAGCTGTCTCGCAATCACTGACATACTGACCAACTCACTGGCTTTACGCGCTCCGCAAACTTATATACGGGTGATGACGTGGCCGGATCTTCCTCAAACGTGTGCAAACAGCCTGGCTCCGGACACTCCTCGAATGCTCTGGAAAATCCTTTCTGTTGCCGCTTGATTGTTCTTAGTCATGTGTTTTCTCGCGTGAATGGTGTGGGGAAACTTGACATTGAGTACCTTTGTTACTTGCTTTGCCAGTGGACAGGAGCAGCATTACCCCAACCGTCTTTTCTTGTGTTGTCGCTGTCATGCGCCGTCGTCACAACAACAGGAGTAACAGGAAATGTTTATTATACGTCAATTATTCACCCTTTTTCCAGTTGTTTGTTGATAATAGTTTAATGGACGATCAGTTGAGCTGTCATTTCAAGAGTTTCAAATAGAGTGGGATAATTTACTATTTTGTTATGTTTCCGATCATTCCAGTTTCAAACTAATAGTTGCATTATAAGCAACCTTCCAAAATAACTGTCAAGTACCTCCACAAGTCCTTGCCTATAACCATATCTATCAGTAAGATATTCTTGATATATTGTTATTGTCCGACTCTGGTTCCTATCAAGTCGTAATTCTTTGTCGAGTACCGAATGATGATGCCTTCCTCCCTTTTCTTCCTTGAATTTGTAGTGTAGCAATGTGACGTCGAGCTCGACGCACAACAATGGACGGACAGAGTGACTGAGTGAGTGAATGGGAGTTTAAGAAGCTATTTCATACCACGAGCCCTGCCAACTAGCGGGCAAAGACGTTCAAGGCCGGGCTGCCCCGCTGAACTGTAGTGTGTGATTAGGGTATGAGAGACAGAGGAGGTGAAGAAAGACACCTAGAGGACTGAGCAAGGTTATAAGAAAAACAGTTGTGAGTTGTGACAGCCCAACTGGTATAACGACGAGAAGAAAACTCTATTTGTTGTAAACTTTTATAAGACAATAAAGTGATAGCAAAGTAACCGGAATGATTTTGTCGTCTTTGTCACAATTTAGCTATACACTCAGGATTCCTTCTCATTAAAACGCATTTATCGCTGTAGCACCCAGGAAGCATCAGTTTCCACGATGTTAATATGTTTCAAAATAGGTTCTCGTTTTGTCATTCTTGCACTCACTTTGTCATCATTCGGGGTACCCTCCAGTTGATTCCCCAGTTTTCTTGTCATGCTATCCAATTTTCACTGCACCCTTCTTCGTGTGAGCATAAAGGAATAGACCTCCAAACAAAAGGGAGACTCTTGAGTGAATGGCACTTCTGGCGCATCCCATGTGCCAATTTCCTGTGCACGGAAGCACTCTAGAAGACCCCTGCTTAGAGGCAATCACTGTGATGCATGGGGTTTAACCTTCTAGGAAGTGCACTCCACGCCATTGTCATTGAAAGATCAACGTTTCTGTTTTCAAGAAAATTTTGAGGTGGTGTCTAGATCTGCACTGCCTATCCATGTCGAAAGTTGAAGATCTGTGGATGTTGAATAGTGAATATCGTAACAGTCAATAATAATACTTTGCCTCAAATCATGGAAAAATATAAACACGCCTAAAGTTCACAGACAAACTTGTTTGGACCTGTGAAACAACAGTACTGTATTCCAGAAATTGAACATCTAAAGGAATAAAACATATTGTATGCTGTAATAATAGTGTTATAAATGTAGCAGCTGAAAGAATTACTCCACAAAAATATCTGAAATACTTTTACATACTGGTTTTAAAAATTAATGGGGATTATGAAGTGATAGCCACGAAAAGTTACCATGTGTTCGTTTGTATAGCTGTAAAACTAGTGTTTTCTATTTTAACTTAAGATAATACCTAAATAAAATTGATGAAGAAGTCCTTGAACATCTTCGAGAAAATATTGCCAAAATCAAGTTTGTACAGTAAAGTATTCAAAGAGAGGTTATTATATTCCACGCAAAATGAGTTAGCACGATTTCACTGGCTGATCCCATAGCTCAATCGGTAGAGCACTTGCCTGCTGTGTAAGCGATCCCGGGCTCGATTCCCGACTGGAAGGGTGGGAAATTCTCTTCCATTAGGATTATTGCCCATCCTCTCTAGAGTCTGGAAGTATGGATGGGGGTGTGATTGTGTGTGTGGATTTAATATAATAAATTATAAAAACACCAAATGTTTAAGCTACTGTTAAGCGAGTGAGGTTAAAAGCCGCCGATATGATCTTCGGAGTTAAAGGTGGCACATAAATGGAATATCGGTATAATTTTTTAAAAGGTTTCACTGCAAGTACACGTTGTCACGTTCCCAGAAAAAAGAAGAAATCACTTTTTAGAAAAGTAGGTGTGTGTGGGTTGTTGTTGTTGTGTGTGTGTGTGTGTGTGCGTGCGCGCGCGCGCGCGTGTAATATTTTAAAATACATGTGAAACGTCAAATAAATATCACACTTGATTGCAGCTTGGTATGTTTTCAATAACGCTTTACTCGAATGTCAGCATTCTCCACCCTTACTCTTTACCCTCCTATTTTTTATTTTCTCAAAATGGTCCTTTGATTATATTACCATACTAGATGAAATACACGGTCTTGCCAGTGGTTTTACGGTTATCCCTACAACTTTTAGACTTCATTGTGCTTGTCTACTAGCACTGCGTTTCTATGCATTATGTAATACTTTTAAAGAAAGAGTTAATTACGATATGCTACTATAAAGAGAAACACTATACTAAAGCATTGTTGAACAACTACAAATACTACAAGAGCACAGTACATGTGAAGTATTTATTGTATCATTTTATGTTAAGAAGCAGATTGACACTTTTATCCCTTTGTATGAGTTTAAGTAAACGTTAACTTATTATTTTTATAATCATTATTTGTGAAAAAAGAGTATAATCAACCAAATTTGGCCATGTTCAGTTAATAGTTATTTGTAACAGTATTTATAGTTGTGTTAGTTTACTTAGTTTCCACTGATAGTTCATGACCTCTAAAATATTAATTTTTTACCTGGTACCCTATAGAAATGTATAGAAATAAGATTGTCATAGGTTACCTGGCGTTGGCCGTGGTTTGACGGTTTATGCTTACAACATTTAATCTTAGGTTGTACAGATATATAAAAAATGATTGAGCACATTGCGAGAGCAGTACGTTCCCACGTCGTATTGCAGCGTGGTTTACACAAGTCAATATTTCCAACATGCACCCTGAGTTTATAGATAGTCTCTGCTGCACACGTCCGACGCGTCGGATACACAAATAGGCTGTGTGTTGAATTATTACTCGCGTTTGTATTTGTATGTATACAAAACGAGTGGTGATTCACGACCCAGCCTTTTAAACATTGCACTATGGCTTCAGCATTATTCAACGTGTACCTACAACGAAAGATGTAATGAAAACGCTTAGGCAAATGTTCTTTTGACATGAAATGAATAAAAAATAAGTTTTGTTGAGAATGGTTTGTAATAGGATTACAACAATAAAAGGTGTGAGTAATGAAGCAATTATTTATTTTGCTTTACGTTGGTGTGACCTTTGAAGCATGATTAGTCAACCGTAGATGTAACGATCTTGATGCCTAATTACATAGCATTTTGTCGGTAACACGTTCACAATACTGTTTGAAGCAACAATGCCTCGCGCCTCAAGATCCCTGTGATTCAGTTCTTTGCCGCCGACAAAGCTATGAGGTTCCTCTCCCTGGCCCTGGGTACGCGTTAGTTGTTTCGAAAGGCTTTTAATAAGAGTTTCAATGTTTTTACTATTTCCACTAAGGCATTACCGACCAATGTACGTCTATTATAAAATAATTCACCTGCAAAACAAAACTGTGCTCACAGTTATACACCTAAAATATGCTTTACAATGATAACGTTGTTTGTTGCTTTCTACGCAGTTAGACCGTCCAAAACATTAGTGAAGATTGACCGTTTGCACTGACTAAAGTGACCGACCGAAAAACTGTTGACGCTATTCAGCTTTTTAAATTCGCAAGGCTAGTCTGCGTTCGTTTTATCTATTCCTTTTTTTACTGAAAATTACGACTCTAATTATTTATTATTATTATTATTATTATTATTATTATTATTATTATTATTATTATTATTATTATTATTATTATTATTATTATTATTATTATTATTATTATTATTATTATTATTATTATTATTATTATTATTATTATTATTATTATTATTATTATTATTATTATTATTATTATTGTTATTATTATTGTTATTATTATTGTTATTATTGTTATTGTTATTATTGTTGTTATTATTGTTATTATTATTATTATTATTATTATTATTATTATTATTATTATTATTATTATTATTATTATTATTATTATTATTATTATTATTATTTCATTAAATGATAAATTGTTCTGTATCTATAATTTCGGTATCAGTAAAGAAAATCTTGTGGATATAATAACCAGAAATGAACATAAAGATTGGCTACTTTAAGCGTACGTCTGACATTATTGGTCAAACAAAGGAACTTGTGCAAGGTGATCGTTAAGTTTACTCATCACCACTAACTCCCATTGCCACTTTATAGCTAAAAGTTAATGACATTGTTTCTTCTATACGGCTCTAAAACCTGATGGCAGGTAGCCTGCAAGGTTCGCTGCAATGCAAGCAAATCGATTGCTTGGTAATAAACTCCTAACTCTGGCGGAATAATGTGGAGACAAGTAATGATGATTCATTAACTTAGGTTGTTGTAATGTGTAGCCCATTAAAATGTTATTGCTTGTTTCAGTACTCCGCTCCGGAAGCGCACACTGTGTAGCCTATTCAAGTTGCTGGTAGTAGTTTTCTGTGTTTCTAATAATGGTAGTCATCAGTAATTCATATGTTATTCAACTGTTTCTCACTATTCAGATAAAAGGGCTCAGAAAATACCTCCAAAAGCGGTATCGCAGAAAATTAAGACTGTATATAGCAACTTATTTAGTTGCATTCTTGAATAAAGTAAATATGTATGTGTTAAATGGAGCAGAAGTTTCTAGTTGTCTATTGACTTTTGTGTTCGTCGCTGACAATGAGTTCTTCAGTTGTAGTAGGCGGGGATAGTACTGCAACGAGTTCCACGTTAATAACACCCGTGATAATAGTCGTAGGACTTTCTAAAAAGACTTTCTAAACACTAATTTGGTATTCTAGTATTTGTTTATTGTCGAAAGTACAGTAAAACCTCGTTTATTGGGATCTTCGCATCATCGGAATAATAGCTATAGATTCTTTTTTAAATTTAATATTCACATTAGTAAATTTAACTATGAAAGAAAAACGTAACTGTAAGTACGACAAATAATCGTTTTTTTAATTTATTTTTTATTTATTTATTTATTTATTTATTTTAGCTTGATTGAATTTACGGTTCCTGCGTAAATTGTAGAATAAATTATGTTGATACGTACTGCACTGTAAAATGCTACGTGTGTCACACTGTGCTGACCCTATAAATGGCCCCGGAAGAAAGCGTTGACCTTGATTACTACACCTTCCTCCTCAATCTCCTCAGTTTTCCTACTGTCCTCAAACGCACGCGTCGTTAAGTTTATCGTATGTTTCCACCGGATAGTTTTGTGTCTTATCAAAGTGTTTGGGAATGTAATTCAATGTTCACATTTAAAATGATATCAAAGTGAAAGAAGGTCATGGTTTCATGGATGAAAAGTTGGATGTTATTAACCTAATTGACAAAGGAGAAACATTGAAGAAAATAGCTGCTGAAATGGGAGTTGCTGCGCACCAAGTGACAAACATCATGCCGTACTTGGAGAGTCTGCCGACACCACTCCACTTGAACTATTAATGATAAAGTGTTTGTGTAACCTTACTTCGTTCAAACGCCACACGTGTGTAAAACAGAAGACTGTGGATCAATTCTTTGCTAAGAAATTATGTCATTTTATGGATTAAGTTTTTTATATTTTTAATGTCTTGTAAATAATACGAACACCACTGCACATAATTTTGTTGCAAAACATAGTTCATTATCGTCATAAACGGCAAGTCTGCTTATTTAATACTTTAAAAATTTATTTTGCTTATTATCCATATAACTGGAGTTGTCCAGATTTTCAATTTTCTGGATTGTCTTTGGTCCCAGTTAGTCCGCATAAACGAGGTTTTACTGGAACCTTTAAGAGCACAGTTTCACAAAGCCAGGAACTATGGACCGGTAGTCCATTATTTGAACATTCAAGCATGGGCTCTTACAAATTCTTACACAGTCTTCATTTATGAAGTTTCGTCTACCTTGAAGTGCTGGGGCTTTAGCTTTTTGCGAGTCACATAATCTAAAATTATCTTGAAGTTGGGTTGCGAACGATGCGACTATAACGATTCATGAGATTTCTATAAGAATGGTAATCGCAATTAAAGAAATCCACATAAGTATTGTCCAGTGTTCGATTATCAATACCCAGTAGCACACTGGGTCATGATATTTTTGGCAGCGACTTGACGTTCCTTCATTTGTTCCAGAACTGTTGGAACTCTCGTATTTATATGCAGTTCCTTCTCCGTCGTCAGACTCACAAGCACTATTCCTATCCAATGTGTCAGTATGTATCCCTATTAAATGCCCAGGGTATTCTGATATTATGACGTCATTAACATGCATGGAAATGCCTCATCCTTCACTCCAGGTAAGCAATGTTTGCAGGATTAGGTGGCTTCAACCTATTCATGTTTGACACCAGCACGTACACTTCTCTGCCGAACACTGCAACCGTCACGCTCGTACCATCTGTACAGCTACGGCGCAGTGAGGCTAATGCAGGCCTGGGCGACTAGCGGGGTACCTTGAGAGACTTTGAGTATTTTGCCTGCTAAACATACAGTTATCAATGCAAGGCCAGGAGCAGACTGCGCTCAATGAGCACCATTTACCCAACCCTGGACTAGTATATCGATGCCGCTAACGGTTTCACACGTAGATTTAGAGACGAATGACATTCATAACCATTTGAAGAGGTACAACTTTATATTTTAAACGCAATTCCAATTGGTGTTAGTCGTTCGAGCTCGGGTACTTCCCTTGTTAGAACTTTAAAGCACAAGGTAAAGGAAAACAGAAACTAAACCACTACACTTTTCGTATAGCAATCTTTTGTCTGTCCTTTGTTTACCAGCTCTACGAAATTATAAACAATTCACAAGTAAGAGAACTACTTCCTAGACTATTCACAGACAATTATTTTATTAGTTATGCACTATTTTCTTACATCTACTACTTTACAATTGTTAGCTCTATTTGAGAAATATTAAAATAATCACTGTTTATACATTTAAATGTAGTTTGGAGCTTCGTCTTTAAACCTTGGAGCATGCTAAACCTAATACTATTTAGTTTATAAAGCTCCTTTTACGTTGATAGGGATTTGACAGGTGATTTCTTTGAATGCTAGATATACATTTATATGTAACTGCTAGATAATAATTCGGTTTTGTATGATTCAGTTGTAGTGTAGGTGGGAAAACAACCATGATTAATGTAGCTATAGAGAAAATCCTGGGACTGTTACACATCGAATTCTCAAGTAATATTATTCTAAAGCCCAGTGAATGACTTGAACTCTCGTATGCCATTGTTGTGTCTCGTATGAACTTGTGCAAGAACATGTACCTGAGATAAAGTCTACGTTGGTTGATTGGTTGGAGCATTTGATAATGATCATGTGCGCTGATTGGTTACTTACTGCTGCGAAAAGCAAAAAACGGAGAATTTCTCAACTAGTGCTTCATCATTAGTTTTAATACAGTTTGTTGCATGCTCATTATGTCCGGTTGTTAAGAGAATCTCTTCCTGCTTTAATCTACAGTTTTAACGAAGCAACTCTTTGTCTACACGTGACCTTACTTTATTTAGTGTTATTCGTCTTCTCTGTTGCTACTTTTTCGTTTGTCTATTTATGTTAGGACCAATAAAATGAATGCCTTAGATCTGTTCTAACTGCACTGTTTCTATGCATCCACATATACGCATACTTTATGCTGTATTATTTCACCGTCTTTATTTCTTGACTGTCTTTTCTTATCTATATTGTTTAATATACACATATTTTTGATATAATACAGAAGTGACAAATTGAGTATGCACAGGTATAAGCATAAATACAAACATTTAATTAAATGCTGATGATATGGCCATCCTTCAAAATAATGAAGATGCTCTATAGAGATGTTTACATTAATTAATATGTGTAAAAATTAATTTTAAGGTTTCTAAGCAGAAAACGTTCTGGGGAAATTAATAAACACGTTCAAAGACCAAGACCACTTTAATTATGTAGATTTTGTTATTAAAATATAGAATGAACACGAAGAAGATGCCAATAAAGAGCTATCCAAATGTCAGATAATGTGTGGCATTTATACATCGGGCGCTTAATACAATAATAGAAATTAGTTTTATATACAATGGTTATTCCTCTTCTTCTGCACGAATCAGAAACATGAATAAACTAGAAAAAGGTTCAGAACAAAGTACGATGTACTGAAATAATATTTTAAGAACAAAGAGGCGTATAAGTTTTGATAGGTTTAAAAATAAACAAATTAGACATTTAACATAAATATAAGAGTACATAAAATAAACTCGCGATAGGCGTAGGAATTTCTAAGCAGTAAAGCCAAAACGGAAGGTAATAAGGTTGCCCTCTTACTATAAAAGTCGATGTTTTTCTATCTTTGATAGTTTTTCCGTAGTACAAAATTTTTATATTTATATCTTTTATTTTTGAACACGCTGTATTAGTATTTGGGTTGTTAATACTGAGGGAGACGGTTGCGTGGTAACGTGTGAGGTTCGCATTTGATAGGTCCCGGGATGAACTACCACCGCTCGCCCGCTTGGTGGTCTCCCTGGGTCAGTACGCAAATGGTGGAGTGGATCATCTTATATCACGACATGGCCATCATAACATTTCTATGATTCCTTATCTAAGCTCAAAGCCATAGCACACGGTCTGATCATAAGCCAGTGTGCCAGAGAGAACTTGTTCTAAGAGTCAGAAGCCTTTTGACATTGGTGGAGGAAAGGCACATCTCCTCACTACCATCTCGTATTTCTCCAGTAAAAATTAATTTAGCTTGTAGCGCTCTCAGAAGATAAAAGCGTTAGGAAATTCGATACTCCGGTGTCGTTATTGATAAGAAGACTCTGGGAATATATCGATCTAATGCAGGGTAGTTCCGTGTCAGCCTGCTCTCAACGCTTGACAGAGCACGCCGAGGTAAAGGTCCATGGAAAGGTTGCTTGTGGGCGTACAGACAGGTCATAAGGTCAATGCGGTACACCTCGGAAAATGGTATGCCAGTAATAATAAGTAAACATTATGTAGATACGTGCACAAGTCTTACTTTCTCTGCAACTCTCCCTCTTGAGTGTGCTGTAGTTACGCACAGTAGTAGCTAACGTCAACTCTGGTTGTATTGGTCGTCAACTCTGAAGTATCCAAGTGTAAAGATAAGTAGCGATGAATTTTTGAAAGAGGGAGTTAGAGAGCAAGTCAATAAGACCGATGTCGTGATAGCTACATTTGGAAAAATAAATATCTGAGAATAGAAGCCTAAACTAGGTTCTATAAAACAGTTGTAAGACTAATGCTGCAGAAACTAGACCACAAAAACAAAAGTAACTCAAAGTAACCGAAATTAATGTATTGTGAAACATAGTAAAACAGTAAAACCAGATGACTAATGTAGCAATAAGAAATGCTTGTAAATTACAATCTTATCAAAGTGGATAGATAGGAGTACATGGAATGACCATGTGGATCGAATGGGACCTGATAGGTTAGCGACGCGATACCAGAACAAAGACGTAGTCCAGGAAAACCTAAATTGAGATGGAGAAATTCGTTCTCTGGTGAAACAGGCGGTTAGCCTAAATGCAAAAAAGAACAAGAATAAAAAAGAAGAAGAACTTGAAGCTTTCTAAGACTCTGCAATGCTAATATATAGCTTCTTTTTATTTACGGTGCCTTTAAAACTCATAACTGCCAACATTTCTGCTGATAACTGCAGCTTTGTCTTCAAGATTCGGTTTGATGCCTTCCATGCTCATGACTATCTGCTCCAGGATAATGTCTTTGAACTCTTATCGGTATTAATCACTTTTGCATGCTTTGCGGATTTCACTATTTGTATAATATTGCGACAAATCGACAAAATCCATTTCAATCACTTTTTCTAACTTTACTTTCCACCGAAGCTAAATGTACAACAGCACAGCTCTATTTTATAGACGTTAACACAGTCTACAGTCCTTCGTGGTATTACAACTCACAACTGTTTTCTTCTTGTAATTTTGACTCACTCCTTTTACTGTCTTTCTTCAAATTCTTTGTCTTTTAAATAGCTCACTCTGACGATACAATCCCTTGACACTCTTTAACTGCTTCGCTATCTTCCTTCACGACACACCGGTTCTTTCATAACGACCTGTCACACAGCTCTCTCACACACACACACACACACACACACACACACACACACACGCACGCGCACACACACACACTCTCTAAAATCAAAAGCTGCTTCATGTCTGTAACTAACTCTTCTCGTCGCCTCGCCCCCTTGTATAGCGAATGAGCCTTCTCGAACTTCACCTTTTCTGGAACTTCCGGAAATACGTCGTCCACTAAAAGCCTTCGCGAATAATCTCGAAAAAAAAAAAAAACACGTTGACCTGCCGCTGATTGTTGTCACGTGTTCACAAGCAGTGGCGCCCGGCAGGCTGACCTTGAGCACTTTGACACGCCCTGCACCTGGTGTGTGGTATGAGGTAGCTTGACCCCGACCGTCCTTTGTTGTGCACTGCGGCCGGTATCAATGGCGTGCAATGTCACCGTGCGATCTGAAATTGCTCAGAAAGCATTCAGGTTGCGGTAAACAAGATCGTTATGACGGAGACTGTATGACGTGGTCCCTGGTTGCGCAAAGAATAGGAATATTTGCCCTTGTGTAAAGTGTGCTTTTATTGTACAAAATATGCGTTTCAGATTACCATTTCAAAATAATTTATTTTAAGGAATAAAAATGTAAGTATTTGTGTCAGACTATTCCGCTCATGTCGGACTATCACCTCTTGGTTGTGGTATTATCACTTCGTTTGTATCGCTTCCTCCTTGAGGTTCCGCAAACCTAGACCTTTTTCTTTACATCGTGAACACTGAGGTATCCATGCGCAGAAAAACAATTACCGAGCCGTTCAGAAATGGAGACAAAACGTTTGGCGAATATTCTAATGGGGATATTTAAATATTAATTGAAGAAGCAGAGTCAAAAAATACGAAAAAAGCAGGTAATGTGTATGGAATCAGTTTCAGATATTTTGCAATGAAAGAGCTTACGAACTCTTAGCGGAAGCACCATCTGAACAGATAGCTAATATCATGAGGAATTGGACTGCAAATATGTTGTTCTCACAACCTACTGGATTAAGTGCCAAATATGAAAATAAATTTAAAATGTATGAATATATATTATTGTTGAATGTATGTTGTTTACTTTTAACTCACTATTAATATTAAATAGTACTAAATAAACGAATTAATTATTTCTTGGAATACTCTAAACACTATTCGAGGTTTTCATGTTTGGGGTAATTTTTCTCGAGTTTCGCTCTCACAAAATTATCATAAGCAACTTCACGAGTGATTGCGAATTTATCTAGAGAATTTGACTATCACGAGTTGCATTTATTAAGACTATTTCATGAATTAAAGAGTGATATAGCTAATATATGTTATTTAAATGTTGTATTGTAGTCAGTACCCAGACACGGTCTACTAGATTATCATATTGATGCTCCAATTTTTTACATGGGTATGAGCATCCATATTTCTTCTTTAAACTATGACAGAGAACTTACCTTAAAAAATATGCTATTAAGAAATTCTCTCCGACACCATTAGACTTCAAAAGAGTAATTTAGTTTTCATTAATAAGGCCAGCCTGGAGGTAGGGATGCTCGACGTGGAGCTCGCCTCAAATACACAAATAAGATTTCAAACACTGCAAAGCCGGGTCCTACGAATAATGATGGACGCCGCGCAATGCTACCCTTCATTAGAATCTCGTCATATCAACTACAGATCCCACACTCGACTTGACAGACCCTTCACCACCCATCCGAACAGCCTCGTAAACCAGATTTCTCAGCGACAGCATTGAAGAGTGAAAAGTATACGACATACTGATGTTATAGAGGATGCTGAAGAAAAGAAATGTGCAGACAACTAATGAATTGTAACCTTAACCAACCGTTGGTCGCTAAGGGTCTGAGGGACCCCTACGTTTATTCAAACTTCCTAGTTTTCGAACGAACGCACCTATGCAATCCCCTGACTAGGACATCTATTATTACAGGCCACACTACTGTTTGCTGGAGTGACAACTATATCCGTTTATTTCTTTAGCTGGAAGAATGACTAATAGGCGGTTACGTGTCGCAGAGGTTAACAAAACTCGTACGCCTACTCTCATTGCATATCAATGACGTTGCCTGAATATCGTAATTTATTACCGTTCTATGTAGTGCAGTAGGTATGTTTGGTCTATCTAGTAAACTAATGGCTATAAAATCAGGTATATTTAAGCTAAATGAAGCTAAACATGGGAATGAAGGAAAAAATAAAATTTAAAAAAACATAAATATAAAGCATCCTTATGGTGTTCTACCAGGGCGTGCGCCTAAGGGTTAACACCTGTATCTGTATACACAATGTGTATAATACATTGTTGTAATCCATCTGTAATACATAGTATACTAAAGTAAACAAAAAGTATACTAGGCACATGCTTTCAGGTGGTTTTGTAAGACCTATGCAACTCTGCGTTACCGTAACAAGATATGAATCCAGCAATCATGATTTCCAGTGAGAATTTAGGAGTAACAATAACCGCAATCTGACGAAAGCTATCGGTCCTTATTAGAATTTCACTCTACCAAAACTACGGTTCGGTTGTTTTGTACGGAACATAAATGACGTAATAAATGGCAGGATTATCGCCAGTATCGGTAGCACTGGTAACGCAACAAAAATAATACAAAACACAAGAATTAAGAAGTTTAATGAGAAATTCTTACATAGTGCTCATCACTTTTAGGTGTATATCCTTCATCCATTTTTTGCATATGCTCTGCCCACTGTATATTTTTAATTTGGCCACAGTGGACAATTCTGGCAACTCTGACTATACAATCACCAAACACTCATAATTGCTTCATTATCTTCCTTCACGACACGACGACACACGCAGCTGATACACGCAAGCTAAGCTAAGCTCAGAACTGACTGGCTTCTATCTGTAATTCACTCCTCCCTCGTTGCTTCTCCTTATTTATTGAGGATAACTTAACACGGACCTTTCTTGAACTTCTATAAATATGCCGGCTGCCGAACACTTCTAGACTAATCTGGGAAACCCCTTTTTGATCTGGGGTTCTAATTGTGGTCAAAACAGGCACGCGAGGCAACCTGACCTTGAGCGTGTTAGATGCACGTACCGCCAGTGGGATGGGGCAGCCCGGCCCCGACAGTGCTTTGTTGTGCGCCGCAGCCGGAGTCATAATGTTCTAAATAGGTATTTCCTTTTCGGGTAGGGAAATTTCCTTGAAAACCCTTAAGAGACATCTTAGGAAGATAATGAATTTAACTATCAACTTCGATATGTATAAAAAAATATGGTTTCAGATTCAAATTTTTCATGCATGCACGCGCGCGCGAGGGTACACACACAGACACACACACACACACACACACACACACACACACACACACACACACACACACACACACACACACACACACACACACACACACACAGAGACACTGGCCTTTTTAAAATTCAATTGGTTTATAGGTTGTTTGCAGAATAACTGATAATAATGTATTTCTCCTACACATTAGACTACTAATTATGCACCACATAATTAGGGGCTAACATTCCCATTTTAGGACTGTGTTTGGAAAGTTCAACATACGTAGGTAAACAAAAAGGGTAGTGTGATAAGTTGGCTGATATCTAGGTTTTAATTTGTGGAACTAGCGAGCACTTAAGGCACGTTTTTCCCAGTTAACGTTATTTTTTTGGTGTAGGTTAGCTTGTGGCAAACATTTGCGCTTGTCTCATTATAGAGCCATTTTCAAGATTAATTTACCCAGCCTACCACCTCGGGTCAAGGTTTAAAAAGTAAGCAGTAAAATAATCATGCTTAAAAATGAAGTTATTTCTGGAAAATAACTAAACGAAAGCTGCTGCTGCTGCCTGTAGCCTTCTGTAGAATCTGTGCATTATCTACCTGTTTAATTTAAAAGTGTGTGTGCGCACGGCTCTGGTGCCTTTGTATAGCCTGAAGGTTTATGAAGAGGAAACCTCCGAATGAGAATGAAACGGAGCACAAGGTTTTCAGGCATTAACTTAATGTATGCTGAAATACAACAGTAACTAGCACTTATTTGTAAATGTACGCGTTTATTCTTGCTAGTTTAGTAATTACAGCATTCTTACTTTTTCTACCACTAGCCTTAAGAAGTGCAAAGTGTAGCATTGTACCAAGAAATACTATATTAAAATTTCTCCTGATTTATTTCAAGGTACCTTGAGTGAATAAAAAGAGCATAACCAGGAAACTTCGTATTTAAAATCGAAATCTGAGGACTCGATGGAAGATTTTCAAGAAAATACCCCCAATCGAAACAACCTTTTATACGGAAATATTTTCGTTATTTTTATTTCTGCAAAACTGGTTTTAAAGACTTTCATTTGAATACCAGGTCGTCAGGCCTGATTTGTGGAAGAAAAGAAAAATATGGTAATGTAACGAAAGGAAAGCTTGCCAACGGGAACTGCGCGAGACTTCGGCACTATTCAGATAAAGTCCGGTAACCTCGCTCGATTTAAGGCCAAATGCCACTACCACTCCTCGCATTCTACCAGCCACTTCCCCGATATATGCACACCTCGAGACATTGTTACATACTGGAGCCCCTAATAGGGTTACTGTCACCCTCTAACAGGCGTAACTGTACGGTACGAAAATAGTGTTCTGCGCATCCTGCGCATTGGCAAACTTTCGTCGCGCAACCTCTAGGACAAATGTCTTAAATATATATTTTAAACGTTATTTAAGATATTTCCATGGCTATCCCCATTTCCTCAGAAGAGGAATGTCGGGTATCTGGGACTATGGACTACGAGTTCTTTGGACCGGCATTCCATCCATTTGTCCTCTGATGCACCCCACTGGTTCTGCACAAAGATGGCGCCAATGAGTATTTCGAGAACGGCTAATGCTACATAGGTGAACGAACTTATTGATATAATAAAATTGTATATTTCCAGGAGCTCTACATGTAGTAAGTTTTTTCTGTTTCTCCTATGTTTTAGTACTTATACAGATTTATTTTAAACCCATTTAGAATAAAACAGCTATTAAAAAAGTTCTATACAGTATTGTTTTTTATGCAAATATCATCCAGCCTTTAGCATTTTTATCAAAGTCGCTACAGCAATTTTTGGAAAATAAAATATCAAAAAGTTTGCATATAAAGGTCAGCTTGGAGCGTGGGGATTTTCCTGACAGTGGCTTATCCTTGTAAAATGCTGATCCAATTTTTAGTTTTTTTAATAATTCTTTTCTCTGGCCTCAAAATCCCTTAAAATGTCGAACTGAGATATATTCATTTGATTAACCTCGTTTTAAGCCGGAGGTCATATTGCGACTACATTGTATGGTTTAAATTACAACAAACATTTCGTTATTGTAAACATTACAAACCATTGTACAATTGAATTTTTTTTATAAACTGGAGTACATTGTAGATGTTTGGGTGATTGGGGCTTCTGAGAGGTTGTTTGGAATCGACTTAGGAAAAACAACTGCAACACAAGAGTAGCAAGAAACTATATCTGTGAGCGATAAGACATTTTCATTTGGGGTTGAAGTGCAAAATATTAATTATAAATTTTTATTTGAGATTGAAGTGCCAAATATAAATACGCTACATTAAAAATCTGATGCGTTGCACTCCCATGAATTTCTCTATTCTTGTGCTATTTTACAAGCTCCTATTCCTCGATCTTCTTCATGTTTGTAGATAAACATTTACAGAAACCTCTTATTGCTAGTTTTTTTGAAGTGCAAAGGGAATATAGGAATACAGTAGGCTTTGACCGATAATGAAATCTTTTAAAGCTGGTCGCTATATGAACGCTTTGAAATTCCTTTCTCTTTGCAAGGCCATGATAGAAAAAAGTGAATAACGACTTCCATTTGAGAAAAGTATAAGCACAGCAAAACTTACCCAAATAACACAGAATATCTCCAAAATGGTTTACTTCACAAACAGATGCATTCGGCCTAACCTACCTATTTTAAAGACATCTATATTTTTTGTATAGCAAGAATTGGTATATCTCTTATGGTTTGCCAGTTATAGAAAAGTCAACAGGAGTAAACAGGACTACATGGGATATAGCCAAAACATTCAAAATATACATTTTTATTTGGCGTAAAATATGTTAAACGTATGTAAATCGTAAGAACCATTTTCGAGAAAATCAAGATAAAGAGTAGTTTAGGGTGGAGCAATTTTCTTCAAAATCTTAGTGTCATATCTTTGAAAAGTATTGAACTCAAATACCAACTTTGGTTTTCGACCTACTTTTCACTTTTGAGTCCACAGACATGTAGCACCTTTTTCTAAAAATGCTTTTTTTTTTTTCCTTTTTTGATTCAGGGGGCTTCAAAACATATTTTTGGCGAAATCTCGATATCAGATTTTTGGGTTAAATACAATACTTCCCCTACTTACTATGCATGATAGAGAAAGTAAACATTATTTCCAATCGTGCCTAAAACTGGTCTTAGACGAAAGTAAATGTTACACTCAGACGTTTTACACGTTTAGATCATAAATAAGGTGGTGCCGTTACACGCCTTTTTTTTTTACGTCTTTCTTACATGCACTAATTTTCCAGCCCAAGAAGGATGATGCGCAGCATCTGTGTGTGAACAAGTGACATTGAAACATGGGTTCATTACAGTAAACGTTTAGTAGAAGGGTGGTAATATGTGTAACGGTGCGTCTGAACCAAGATAACGGTCTGTTGAAGTAGACGGAGGTCCCTCAACCTGTCACAGCTGCTCTTCACTGCTCGTCAAGTATATGGTGTCCAGTTTATAGCCATAGGCGTTCCTTTCTTCCGCGTTCTTCATTCTTTCAACAGTAATTCATGGAGAAGTAGCAACCAGCCTTAGGATCATTGTCACCTGATACACAAGCCTGGTCCAGCAAACAGCACGAGTACTGCACAATCGAGCCGAGTTCAATCTGAAGAAAACAAAGGCCTTCTGGGAAGCCGCTATCAATAAAACCTACAGAACACTTTAGGAATTTCGATTGTGTTATGGCATTTAAAAGGCTAAATGAGAGTTAAAGTATTGTACCATCTCTATTGTTTGTTACGGATTGGTAATTGTAACAAAGTGCCTTGTTACTTGTTGTGTGTGCCTGTCGGACACACAAATAGGCTGTGTCCATAGACGATAACATGGAAAGGAGACTATCAATAAACTCAGCTGAAGGTTAGAAATGTGGACTTATGTAAACTGCGCCGCAGCATGACGTGGGACTTAGAAATATTGTACTCTCCTAACGCGCTCAATGATGTTTTCCATGGCTGTATATACAATACCAACTTTGAACTTGCTTAGTGGCAAGTATTAACAAGCTGTACAAGTGTCTAATGTCAAAATGCCGAGTCAGAATCGTGACGTCACTGGTTGCCTTAGGGCATCCTGGAAGTGAAAAATTATGAAATTGACCATTTATAGGTTTGTGCATATACACGTTCCGCAAACCATCAGTCATCGATTAGCAGTGAACTTTTTAGATTCCGCCATTTTTAAGGTCTAACGCAGGCTTTAAATGGCATTTGAAGTACATTCTCTGCTTACATTTTGGCAGCATTTGCAGAAAGTATGGACCAAATGGATAAAAAGCAAATTGAGCGGAAAGGATTGCTTAGCGGCATCTCGCCACAAGGGAAAAGCTATGAATCTGAGGTGAGACTACTAGACAAAAGAGGGAAGATGTGACAAACAGGCAATCTGACTGATGATCATGATGCGTCTGTGTAGAAAAAATGTTTTTTCTCGACTTTAAGTTTTTAATATACTATCTGCTACTTGGGTATTAAATGCTGTACTATGCTCCTAGAATTTTTCTAGTGTGTGCTCCATTTATGTGACTTCAACTTGGTTTAAAAATCTAAAAATTTGTTTGGTTTTCAGAAGTAAATACACATAAAAAGTTTAAAAATATTTTCACTGTCCATCAAAGCAAGCAAAAATATTTTTTTTTCTTCCTGCCAGGGATTGATGGTGTTTTTTGGGTAATTAGAGATTATAAAATAATAAAACTGTTGTGTTAATTTAGTTTTTGATGCTCATGGAATATTTTCAATACCAAGATATTTTCCCATTGTGAATAAATTGAATAATTAATTCCCCCACAGCTATAAAAGTGATTGACTGGAACTTTGTGGGGTAGCTTATAATATAAACACCCTTAAGTGTGCAACGTATTAATTTAACACCCATAAAAATACAGGGTCCCTTAAAAACTTGGCAGCGAAAACATCAAGTTTATTTATTTATTTTGCGGCAGAAACAATAATTGCGGCCATATATAACGATTGTGTTCACCAGAAAATAATTTAAAAGGCTTTGAGAATTTCAGTTCTTTCCCAAAATGAATATAATAATAAAAAAAAAAGCTAATTTATCCCGTCCTTTCTTTTGCTTATTTTGGGTTGCTCTTAGTCGGACTAAGACCATTTTAAATCCTTACTGTACCTTTTCTCTGTGAACGTAATGAGCTTACAAAGAGCCCTTCCCCCACCTCCTCCCTATCTTGCTTAGTTGCACCTCCGTTTTTACAATCCGCTTAAGCTCTGCCTTCTCTGCAGCCAGCCGGACTGCTCTTCCGTCCCGACTGGATTGGACGGCCACCACGCGCAGGGCGCTCGCTTTGACCACGTCCAGTTTCAGTAAACGGCAGGCAATATACTTAATTCTGGTAGCACTGGGAGGGTTTCCAGACAGTTGCACGCAAGACACAGGATATTGTTTTTACTTGCTTACTCGGCTTCAGGCCTTACTTCTGTGCAGGAGTAGGTAGGTACTGCTCCAATTCTAAGCTTACCTCTTATATCAGTGAAGTTCAGATGACTGGCATCCAGAACATACATGCTTGAACAGAATTTTACAATACATTGCCTAATTTTTGAGAAAGTGTGATGAAAATTGTTCTCCCAAGGAACTATTTGGAACATTATTTAAATACCACCGCTGAAATTTACATGAAACTTCTTTCTTGAGCCATACTTATAAGTAGGGCTCGGATGTTTAGGAGCTAAAAGCTTCAGAAATATTTACTTTTTATGTGCTATAGAATTAAGAAATATGTGCCAAAAAACATTTTCTTTAAGATCTGAATGGCTGAGGTAAAATAAATTCAGTTACGTGGTACTCGTCAGACACTATTCGTCGAAGAGATCTTCTTATAATTTTCCATCCCAAAAGATTGGCAATTGTCACAAAGAATTGTCTTCAATTTTAAAATGATCACTACACTTCATAAGTTGTAAGTCAAGTATAATTATAACAGAATGTCACACGCACACAATAATTGCATGTTTTAAATACAACACATTTGAAATTCCACACGTTATGTTAAATCTAGTATTATTATCGAACAGTTCCATGCAGTTTCTTTTTAGTTTCGTGCTGCAGGAGCATTCAGTTGTTTACCACATCCTGAACTACTAGAACTGCTTCTCTCAAAGGCATTCATACTGATTCCAGTTCCCTTAGGGAATCACAGAAGAAACACCGATTTCCGGAAATGATGCTACATCCTTTTTAACGCAGTCTCAAAGCTTCTCAGACTTTTAATTGAACTGGCATCTTTATAATTTAGTTCATATACGACAGCAGCAAAACCACAACTGAAAATACCCTTAAATCAAATATATAGCCGTGGAAAATTTCTTCTTCTTACCTGTTTACCCTCGCTTTATGTAGGACTTACAAGGCAGTGCCTAGGGTCAGACGCCTGTTGGGGATCACAGGAACCTATGGACTAGACAGAGTGAAGACCTGGAATCAGGTAGCCAGTCCAGCACCAGGTATGGCAGTGAGGAAGAGGATGATATGAAATGTAGGCGAAATCGATGATTGGAAAGGTGACAATGGAGAAATTTGTGTAATGAGTGGCGGGGGACACTGGAGAACCCAGAGAAAATCCACCCTGACGCCGCTTTGTCCACCATGAAAACCACATGCAGGTCCCTGGGATCGAACTCGGACCACCTAGGTAGTAGGCGAACTCTCTAACCACTCGCCATGGCACCACCCAGTGGAAGAATTCATCAGCCTTATCATGCGGGATCGTGTAGCTTGAGAAAGCAGGATTTTCATATTTCCTCCCAACTGAAGGTAGACATACATGTCAGTTCTTCCAATATTAAGGAATAAAAAATTGCGACATCTGGCCTATGTAGTTAAGCATTAAAGAAATTGGATGGTGACTTGTTAAAAGTAATTCTGCTGCCTCCTTTATGAGATTTTATGTAAATCTACAAAAATTATTTTAAAAAGAGGTTTACTTTGTGCCATTTTTGCGTATGTGAAAGTCGGAAAGTATTTATTTTTTAAAAAATCAGAAAATATCCATTTTTATGTGCGCTAAAACTTAAAATATTTGTTTCGATGTGGATATCCAGAACATTAAACTCAGTTTCAAAATCGTATCAGTACGGAAAAAAAAAAAAAAAAATTAAAAGATGTATTTACCTAAACATCCACACTCTACTTATAAGTAGAGCGAGACATTTCAATACTTGAAGTTTAGTGTAGACGGACCGTAGCTCACGAAATACCGGGCAGCGATAATATAAAGAAAGCGCCGCTTATGCGCACTCAATCAAACCAGATATAGTCGCGTACAAAGTAAACGTGTAGATGAGCTGGTAATTTGAGTTATATTCAGTGTAGGCAGTACACATTGAGTTAGCTATGTAAAAGAGCCAATACAATAAAAACTTGACTTATATGTGAAAGATTGAATTATTTATACCCGTAAATATAATATACATACAATTATTATTTTGTAACCTGTTGCACCGTATGGCCATAAACATTTTCAGTCTCAGAAAAACAACATTTGTATAACACAGTTACGTGTAACATTCTCTTCATTTGTACAGGAGTGCATTAAATCTAACTCCTCCACAATTGTATAGTGAATTTAGATTGAAACATACTTAAAGACCTACTTCAGTTGTGCAGCCCTGTGCAGTCTCACGTGGTGTTACAGCGCGGTTTATACAAGTCGGTATTTCCAACATGCAGCTCAGTTTATTGATAGCCGTTGTTCCATGCGTCTGTGAAACACACAGATAGGCTTTAAGAATACCAGTGCTAAGAACAACAGTACACGCGACTTTAACTGTAATTTGTTTACAGCAAAAGCTTTCAAATGAGAAATGATAAAGTTCTTAAACCGCAGTGCTAAAGAGGAAAGTTAGTGAAAAGCCCATGGAAGAATGAATAATGCTAAAATCGTGAAGAATAGGAGGAGTGGAAGAAGAAAGATGTATCAGTTTGCGGTCATTCTCTTTCAATAAGGGCAGGTAGAGCGAGTTCTCAAACATTTTCGTATTTCCGGTGTTTGACAAGAGCTAAACAATAGCATCACCAAAGGCTGAGAGACAGCTTCTAAATGGCCAGTCCTCTAGCTGCCATTTACAGGCAGCTTCTAGTTTACAAGGGTCATTAAGGGCCACAATTGTGAACCCATTAAACAGATGATTGGGGAATAATGGAAGCAGACCCCCAGCATCTACACAGGGAAGGAAGGGTCAATTTCGCAAACCCCTCTCAGGAAATTGTGGCTTTGTCAGTTTTGAAGAACTCAGCTAATATAAAACTCATCTTTAGTAATTGTTATTCATCGCACGAGTAAAAATTATTCAGGAAATGGTTATACGAGGATAAAGTGATATTTAAACACGTTTCCTGTTTAGTTCACTGGACATCTAATTAAATACTTATTTGATATTAAATCTTATCGTGCTGGATTTGCATCCATCACTGCAGTTTTCTGCTAAAACCAAAGCTGTCTAAAAAGTGACACGTTCTAAAGCTGAATTTAATTCAAGAAATCTTCATTGATTGCTTGTAAAAACCTAGATTAGCAATTAAATTCCCTTCTAAATGTTAGAATTTCGTATTATTCATATGAGAACATAAAGTACGCTTGACATGTATGATCACAGATTCCATTATACTAAATTCTTACTTTTACCACGTCAAATTGAACTTTTGCATACTTTTATACCAGCTATTTAGTTTTAGGCCACTTTACCCATCCCCCACATCTATGTGTCGTCAACCTTTGACTGGATGCCTCAATGATGACTTGCGGAGAGGGACTTAGCACCTCGACAGAAAGGCGATCTTTTGTGCTGGGCCCTTAATGAGGCACCCCCCGGAGGATGGATGACACGAATGGAACATAAGGGCGGAACGTTGCCACGGAAGAGTAGGTGGCAGAGTCTCTACAGTTTTCTAGTTAGAAGCACGGCGAAGGCTGGTTTCGCTCCTCCCCCTCGGGCTTGTACCACCACATGAGGGGCTCGGAAACCAGAGGCTCGTCTTCCAATCCGGGGATAAGATTTTCAGAGCGCATTTGTTCCCTCTGCTGTGTAGCTGCCCAACGCTCGCCGACGCTTCCAACCCTCAAAGCAACCTAACGGTATGAATGGTGAAATGAAATGATTTATGCAATGAAATAGAGGAACAGGAAATCCGGAGGATATAGACATATTTCCCAGCATTCGCCTGGCGACCCAGAAACTTCCAGAAGATATTTAAAAAAATGGATCAGGAAGGTCGGCCACGGAGAACGAACCCGCGACCTGCGGAATGCGGGCCACTGACCGCTTGAACCATCCCAGTGGGTTTCATAAACCTTTAACCCCGAGATTTCTTTTATCGGGGGACCGGACTGCTGTTGAAAATGTAAATTCAAGAGTGATTGAGGTATGATTCAAAGCCGAAAATGGTTAAAACCTGTATAATCTTACTGCAAGCGAGTTAATATAAAAGGACCTTCAAATCTGCAGATATGACCAGAAAAATTGAAGATCAGTATGTAAACAAAGCGGTTAAAAAGCAAATGTTCCTATTTCTACTTTTAACTCACTATCATATCGCCACCTAAAGTTGATCTGCGCAGTCTCAATCTCTTCGGCTATGAATTACTGCTCAGTTGCATTAAAGAATTCTATGTGACTTCTTCTTCTTCTAGGACCTACACCCTTAGAACTTGACAAGCCAATGCCTCGAATCAGACGCCTGTCGGGGAGCAGAGGATCTTAGAGACCGGACAGAGTGAAGACCTGGAAGCGGGTGGTCAGCTAAGCACCAGGTATGATAGTGAGGAAGAGGATGGTATGAAATATAGGCGAACTCGATGAATGGAAAGTTGATTATGGAGCAATTGGTGGAATGAGTGGTGGAGGAAACCGGAGAAAACCTGTCCAGACGCCAGTTTGTCCACCACGAGTACCACATGCGGGTCCCTGGGATCGAACATGGAACGCCTAGGTTGTAGACGAACGGTGTAACCACTCGACCACGGCGCCGCCAAGCTATGTGACTTATGCAGTGGTTATAGAGCAGCCGAGTTTGTCTTCCGAGGGATACCTACTACAAAAATTCCAGGACCTGGTCGGAGACTACTGGTTCTAGAGTTACAATACTATCTTTCTCTATCTTGAAAAGCGAGATTGCTGTTTAAACCTTAGAAGTGAGTTCTGAGAGATTCTACGTTACAAAATAATTTTCGCAGTCCCTCGTTACATCCAACAGTGATATCGATGCTAATTAGTCGCAGGTAATTAGAAGACAAGATTTGCACACTTCAGTTTGACAGAATAATTGCAGCATTAACAAGCATAGGCAGGGACTAAATGAATTACATGGCCCGGGTGCTGTCTATCCAGCCAGTCAGACAGAATTCGATTACCGATTGGTATACTCTGGTCCCTAAAAAATAACTCAGGTAGGCAAAACTAAGCGAGCATTGTTACGGTGCCCAATATCATGTTATTTGATTTATCGAAGATAGATAATATCTTTATGAATAAGAATTTCTGTAAGCCAAGCCTGCTTCATTCTTCCCACCTTTTTGTACTCCGCTTCCTGTTCGCGTATCAAGTTTTATCATAACACCTTTTAGGATCTCACATCTTATCTTCGAATGCTTTACTTAGCAAGTACTTCTATAATACAAAGCCTCAGCCAATTTATTTCCTCTAAGTGTAATGTTTCAGCATTGTTTTTGCTTTGGCCCTGTTTATAAGACAGCAATATTTTTTCGCTCGTTCTATTTTTTTCCGCACGCACTTGACTAAATAACTTACGGGGACCCGGTAAGGCAAATATGAGTAAAAATACATTTATTGTTTTTTGTATGTAAAAATACTAGAGAATTTTCTGAGTAAAATGCTTCGATTTTTATCTTGATTACACTTAGTTTTAATACATTGCCTTAGTCACTGAATGAATGAATGAATGAATGAATGAATGAATGAATGAATGAATGAATGAATAAATGAATGAATGAATGAATGAATGAATCCATACAAAATGGCATGGTGAATCATTTAAAACTGCAGGTAAAGTGAAACCCTGGAAATATTGTTTAAAACTATAACTCGGAAAACGCATCCTATAAATACCAACGTTATGCAACACATCTATAAACAGACAAAAGGATAAAGAATTCTGAGACAGGCTTGGGTACTATTAAGAACTAATGCTAACTTTGAATATTTGTCATAAAACTGGTATTTAAGCAAAATATGTATTTAACACTGAGGGCATGACTTTTATCAATTATACTCAAAATATCAATATATTGTGACGTCGGCCCACGGCAACGGTAACATAGCAAAGGAAGGTCGGGGCCGGGCGTGACAAGAGTGCTTAAAGTCAAGCTTACCCGCACCACTGACATGGGCAAACACGCGACTCAACGATCGTGCGGTTTTCCAGAGTATTCGAGAAGTGTCCAGAAATCGGCGTGTTTGTAGAAGTTCCAGAAAGATCCATATCATTCTCGCTACATAAGGAGACGAGGCAACGAGTCAGTAGTATTGAGTTAAAGACGAGGTTAGTCAATTCTTAGTTTGAGTGTGTGCGTGTCAGTTGCGTGTGTCGTCGCATCGTGAAGGAAGAGAGAGAAGCAGTTATGAGTGTTGAGTGATTGTATCGTCAGTTACTGTTTGAGAGACAGAGAAAGTGAAGAAACGCACTAAAAGGACTGAGCTAAGGTTACGAGAAGAAAACAGTTGTGAGTTGTAATATCACAAAAGACTGGAGGCTGTGTTAACGTCAGTAAAAGAGAACTGTGTAATTGAACAAAGGTTTTTGGAGGAAAATAAAAGTGAGAAAAAAGAAATTGGGCTGGATTGTTATAATTTTGTTACATTGGTGTCAGAAGTGGTATTCGTCGAATTGGCATTTGTTTCAATACTTTTAAAGACTTTTAATCACCAAAATTATGAAGCTACAAATAAAATTATAGACTTTTCACTGCCACGTTCAAGTATAGTGATTAAAGTTGGTCGAAAAATAGCGTTAATATTGTGTTGCTAGAACTACTGTGTAGAAGACGAAATGTTTCGAATGAAATGAGATATTACAGAAGTGTTGTTAGACATTATAACTGAACTAATGCAATTACTTCACAAGGGTATTAGACTGTCGAATACGCCAGTGACATTCCAAGTTCTGCTAAGCGAGGGAGAGAACAAAGAAAATATATGATGCTAAGGGAGAGGCAGCTGTAATGATAGTGTTCGCCCGTTTCTTGTCATAAAATAATACTGTCGTCGTCAACGGTGATCCGCCCTACCGCCAGCGGTGGGCTGTGTCAGTGTGAGGCAAGAAGGGCAACTGACGAACAACTGTTTGCTGAAAACAATGCACCTATTGAAAAGAATAGCGCTCAGGTGTTTATTGATAGAAAACACCTAGTAATTTCATCACGTTAGTTGATTGTTTACAATAGAGGTGTTAACTCTCTTTGTACACTTATGAGGAACTGCTGGGTTTGCATTACGACAGTCACACATGGTCCAAGTTGTCTGGTAGTTTTGTGATAATTCATGCATTCATAATTATATTGATAATGGATTTTGCGATTGTTTTCCCTTTAGAATAATTATGAAGAACTGTGTAATGAATGAGTTCAATTGATAATACTAGCTAAATATAACATAAATTAACACAACTGTATCTGTGAGTGTGTGTGTGTGTGTGTGTGTGTGTGTGTGTGTGTGTGTGTGTGTGTGTGTGAGTGTGTGCGCGCGCGCGTTTATGTGTATGAGTGTGTGAGTGAGAGAGAGAAAATTACTAAAAGTTCGATAAATACCAGACAAGTTAAGCCTATTCAAAGGATTCAACACAAATATTTTGGAGAAAAACCGGCATGCCAAATTACCATTTATATGGAAAATATCCGTTGCTCTTTATTTTCTTCAAAAATCGGCTTTGGTTAAAGTACCTTGTGTTGTAAAATATTTTATCAGAAATAAAATTTACATCTCACATTTTCTGTAAAATACATGCAAAGGCCTATTTTCAACAGCCTCTTACGGTTTAATTGTAAGCAATCCATATATTTTCATATGCAAAGTCGCCATTTAGTTCTTCTCGTAGTGTTAAATGTTACTTAAGGTGTATAAAGTAGAAAATGGTTCAAAACGTACACTTTTAAAATCTACAAAATGTCCTTAACATGTTTTCCCGTGAATAGAATGTAGTGATGAATATTTAAGCGGTTGTACTTATAGGTCATTCATTTGCTTACTTAGGTATTTACTAACACAATATGATTTTAAAAATAAAACCGATAAATTCAAGAAAGTTCAATTTTGATTCTTTCTCCCTCTCCCGCTCTCTGAAACAGAGGGAAAGATCAACGCAGTGCTACCTTTTTCAGTATGAAACGTTTGCGGTTGTTAGTTAAACTGTAGGAATATTTTACACCACTAGGCACCTAAATATATTTCACGTTATTTATTTCATTTTTAGCGCTAGTGTTTCGCTTTAGTTTCTTCCATTATCACAAAAAATAGTCTTTTTTCCGTTTTTGAATAGCCCTCTAAAACTGGTATGCACCAAAAGTAGACTTTCACCAGACAATAGAGGAGGTGAACAAAGCTAAAGTCAAAACATTTGATTAGAGTAGAGCATAATTCTGTGAATGACTCTGTAAAAGTGAGTCCTTTTTACAGACATGGCACAACAGAGAAAATGTGTTATTTCTTCAAAGCAGAAAATTAACAGCAGTATCGATTTACTAGCAGGACCAGCTGTCTGTACTCACCTTAGCGCGTTAGCTGCGGGAATCCTTCCCCCGTTTCTCCTATTTCCTCACTGCTTCTCCTACTATTCGTCTCTCTCTTACTCTGGATAACAATCTACAATAAATAGCATGTGTTGTAGTTCATTATTCTACCATTCCACCACTCTTATGTGTACAACTTAACGTCGTGTGGTGTTCTGAAAACAGATAATAAGGTCACTTTTCATGGAGTTTTAATACCGGGGGCGTTGGGAAATGATTTAGAATAATAGTTTTTCATCCCTTATTTATTACTGTAAATAATTAAATGTACATGTAATGTGTCAATATACTCCCTCTAACGTCAATACACTGTTGTTCCCTCCCTGGGAACTTCATTATTGCGTCACCAAACCATTGTTTGTAGGTACCACGCAGCCAGTCGTGGACAGCTGCCTGTAATTCGTTATTATTGCAGAACTTTAACCTTACAGGGCGTCCTTCATGTTATCGACCAAAGACTTCTTAGGTGTGTATGGTAGTGATTTGCCACCAGTTTAACAAAACATCTGGATCTTCATTCTTCATTTCCAGTAGTCGACAACAGACTTCAACTCTGCTCTTTTTCTGCGCCTGTATCAAGTCCCGTGGAATGCAGCATGTGCACAGCTTGTTCATACCTTTTCTGATTCCTTCCTTTCACAAAAATCATGCAGTCCATCCTTGTCCATGTCTTTCCCTACATTCACTATACATCTCTTCATAACTGCGAGTATCTAGTGTCATCACTGGTCGGTAGGTGGATATTGCGGTACTTTCTGATTTTCCTTTCCATCGTTTCCATTTCGGTTTGCTTCCTTGTGATCTTACAGGAATACTTACAGCATTCGTGGCTTACAGCGGTGTCATACAAATAGCGCGGACGCTTGCTCAGTAGTATTTTCTTGTAAAACAGGCCCTAATGACCTCGCTGTTGACGGGGCCTTAAACCCTACTCACTCACTTGTAAAACACTGAAGGTGATCGTGCTGTGCGGGCGACTCCAGCAGCGAAACGGGTCTTCGAACCGGAATGTTAGGAACTTCCGCGTGTCTCTGTGGCCTATAGCTCCTATGGTTCCTTCACTTCTTCGCTTCCTTCCGAGGGTGCGGGATACCTCCCTCCATTGTGTAATCTAAAAACTCTAAAACCAGAAAACATGTAACCTACATATTCCTAAGATATATGATATACCAAGTTCAGCCATACGTGAAAAATTAGTGCGTATGTACAAGCATTTTAACATGACTTTACGTTGTTCACGGTTCAAAAACAAAATTATTAATTGGGTTGGTCCCGTAGCTCAGTTGGTAGAGCAGTGCGAGGTGTTCCGAAATTGAAATTGAATTTTTATTTATGGACACCCTATAAGTGCTGTTGTTTTCAGCGTCCCCGTTCTATATTCGACATGAAATACTGCTTAAATTTACTCACAGGCGTCTTTTTCACACTTGACGTTCATTTATGTGTGGTAAACACGGGACCCCGGCTTTACTTCTCTTCCGAAGGAAGCAATCTTAAGAAGTTCTATGCCCCCCAAAAATTCTTCGTCCTTCGTCGGGGTTGAACTCGCGACCTCGAGAACCAGAGAAGTCCCGGGTTTGATACTCGGCTGGACGGTGGGAAGTTTTCTCTAGCCAAAATTATTTTCTACCCTCCCCAGAGTCTGGAAGTGTGAATGGCACTACGCATGTGTGCATGTGTGAGAGTGTGACAGTGAGTGTATGTGTGACAGAGTGAGTGTGAGTGTGTATGAGTGTGAGTGTGAATGTATGTGGTATCTGCTGTACTAAAGCCAAAGAGAAAGTACTTTACATAAATTAACCCCATTACCGATAGACTATGTTCCAAAGGTAAAATGTATCCGATATGGCCATTGTAATTAAAGGCGGTATATAAATGCAACGATTAAAGAATAGCACTAATATTTCGTTTACTACATTATAGTTTATTATATTAAGGTATTTGAATATTTTGCGCAATATGAATCCACAAATTATTTGTTTAAAGCTCTGAAGATACTTATGAAAAGAAAATGACTCGCAATGTGTATTTGTGGTTAAGGTATCCTGCCACAATCATGCCCTCAGCTTCTCCTGAACTAGGTGCAAGTGATTGCGGAAGAAGAATAAAAGCCTTGCTGGCTAAATGCTCACTATCAAGGTTTTTATAGACACTCACAAAAGCTGCACTCTGGCCAAATGGAGAATTGTTTCCTTCCAAAGCCATTACTTGTGCACTCTGCTTGGGCGATAATGACCTAACGAATTGCAAATGTGGCCGAGTTTATGTTGTCAGACTGGGCGAGTAACTCGGTACAAACGTGGTCTACACTCCACCAAACATCTATTACATGACGACAAGGCATGCATGCACTCACTCTGCGGTGCAGCACTATGCATTATGCAGCGTGTACTGAACATCCTACATGTTAACTAACAGTGTTTGGATACCCAAATGGACACACGGACAACATCTCCTAAGTACCTTCGTTAGTGGATGGAGTTAAGTTACATTTAGAACACGTCGAAGCATGGCGACTCTGTTAATCTTGCACATAGACTTCACCTCAAGAAACAAATAGCACAAGTTAGTCCTAAAATACCAGACGGAAGATATTTAAACGCATATTTGCTTGTTCGCTGTTTGATTATTTGTTCAAAATGACGCCTACACAAATCGAGCTTGAAGCTTAATCAGATCTGTAAACAATATCCTATAAAAATGGCCAGCAGAAAAAAAATCTGATGTATTGCACTCGCATGACTTTCCTCCTGTGCTGACTATTCTTACAATCACTTATCCCTCTACCTTCTTCATGTTAGTCGAGATAAACATTTGCAGAAATTACCTCATTGCCAATTCTGTAGTAGGTGCAAGGGGAAAATGGGAATACAGTAGGCTTTACGCGATATTCAAATACTTTAAAGCTGGTCGCTACATGAAGGCTTTGACATTCTATTCTCTTTGCATGGCCAAGAGGTAACAAAGTGAATACGACCTTCTATTTGAGAAAAGTTTTAAGTATCGCAAAACACATAAATAACAAGGAATATCTCCGAAATAGTTCACACCACAAAAACTGTAATTGGACATAAACTGTGGGTTTTAACGAGATCTACATTTTTGTATAGTAAAATTATAAAATTATAAAAAACTCATCCAGAGCAAACAGGACTACATGATGATAGCCGAAAATTCAAAATATACATTCCTTATCAAACCTTTATCACGATTGACAACCATAGCAGAAAGCTATTTTTACACTATTTACACTGTGTGAATGCTAAGCATCAAATTAGTTTAATTAAAATAAGCAGCTTCGAACAGCTCGATACGCAATGGGCGGTTTAACAATATGTTATTCCCGCACCTTGCTTGTAGTGGGCGTGGTTCCCCTTGCACACACTCTCCGTGTGGAAATTTCCTCCCTGCCATGTTTTGCTACCCTCTCACTTATAGGTGCATAGGATAGGTTGTATCTTCATGGAATATTATTAACATATACCTTTTGTCTTTCTTTTACAGGTATGTTGAGCGAATACGAACAGGTTTTAACGTATGGTTAGGTAAGTGGAATACACGCTTCTATACATGATTAAATGCTTTTTCAACTAAAATGTAGTTTCGCAAACTGATCTGAACAATTTTGATGGAAATTGAACAATCCTATAGCTCTAAAACGTTGAACAAAGTGAGTGAGATGCGGCTTGTAAATTTCATAGCGGGACTTCTCTAATAAGGCTGCATAATGCCACCCACCTGCTTTACTTATTTCAACCCAAAATATCCTGGAGCCTTACGCGACAATGAGTTACCTATATTCTTGCAAGTTGGGTACATTTAAACTAATTATGTTCATTATAATAATGATGACCGAAGATTACAATAACCAAACCGAAACGATAATCAGATGTTTAAAAGTTTAATAGGAAATATTTCATGGCAGACAATTGGACCTGATTTTAGTTATCTGTGTTTTTAACAAATACAAAAGAATTAGTAAAATATATCTTCTGTGTTTTATAGCGAGCTAGCCCTCCTCTTAGGAGACACCGTTGCTCTGTAGGGTATAAAGGCTATTGTCTTTATGATTACGATTATTATTACTTTATATTATTATTTTAATGGCACCATAAAAATAGTTTAAAATAACAAGAAGGGTAAAGTAGAAGACTGCTTCTCGTTGATACACCAGTTAGAGGCAAAATCATGCAGTTGTTGGTGAAACTATTTGAATCGACAATAATTATCTCCGCCGCTTAACAGTGTCTAGAAGCTTCTTTTAAACCGCCCTTTTTGCCGTTGAGGATTCTCTCTGTGGGTTTGCATTGGTAGTTTCGAAAGGATAACACAGATTTTTTGAGTATAACGGCATTTAATGAAGAATCTACATATGTTTAAACTCTTTTCCCTGGAGATATTGCCGACCAATTTATGTATTGTCGTTAAATTAATTCACCAATCAACACTATTTGCATACAGAAATAAACTTTAAGTCATTCGTTTTATGTCCGTTAGCTTTTAAGCAGTTTGATGTGATAAAATGCACGTCTGTTTAAGGTGTCCGTTGGTCTATCGAGAAGTGACGCTCTGAAATACCTTGGTTTTGCTGTTCCCCTACATGAGGCTATCCACTTTTTTGTTCGTTTCTCCCTATGTTTATTATTATTATTATTATTATTATTATTATTATTATTATTATTATTATTATTATTATTATTATTATTATTATTAATTATTAATTATTATTAATTATTAATTATTATTATTAATTATTTAAAATTATTACAATTACTATTATTGTTGATGTTATCACTATAATCTATTATTGATGTTCAAGAGGTGCAGATTTCTGAAATAAAATTATAAATAAGTGTTCCTAACAAGGAAAACAAGATTATTGGTGTCGGTAACTAATAATGATCCAGAAAGAAAATCTAAAACAGCCCATTTTAACGGGACAGAGCACCGAAAACGAAGGCTAACAGAACGCTACTAATACTTGTAGAAGATGATAGCAAATACTCTGTCTAAACCGATAAGTTTATGGTTTGGTTCAAGGCTGAATGGTGATATTTTTAAAGTAGGACAATTCCTCCATCCCCAGAATCTGAAAACTTGAATAGTTTATGATGTGAAAATTAAAAAAAAAAAGTAAGAAAACGGTTACTAAGACATAAAGAGTAAAATAATCATTAACGGAGTTTCAATTGTTTCAAAAGTCAAAATTGTCGACATGACCTTTGAAGATAAAGGAAGGCACACGAGCACGGATAACGAAAAAATACATATAACTTTGTGTTCGGTAATTAACTTTTGCGGATAATTTTGCGCTGTGGTGCTAAGAAAGTTGTATAAATGGAATTTATTATAAAAAGCCGGAAACAATACCTTCTTCAGGATAGTAAAACGATCCGCAGAGGAAATAAAAAGAAGAAAATGTGAATCAAAGAGTGAAGAAGTATAAATTAACAGCAGGTAGTGTGGTATTTAAAACAGAGCTGAGAGTAAAGCTGAGGTAATTTTTCTGGCGAGGAGAGTTCGAAGGCAGGCGAGCAGTTCTGTGGAACAAAGCAAAGTCTTTTGTCTCCTGTCATAACCAGGTGGCATTTAGAGACAGCTTGGCGGTGTCAGATATTGTTAGGTTGAAGTCCTATTCCCTTACATCTCCACCTCGAAAATTATTCCTACTGAACGAAGCCTCACGTCCTTTACATCTTTTTCACTCTCTCCCTCCCCTACCCTTTCTTTCTTCTAGCAGCACTTCTTTTTTATTTTTCTATCTTTTTCAGACGTTCTTATATTCGTTACTGCTTTTCTAGCTCACTCTGTCGTTCCCTCATTCTAATCTTTTCTTTCCTCCGTTCTTAATGTTTAGCTTTGCTTTTTTTTCTCTAACCTAGTGCTGTAAAATGTAATATGTAGTAGTGTAACTTTAAATTTTTCTATTAATGCATGCAACCAATGGAAAATTATAGCTGCGTTAATATATCGTAGTGTTAATTGTTGCGCTTAAATATAGACGTTTAGTGACCTTTCTTAAAAATGTTTTACTGATATATATTATCTGGCGTTGTCAGGGAGTATCTATACAGTAAGCACTAAACCCAAGTTTCCGTGCGAGAATGAATGAATGAATGAAAAAAGTTATTTGGGCATGTCTTTCGACATGCCCTAGCATTCCCGATGATTTATATTCCGTGGGCTGTCGTCAAATTGTTAGGAGCGTGGCCAGCGAAAATGACAGACTACTGCAGTGACGTAATTCTCCTAATCCAATCATGGCCCAATGAAGTAAAACCACAATCACCTAATACACTCATATTCGAAACAATCAAAACAATTGCTCGTCGAGTTCATACAGAAGATACCTACAGTTTTATCATGATGGTATACAATGTTAGGCATTACTACGTAACTCTGATTCGCGTCGCAGCCTGTCTTTTTCGTGAACCACGATTAGGAGGCAGTAATTTCCAGCCATTTTTGAGTCCTGGTTGTGAATATTGTGTAGTAAAAGATTTTGAGTGTAGCTATCTATATATGTGAATTTATGTAATTGAGGCCACAGTACGAATGTAAATAGAGAAACAGATAGTAAAGGAAATTTGTTAAAAGAAAGCAAACAAGTAATTTGATCACAATACTATATATCTGTACTACACGTAAGTAGCTTGTAAATAACTGTGCAATGGAGAACACGTATGTGAAGAAGCATACGGCAGGGCCTGCAGAAATCATTGAAGTCCATGACGTTAGAAGCTGAATGCCAAGGCGAAAGTAGGTGTGTACATAGTACACATTTTGCTTTATTAGTCATAGTCTGTGGTCTGCGGAGGGAGAATCTATTTCTTCCCGGTCTGAAGATATCAAAATTTGCACATAAAATAAATATAAAGGTTCAGCAGGAGATATATAATTAAAACATGTTTAATCTAATATTGATAATTTAAGATTAGGAGCATCAAGTAAATGTTTGAAACTTCATATTAGTTCTATAGTTACTGTAGGCATAATTATACGTAGGAATATTTTATAATGAATGGTGCGAACTGAAATAATACTCGTAGAAAGAGCGCCTACTAGAAGCAAATATGTGAGAGCAAATGTGGGTCTGACGGCCCAGACCGCCTTGTTTGCTCATATGAACGCATATTATGCGTTACATTGCAATACGGTTGTTCTATTTTAATTCAGTGGGGACAACTGACACGTATATTAGCGAAATGCAAATTTTAGTGGTTAGTGTATTCCTTCTGTGCGTATATAGATGCGTTAATTTTTCGTGAACGTTTATTTGTACCACTAAATAGAGAGGGAGAGAAAAATAAAGAGAGAAAGGAAAAGGTAAAAAGAAGGGAAAAGGGCATCTTGGTCCACCTTCAGTTGTCAATGACAAGTGCACTTATATATTAAACTTTTTGTAAACGAAACAGTCTAAGGCAATGACCATTAGATAAGTTTATCTCTTCCGGGCTTGTAGGCCGTGGTCTAGAAGGCATCGAAGATACCGACATTTCGCCAAGTACTACTTTTAGACAAGTCCGTAAGAGGTAACGTTTAGCTAATAGTAAAGACGCCGGCCGTGAAAGCTTAGGTAAGTTTATACCTTGTCTAAGGCAAGTTCAAATTTTCATTAATTGAGTACGCCTCTGTGATGTGGCGGGTGGTATTTCCGGGATTTATGGCCGCCCTGAAAACATGAATATGGGTTAGCTATAACGTATATGTAAGTCGCGCTCATTTGAGTATCATTTCATTCAGTTCATTCATTGTTCGACATGACATAATTGGTTAAACTTAAAAAACGAAAAAGAAAAGAAAAAAAAAAAAGGAAAGGAAAAACAGACAGCTTACTACCTCGATGAAAGGAAATGCCATTTTTAATAGGAAGACCAGTCAACATTGTGAGTAATATATGAGAATTTTGCATGATTGTTCTAGAACAGGGATGCTAAATCTGGCGATGGCAGAAGTTAAAATGGAAGATTCTATCTGTTTGTAGTCCATAGTTTGGACGGCATATGCATAGCTCTGAGGAAAGCAAAGAGAGAGAGAGAGAGAAAAAAACAGACATTTTCACTGTTGTAGAGCACATTTTGTTTACAAATGGAAAATTAGCTAATTGGAGCGCAGCAGAACGGAGTGTTTGCGACTGCATTCACCCTGTGTTCCAGCAATGCGTTAGTTCTCTGCCTACATCGAAAAATTAAACTACATAATGTTTACATTAATAGCACACAAACAACAGGTCTCTAAAACGAGACAGTAGACAACAAGCAGAAAGGCAATTTAAATTAAAATGGTAAAGGAAGTGGAACTATTATGTTAACGCTATCTTTACCGTTGGGCCCCGCGGGTGTTGGCGTAGTTCTCAGCGAGTGTGGAAGCTGTGTGGTGTTAAAGTGAGACATATTTGAACATTCTGATGCATATCATCAGGCAGTGGCCAGCCATTCTCTTTCACATTATACAATAATTACAGGCCATTAACACTAAGAACTATTCTTCACTATTATTTCTATACAATAGTGTATATTGGGAAGATAAGACTTGAAATAGAAACAGTCTAATATTTTATTTTAACGTCTGAAATGTAGATAGACTTTGTTAAAATTCAGTTTGAAGTGCGTCTGACATACGGAGGTATCTTAATTACTCGCATTTAAATGCTTGCGTTCGTTAGGGGACAGTCAAGTGAAAATTTTAAATTCTATGTTTTTAAAGATAGAGCTTTGAAATTTGCTATATACATTTATTTTGCTTGTTGTAATCACTCTGCAAAATTTCAGTCTTGTACTCTAATTATTTCCTGTTTTATTAATATTTTAATTAATAATTTAATTGCTTTATATTAAATGCTCCTTACGGAACAGATTTTACTCTTTAATGTCTAAAATTTGGTCAACAAGTTTTTAATACATATACAAATAAAGTTTGGTCTGGGTTTTGCCATGTAATGAAAGCATGAACCACAATAATATTTTTTTTATCTGCAATTTTTAATTTTGTTTAAATTAAGTCATATTTTTAATATTTGTCATATAAATACTCAACTAATTCTCATCCAAATCGAAACCTAATTATAAAAGATAGGTTCTGAAGAGCTTATATTTAAATTTTCAGAACAATCTAGCCAAAATTGCTCCGCAAGGGACTTTTTATGCGAGGAAAAATGTAGTAGATTCAACCCCTATTGATTTCCGACCACCTAAACTTACACCTTTAGTGCGCCATTCTTTTACAGTGTTCCTAAGAGCAGCACCAAGTCTCTTTGCAATATGATTTACAAATTCCTCCTTTTCAGTAAGAATGTCTGGTCCATACTCCTTTATGTCATTTATATATGACCATGTGGATGAATCGCCATCAGTGAGCACGCTGGTGTATCGCATATTGCATTCTGATATTGATCGTTGCCACAGAATTTTGCCTATTTCTTTTTCCATACTATTTGATGCCATGTCATAGTTCTTTTGGCATTTATCTGCTTTATGGTGCTGAGAATACCATTCCTTAAATTCAGTGGAGGCTTTGACAAAGTGCTTAGAATATATCATATACCCTAAACAAAATTTATACAGTACTTCATAATCAACAGAAACGCCAGTAAGAGTGTCAATTATAAATCCGACTCCATAATTTGAACTGTAACCACGCCGTGGAAGGAGACGCTTATGTCCAATAATTGAGATGCTCCGACAGAATTATTTATTTCTTCATGCGCATCGCGCACTGCCGCCTTAGCCATATTCAGAATTTCCAATTTCATTGTTTTACCTTCTTCTAAAATTACATCCAAGTGGCTTGTAAATTATTATTTACTAATTTACTTATGCCCATGTAAATTGAAAATTTCTCTAGACTACTATAACCTTTCCCCATATTACCAAATGCTTCTACAGCCCTTCTGTTTACTAAGAATAATGGTCTTGTTGACCCAGAATTTTGAATCCTAACAGAACTGTATACTTCTGTACGAACCACTTTACAATGGGTACATTTCACAGATAGCTTACTACAGAGTCCAAAGCTTTCAGTAATGTCAATTGTGATTGATTTAGTTTTACAATGTTTGCATAGAAGGTCCTTTACTAGCTCTTGAAAGACACAAGTATGCACTATAGTGAAATCAACAAAGTTTTCATTAATATGCCTATCAGTTCTAGGCATACACTCAGAAAATTGTGCTAACTTCTTTTCTGAAGCTGCAGGTATGACTTCACTTGTCTGCTCAGAATGCTTTCATTATTGCATTTACCAGATTGTGAAACAGTAACACCAGGAAATTCTAGATTCACAGATTGGATTTTGTTGTATACAGACAAACCTGCTAATTTCTTCTTTGAGGGCCTTTTCTTGGGAATCCTTCTACTACTCCTTAGTGATTTTAGTTGTTACATTTTGCAACAAACCTTTCACGCACTGACAGTTCACAAATAACACAAGAAAAGCATAACAAAAGTTTTGTTTTGTCTCTGTTTACACCGCCAGCTTTATAAACTTAAACTTATTAAGTTTATAAACCACGACAACATTCGAAATTAGCCTTAACTTTGTGCCAACTTCTGTTCTTTTCTCTATCTTTACATACTTCTATATATTTCATTTATTTTTTAATGTTTCATTGCTCATTTGATTCTGGATGTAAACAGATGCTAGGGAAACAGGTTAGCCAACAGCTACTACGCGGTACTTTCAAATAGTTCACCTCCGATCAAAATTGTAATCGCTTTCAGCCCTTTAACCTAAATATTTTGGTGATAGGTGCTTTTATCGTAATTACCGCTTTTGTTTACATCCCATTTTGTCACATTCTCCTGCTGCTGTAGGAAGAAAGGAAAGACATGGAACTATAAACATTTACAATATTTACAATCATTAAATATTTTTGAACTTCATAGCAATACCATTAAAATATACTTGTTCACATACAGTATAGATTTCCACCGGCAGAATTGAAAGTTTCTCAGAATTCTAATGACATCGGTGCCATTGTTTACGTAATTATGTTTGGAGCTGCTTATATCCTTCAGGGTTTTTCCAATAGTTCAGTCACCAGCTGGTCATTGATACATCACTGTGGAATGTCCGGCGGCTTTAAGACACCGCGTAGGTCGGCGTTATAGGGAAACCGGTTATCCAGCCAGCCTTTCTTTTTACATTATTTATCTACCTTCATTCACATAATCGATATACTAGAAATTATAAGCTAGACGTGTTCGGAATAGAATAACTGCCTACTTATTTATATCAAAAAACGAAACGTAGTATAGCATAGGTACTTCATAATAGCAGCTCGCAAGAAAAGTGTGACAGAATTACTTATGTTAGAAATATGACCTGGACAGCGTCAGAATATAAGAATTGATGTAGAGGAACAATCACAAAGCTTCGTGCTCACTTTCCGACTTCAAACGGTGTGAAAAAAATACCACCTGAAACAAATAGCTTTAGCTGCGCTAAAAGGATCCATATTACTTACAAGACACCACTTATACAACAATAGCTAACTGTTTAACAATGTCTCATTCCTCAATGATTTCTTTTTACTTTCTCTACCACGTATTGTAAGTAGGTGAAGTGTTGTGTTCCACCCAAAAATTTGATGTGGAGTTTTTACCACAAATATGCTTTCAGGTGCCCTGAATAAAAACGCATTGTAAGAAAAAGATGTGTGCGCCTGTGTGTCTGTGTGTGTCTGTGTGTGTCTGTGTGTGTCTGTGTGTATGTGTGTGTGTGTGTGTGTGTGTGTGTGTGTGTGTGTGTGTGTGTGTGTGTGTGTGTGAATAGCATAACCCAAAAAAGTCGGTTAAAAACCAAAGTTGGTATTTAAGTTTAATATGTTTCAAGATTGCGCCACGAATACTCTGAAGAAAATCGTCCCCCCTAAACTATCCTTTACATAGAACATTTATCAAAAATTATTTTCTAACGATTTTAATTAAAATTCCATCTGTTTAAGATATTTCTATGGCAAATGAAATACTTATTTTGAATTTTCTGGCCATAGCCTACTAGTAAATCGTAGAGATAGACCAAATCTTCCTGCACAAAAAATGTAGATCCCGTTATAACACACAAGTTATGCCAAATGATCCTTTGAACCATTTCGGAGATATTCCTTGCAATACTTACAGAGAGTTCTCAAATGGAAGGTCGTTATTCACTTTTTATCTCTTCACCATGCAATGAAAACGGAATTTCAAAGCTTTCAAAGAGTTGACTATTGCTCAAAGCCTGCGTATTCCCATATACCCTTTGCACCTTCAAGAACATTAGCAATAAGGCAATTTCTGCAAATGTTTAACATGAAGAACATAGAGGAATAAGAGTTTGTAGAAATAGTCAGTACATGAGTAGAGAAAGTAATGTGAGTGCAATATATCAGATTTTTTCAGCGAATTCCAAAACGTTTATCCAAAAACTTACAGTGAAACTTTTTTGTGGATTTCTGTTTCCGCTAATATAGACAGGTACAAGAGAAATTCATTTTGAATAAAGTTGCTGCTGTTGTAACCAAAGATATTGTTTTTCTAGTAAGAAGAGAGCAGGTAGAAGGGTTGAAGCTACTAATGAGTAAAGGTCTATGTCTGAATTCGCGCTCCCTTCTTCATAAACAAGTGAACGATAAAGTGTGTCCTGTCCAGCTACATGTATGCAGGAGCTTGCTGCAGTGGTTTGAAACTGGATAACTGAAACCTACAGTTGCTATACACAGTATACAAAGTCCTTTTTGACTTGGCAAAGTTCGTAACATAAATTTCCGACATCACCTGTATTTTCACTAAAGTTATTGTGGTATGTCGGCTATGTGAACTGATTTGAAACTAGCGCTATAATGAGAGCCTCTCTCTGTTCTGGTATTTGCCCAGCGATCTGAGACTGTATTTTAGGAGAACAATATCACCTTGAAGTGAAGCAGAAGCTGCAGCACGCCCTTTTTGTCGCTAAAGTTCCATTATTGCTACAACTTATACACCCTGCCAACTGTTATTGCTTTATTATTTCACTTATTCCACCTCCTGAAGTCTCCTTCTATTCATATTAACAACTTCAGCACTTTTAACCCAATTCTCGGAAAAACTAAATCTACCTGGATTACTGGAATTGCTTACTCACAAACCTTATATATATAGATATATATATATATATATATATATATATATATATATATATATATATAACGGGAAACTTTAGTCAACTTTGGTCTGAGTGTTAATTTATTTGCTGTTAAACTTTCCAGCAATGTGGTCTGCTAGGAACGACGCAGTGTAACAAACACAAAATGATACCATAAAAATAACACACCAGGTGAGTCAGCTGCACCTCATTTTGCAGTTCTATGCAATGCACATTTTATACTCTAACATGAAAACACTGGCCCGTATCATATACAGTTTCAGATGTAAGGAATTAAGTAACTCGCCATTCGTCCGCGAACTTTCCTACCATCCCCATCATCACTACATTTACAATTCTTTTTCACTACTGTATTCCGACATTTAGCCGTATCCAAGCATTTTGTATACGCTATGATGCAATGTTTGCTTGCGCCTTGACAGGCTCGGACGCTAATTACCTTCCTGGTTTTGCGCCCTAAACCTCGCTTTATCATTGACAAGCTGCTGGACCAAACCTTTGCATTGTATGAGGTTGTCTCAAAAGTTCGTTCGTTTTGCTCGCAAGCTACATCTATAGCGGCTGAAAACCCTGAGCCCTCTGTACACTCCGGTTATGATAGTTGCCTAACCACCCCTACGATTTGGTTGTTATAGATGGATATAAATTTTGCAAAGAAAGAGAAACACATCCTGGAGGTTCACTGTTAAAACATGTAAGTATCGTATTTATTTAAATGACACGCTTCTCACATTTTATTCAGTAGAAGTAAGTCATAATCACGAAACCGTTCATAGTCTGGATAGACAAGTAATCTCTAAAAACCTAAAGTACAAACTGTTACTGAATTGTCTGAAAGACCATTAAAGTTGATTCGCAAAGAAGTTGCATGTGAAACAGTTGACATGAATGGCAAATAGGCCAGCGTTCATAGAGAGTTATAAGTCTCTAAAAAATTGGGAAGGAAAATGCAGGAATGACCTCCGCGCGCAGTTGAACTACCCAAAAGTGACCGCCGCGCGCACTTTAAAACAGGTAGCAATTTGCCATGCGCGCAGTCAGAGTCCTCCGTACAACTTAGAGGTCAACAAACAGACTCACTATTGGATACTACTGTGTATCCTGTTTTACTGACGTTGATGGAACAGCCGTGAACTTGTGTTTACAAACTATGGAAAGCAAAAAAGGAACATTTCCGACATCCTATGCTATTTTACTATTGGAAGGCAAAACCGATAGCAATGCCGGGAGAAAATTTCTACTTTCAACGGGGAAGAAACAGTAACGAATCGAGCAGATCAAAAAGGGTTTAGCCGATGAGAATTTCCCCTTAACATAGAAGGTTTGACAACTACTCTGTCGTAGCTGTGCTGAGGGTCAGTGTATTCGCAGACGTTCTTAGTGATCGAAACGGAACGAGAAGCGAACGAACTTATTAGACAACTGTATAACATCTTTGAGGTTTACGCCTTACAAAGAGGAGACCAATCCATTAAGACATAATCTTTTGAATCCCTTAAAGGAAACTGTAATCTTGGAGAAGTATCTGCCCTTGAAGGACACGCAAGGATAAGGAACAAAATTGTAATCCGCAGCAGTAGTGCAGCATTGAAGTCGTGTGGCTTTAACTGGTTATGAAGCACGTGGCTGGTCGGCTCGTTCCGCTCCCAAGGGCAGCTATCGCGTGCGGTCCTCCTTGTACAAACCGCTTGGGAGAACTTCGGACAAGGCGAACGTGAACAAATTCAAGAGTGGGCCGTAGGAAATCTAAAGTTCCTTGCTTCCTTAATACAGCAACATTTGCAGTGTCGCGTTTTACTGATATCGTCTTGAAACTAAACTGTTACTAGGGAAAACACAATTAGAATTTGGCGATGATGACATATAAATTGGGATGATACATATGCTAATTAATTTGTGGTAGTGTTTTGTTGTTTTGTTTTTATTTTTTAGCCTCTGCTGGTTACATATTGTATTTGGTCCAAAATTTCAGATTTTACGTAAATATCGTTTGGAGTGGGTAAGATAGTATATAATGTATACACTTCATTTGAAGTTTTCCTCTCCCATCTTTTAATATAATACTTTATAGTTTATATAACCGGCGATGCTCGTGGTGTGACCATTTTATCCCTACAACTTTTAGACTTAGATTGCACTTGCCCAATATCCCTGTGTTTAAAAATATTACTTAAGACGGTTAAACAGAGATTGAATTAAAACTTTGGGATACTACAAAGAACACAAAATAAATAAACAAAAACATCAGGAAGACAGTACGCAAAAGCAGTGCTGGACAACCCCAATCTACAGGAAGAAACCAAATAGAGAAAGCTGTGCTAATGTAAGATATTGCCGTTCTATTTCAGTCATACAGAAAATTATATGAATTCTTTGTAGAAGAGGAAGTAGAGGAAGAAAAGTGAGTAAAGATAACCGTGTAAATGAAATGCGTTGCATTTAAATTTAAAATGCATAGAAATATTGTATGACTTGTTTGAAAAGATGTAAAGTGAGTTGAGAAAATCGTGTGAATGTAGGACATTACTATTCTAGTTAAATCATAGAAAACTGTGTGAATTATAAGTAGAAGGACCAGTAGAGAAGGATAGGTGAATGTGTTACGTAAAACAAAAGCGAGTACAGAAAAAATGTGAATGCAATACGTTTCATAGTAAAATGGATAACATAGAAATCATCTCCATGAAAAAGAAAAAAAAAAAAATCTGATGTGTTGCACTCACATGACTTTCTCTACTCTCGTACTAACTATTCTTACAAACTCTTATTCCTATATCTTTTTGGTGTTAGTTAAGATAAACATTTGCACAAATTATGTTATTGCTTATTTCCTTGTAGGTGCAAGGGGATTATTAGAATACAGTAGACTTTGTTCACACTATTTTTTATATTTACAATTCAATCTCTCATGATATTAGCTATCTGTTCAGTTGATGTTTCCGCTGTGAGTTCCTAACTTGTTTCGTTGCAAACTATCTGAAGCTGATTCCATAGACATGGCCTGTTCTTTCCCGTATTTTCGCTTCTTCAATTAAAATATCAATATCCTCCCGAATATTCGCCAAATCTGTTGTCAGCCATTTTTGAATGGCCCGCTAATTGTTTTCACTGCACATGGATACTTCAGATGTTCAGGGACGTAAGAAATGTTTAGATTGGTGGAACCGCAAGGAGGAGGTGATATAACCTAAGCGATAATCCGGCATGGTTGAAATAGTACCCAGAAACTACGAAAAATTATCGTTTTTAGTTTAACAGATCTTATTTTTTAATGTTGAACTTGTGTTACAGTGTAACTTGAGTAAGTTTCAAGACAACTTAAGTGTTTATGTTTAAGTGAGGGAGGGAGAGAGAGAATGAGGGGGATGGAGGGAAGGAGATAAAGGGAGAGAGAGTGAAAGGAAATACATATGTAGATTTTCTATTGAGGAAGACGATGTACAACACCTTGGCTCCCGATATATGTGCGAGTAAAGAAGGAATATCATAGTTATTTCTATAAGTTAGAAGCACTCGGGGTGTAGAAGCCGTGTATCATTTCTGAAAGGTGCACGTAATGTGTTCCCGCCTGTCGTTAATGGCTCATGCACCTAATATTCTGCCTATGCCCAGCACAGGAACTCATTAAGGTTGCCTCCCTGGCAAGGAGTTCCTTATCCATTCCGACACTTATCCCAGCCCTGGAGCCGCTGCTGCAAATGGTGTTATTAGCGCCAACCTAGCTTCAAATCTCATTTGACCCGCCTAATAGGATCAAATATTCCAATGTTATGTTTCCATTTACATAATTAAACTCTGACTTTCATAGGCTTATGCGAAACATTAAATATAATTAAGTAGGTTTCAGTTAATGAACAATACGGGAGCTTTCACATCAACGTAGCATGAGAATTATAGGAGAGCAGTTAGGACCTGCTTAACATTTTCGTTCCATTGAATATTGTAATGTGAATAATTGTTTGTCTCGTCGATGTACCTTATAGCGTTATATAACTTTTATCATGTTAAGTACATACAGAGGCAAATTTCTAAGTCTGGCAGTTTTAAGCAATTCTTTAAACTTTCTTGGTTTAGTGTAGCTTAACCTGATAGCTCATGTCACAAATTGTAACAAATGTAGGCTTAAAACAAGGATGTAGCCAATCTCCAGCAATTTTTAACGTTTATTTCAACAATATTCTTAAAGAATGGCAACTTTTATTAAATAAAGGAGTCACAAGAGTACTGAATCAAGACTAAAATCATTTGTCGATGACATAGTTATAATTTTTGATAACGAGAATAAAGCACAAATAGGTGTATTTCAACTTAACATTTGTGAACGTTATAATATGCTAACTTCCAAATGGAGACCAAAGACAACCACTTTTAAAGGTAGATACCAAAGAAGAACTAAAATTGTGCTAGATGACACACCACTAGAACAAACCAGGTGCTTCCAAAATCCAGGCTGTCATACGACACACCAGAAGGTCAGGATATAGACAAAAAGTTTCGGAACAATACACAGGACATTAGAAAATACAGATAGAAAGGAAACAAAATTGATATTTTATTCAGTGATGGCTCTACCCGTAATATTATGGATGAACACTCAAAGCAAAATATAAAAGTAAAATTCAAGCAACATAAATGAGATTTTTACGAACAGTGAAGTTATGTACGAGACAGGAGTATACCCGCAATGAACAAATAAGAGAGTTACAGCGTTATGTCAGCTAGTAGAAGATTACAGGGCAAACCATCTCTCACGAATGTACGCACAATACAGGAATACCTAAACAAGCCTTAAATTACAAGCCTAGGGGGTACAGATCGATTGGAAGACCAAAGAAACGAGGAGAGGACAAATGTGAGATCGGAGCGAGTGAAACCCAAGCCATGAGGGAAGAGGAAGAGGAAAGGGAGAGTGAGGGGGCGGAGAAGGAAGAAGAGGAGAAAGAGGCGGAGGAAGAGGAGAAGGCGGAGGAGAAAGAGGACGAAGAGGAGGAAGAAGTGGAGGAGGAAGAGGATGGGGAAGATTATGAGGAAGAGGATTGTTGTTGTAGTGTTTAACGCCCGCTTTTACTGCTACGGCACCGCAGGCGGTAACACTGATGATACATGGAATGAAGATGGAGCACCGGTGGAATGAGATGGCGGAGGAAGAGGAAGAGCTATAGGATGCGGATGAGGAAGATGAGGAAGAGGAATAGGATGAGGAAGAGGAATCGGATGCGGATGAGGAAGATGATGAGGAAGAGGAATAGGATGCGGATGAGGAAGGTCACATCGGACGGTGAATGAATGAATGAAATGGGTGAAGTGATCCTCAAATGAGCCCGAGGTCCTTAGAGGTTTAAGTTTCCCGACATTTGTCTTCGCAGGATAAGGGGAAAACCTCGGTAAAAACCTTATCCGGATAACTCACCCTGTCTGAGATTCGGACTCGGGGCCTCTTGAATGTGTAACTATGTGACCCCTAATTTCCAAACTGTTACTTCAGTAAACTGGTTCAATTTTACTCGAGCGTTCTTCTTCTTCTTCTTCTTCTTCTTCTTCTTCTTCTTCTTCTTCTTCTTCTTCTTCTTCTTCTTATTATTATTATTATTATTATTATTATTATTATTATTATTATTATTATTATTATTATTATTATTATTATTATTATTATTATTTCTTTATTATTATTATTATTATTATTATTATTATTATTATTATTATTATTATTATTATTATTATTATTATTATTATTATTATTATTATTATTATTATTATTATTATTTTTATTATTATTATTATTATTGTTATTATCATCGTCATCACCATCATTATTACAGAAAAGTGGCACATAGAATATGTTCACCCTTATTTTTTACTTACAAATAAATGTTAACTTTTAAATATTTCACTCCAGTTTATACTCCGCGTTTAATTACATTAATTTACAGGCAAACCATCTCGTGCGGCAGATAAAAGCCAGCCTTTTTGTTCTACTTATAGTATGTTCGTTATGTCAAACATAAAAGCTTTAATCACACTATGAATTTATATTCATTTTCGCGCCAAACATCAAGTGTCCGCTATTATTTATCCTAGTAACTTTCAAAATAATCCCATTTACAGTAAAAATTTGTATAAGCACTGGTTTTAGAATTACAAACTTATTACAAGATAAAAAAAAAAGGAACTCCCTTTTTTATCACTCCGATAAAGGGTTTTTGTTAGTTTAGTGAAAAGCATGTGGAACTTTTTTATATTATTAACTCTGCCAGTTTCTACCGCAAATTTTCAAAATATAGGTTACAACTACATCAGCTCACATTTTAGTGTGAAAACCATTAGAAAAATATTTTGCGCGTGCATAAATGGTGATCTTCGGAAGACAGAAACCGTAATGAACAACTGAAGCTGAAAGTTCAGGGAAGTTTTGACATAAACCCTAAAGTGTTGAAAAAATTTCGCCTATGGCTACCCATTCTTGGAGAGCACTGGGGCTTGATTTTCAACATAAAGTGACATATTTTTATTCTTTACGCACATTTAGGCCCTTGGTAAAGAACATTTCTGGGTCGAAAGGCTTACAAAAATATGTCTGTTATGAAGCAGGACAAATACAGGACAAATAACGATACCTTCTGCGTAGATGTTTCAGTGACGAATATTAACACCTTTATAACGTAACGATGTCCAAGCTTGTCTCTTTGGAGGGGCTTACGTAGTTAGCTGCTGCCTCCACCCTTCAGAACTTCAGTCGATGGGTGCGTTATTTCCAAGATATTGTTTATTATTTGTTCGAATTTGCCAATAGTTATACTTTCCTCATATAACATGTTATTGACGTTTTTATCTCTTGGCCTTACAAAGAGAACGAAATTTCAAAGACCCACAAGAAAATTAGCAATAAGATAATTTCTGAAAATGCTTATGTCATCTGCAATAAAGTAGATAGAAAAATAAGTATTCGCAAGAACTATATGTATAAGAGCGATTTTGTCGCCTAATATTGATAGATTTCTTAAACCTAAGCAGCACCAAACAAGTAACTAACGAACAAATGTTTATCGATAAGATTTGAAAGTGCTTTCGTAAACGTGTTCAAAGAACTGTGCAAGCTAATATATGTTGGTTTGAGAGCATTTGCTACTTCTGTTACAGCAATGTTTTGCTCCACATACATTTTTTCCTCTGATGAACATAGAAAAATCATATCTAAGATATCGCGTTTCAGATAACCACCTCTCGGCGCAACTGTATATTACTGTTACAGATATTACGCCAGAGTCTGGACTAGTCTTCTATGTTGGCATGATAATTAATGTGTGTAATTTCGATTCCACATAAAAAAGTATGACCACCTCTTTTCTGTTTGAAACAAACGCACTGATCGTTAACTGTATCAATCCGCCACTGTCTACTGTTTAAGAAGCAAAGAAATACCACTCCCCAGGGTTGCCAACCCGTACGATAATTATGGGGGCATACGATAATTTGAATGTATGTACTCATGGTGGTCACCTTGGTGGAAATGCCGATTTCAAAGAACTGGCAGAGGTTGCATTATCTGTGATTTCATTGCCCCACAGAAACACTTCTTGTGAAAGAAGTTTTTGGAAAGTAAGTTTAATAAAAAGCAAAATTAAAAACAGATTGACGCTAGATATGGTAAACGGGCTTATTCTGTCGACTCAGCTTATGAAGGAATGTGGTGGGTCCGAAAATCTGCAGGTCACCGAGAAGATGTTAAAGTCAGAAACAAATTTGTATTTGCTGCAACAGGTGAGGAAGGTGGTGAACTTTCAGATGAATAGTGCGAGAAACATAGGTGCTTAAGTTGCAATACTGTTTGAAGTCATCAATCTGGTAAGTGGATACCATAAACATCAATACCATTACATTTTCATAAAGTGTTGTGCTGATTCATTTATTGTTGTGACATTTGGTTTATGGTGTACGATAATTTTGAATCCAAATCTATAACTTTGAGTGGCCGGTACTATAATTTTACTTTTAAACATTGGCAACTCTGTCACTCCACAACCAGCAAGAATGTTACGCGAGGTGCATGTACAGAGGATTTGGAACCGACACTATTCTGCCCGTTCCTGTCCTAGGCTGTTGAATTATGTTACCTCTTGTGCTTCTGAACTTATATTCCACCCAAAATTTCGATATAGAGATTTCACCGGAAATATGTTTCGAGTCCTTCTGAATCCAAAAAGAACATTTTTAGACAAAGGTCTGTGTGTATGTGTATGTTTGTGTTTGTGTGTGTCTGCGAACTCAGTCCTCACTGAAAAGCGAAAAATCAGTTAAAAACCAAAATTTTTATATAAGTTTAATATCTCTCAAGGATGCAACACATAGATTTTAAAGACAATTCCTTCACCTTAAACCATCCTTTACATGGAACATTTTTAGAAAATTTTGTTTTCTCATAAATGCTTCTAGCTATTTTGATTAAAGTGCCATATGTTTGAGATATTTTTATGACAAAGCAAATCTATATTTTTAATTTTGTGCTTATAGCCCAATTAGTCCTGTTTACTCTTGATGACTTTTGAATAACTGGTAAACCGTGAGAGGTAGACGAAATTTTACTGTAAAAGAAATGTAGATATTGCTAAAACACAGAATTTAATTTGTATTCATTCAATCTAATACGTAAGAGTGTTTCATTTTAAGTTTGATTTGTATTTATTTATTTATTTACATTTTCATGGGAAAATTAATAAATTAATATAATAAAGTAAGAAAGGTCTCGAAGCGAAGAACAAGGACTTTAGGACCAATGACCGGTGTCAATTTAGACTATAGTGGAGACATCCATTTCATTAAAATTGCACTGGTGAGTCTGGGAGAGAGCACGCTTGCCTTGAGTTGTAGTCTGGTGGCCAATGCCCTGTTGCGGACGCACCAGTCCACCGACCTCTACAGCAATGGTCCTGAGGCAATCCTCCACTTGTCTGGCCAGTTTTCCGCTTTTATAACTCTGTATTATTAGTCGTTAAGTTTTTATTGTGTTGCCGTTAACCCTATCTCACTGCGAACTGCTATGAACCTGTTCATAATTATTAAACAACATAAACATAATGGTTTTTCTGAAAGCTAACACATTTCTTTAGCTACAGAGGCAATTTATCCAACCAATACCCGCTCAAAATGTATACGACATTATAGATTCTACTAAGTTTTCATTCTACCGACATTAAAGTGATACATTCACAGGAATTACTCTATTTAGGTATGGGTAAGGTTCCCAAACATTGGCCCCTTTTTTATTATTGTTTATAACTCTCTGGCGTAGCTTGCATGGAAAGCAATGCATGCTTTGTTATACTCTCACGTAAGCTTGCAATTAATATGAGATCAATGTAATAATAGCTTGATTTAGAGGTTTGCAAATAAATACTCCGTAGCCCAGTTGATAGCGCGCTTGCCTCTGACGCGGAAGACCCGGGTTCGATCCCCGGTACCAGCATGGGGAGTTTTCCTCCGCTGGGAGTTCTGGCAGGGGGTGCACTCAGCCACGTTAGGTCCCGGGGGAACCAATTGAGGAGCTACTTGATGGAGAAGTAGCAACCCCAGGTCGAAAAGCCCGTATAACTGGCCGGAAGGGCTCGGGGCGCTGACCACGTTCCACCCTCCAGTACTGCACCCCACTAATGACGCCTGTAGTGAGCAGAGGTATGGGACGCAGTGGCTGGGCAATAGGCCTTGGCCACTTATGGGCTGTTGCGCTAGGGTTTAGTTTTAAATAATAAAGAAATAAAAAGTGGCATTTCTTTATTCATGGCAAAAGTCTTCCAAATATGACTAACTTCAAATTCGGCCCAAACCACGTTACTTGCTGGAAAATTACACGGGGGGGGGGTATATTGGGAAGGGGATATGTAATATAGGTCTTTCACCTTATATGTCTTGTATATTACACTTTATATATGCCCATATACGTTAAATGAAACGCATGAAGATATTCAACTGATAATTTCAGAGAATAAACCGAAAAAATTGACATCCATACGAAATCTACCTTTATAGAGAGAAGTAGTAATAGAAGATAAAATAAATGAGCAAATACAAAGTTTTAACTACATGGCTATGGTACACATGTCTGAAGCAATAAGAATACATTTTTAAAAAACGGCATGAAACACGACTTAAATGTGTAATAATTTATGCGTGTTGGGTTTTAAAATAGCAGCATAAAATCGTATTTAGGGAGCAAAGATGGGGTGTTTGAGATCTGTAAGGCAGTAAAAAGATGAGATACCTTAACACATGAAGAAATAAGAGAAGAAGCTAGCCCATTATGATAAATTATAGAACAACACGAACACAAGTGGAAAGCTCATGTTAATAAAACAGATTCAAACATGCTACCAGAAAAGATACTACACCAAAAGGGAAAATATCGATAGGAAGACCTATGTTAACCCTTTTATGCCCAATAATTCCATATGGAGTCATTCATACGAACCTTTTAAGGTGTTTTAATGCTTTTTTCTGTTATATTCTTGTTATACTTGTTTTAACCGTTAAAGCATGGGTTTCAGATACTTTCTATTCTAAAATATTACAGTTCTACATCTTTGATTGCAGTTCTTTTGTAATAGAAGGAAGCAAAATCCATACCACCCCGTCATAGTCCACGTGTGCCATTACACCGATTATTTTATGTGGCCCCTCCCACTTACTTGACTACAGGCACATTTGACTGCAGTAGCTGAGAATCGAATGCGCGACCTCCAGCTTTCGATGGATAGCCAGTCCATTTGTCTCACTGTAACGATCTTGGCTATTTAACTCAGTTGCCTGAGGAAATCTCTTATGCTCATATGAAAGCCGATTTTATGAATTAGAGGAAGATCGGCATAACTAACAAAGCAATTTGAGCTGGCAAGAATTAAAATGGAAGTAAGGCCGGCCCAGGCTAGTGACCTAACCATGAAAGGTACAACAAATTAAATTATTCATAGGTATAATATATCTTTTCCCAGGAATGATTTCAAGAAGCAAGAAACGCTTGTTTATAACAGATATGGTAGCAGCTATGAAAAGAGAAAGGTAGAAAATGTGATGACACACACACACACACACACACACACACACACACACACACACACACACACACACACACACACAGACACACAGACACACACACACACAGACACACACACACACACACACACAGACACACACACACTTTTCTTAAAATGTGCTTATTTGTTCAGGGGACACTAAAGCATGTACATTTAGTGAAATATCAACTTTTAGGGAGTAATGGGATACTTCATCTGCCACATGGCAGGGAAAGTAAGAAAGAAAATAGCAAAATACTCGAACCAAAATACATACAAGCGTTAAGGAAAAGTGCACATATTTTGATTAATAGTACTCTAGTATGATATTATGATTATGCAATTAAGTGAGATACTTTAGTTTATTGAGTCGAATTATTTAAACGATTAAAAGATTGGCATCATTACCATTTCATAGCGTGTACGCCTAGGAGAAGATATTTTGATGCTGTAAATGTGTGTGTTATATTTAAATGAGCAATTTTCTGCACCAAAAGGAACTGAAAGGAAAAAGCCGCAACTAATCTGCGGCTGTTTGCTGAGCTGCAAAAAGTACCTACATGGTAGACGGCACTGTCTGTTGTAGATATGAACATATGGTTGTTGCTTATGAGCTATAAGAAATCTCACATTCTTTGTAGGCCATAACGCAACTGCAGAAGAATATTACTTTCCGGAACATTCATTTTTCACACCAAGTCATCAGTCAACTTCATCCCCTCCCTCTGAAAAGTAACAAAACAGAAACGGAAGGAAAGCAAATCTCCCAAACAACCATGTAATCATCTGGGTTCCGCAGTAGACTATGGAGTTCCCATTTGTTTCCTTTCCGTTTCTTCATCCCTCGCCAAAGCACAGAAAGGAATAACTAAGAAAATAAATGAGGCTTGCCTTATACTGCTTTTTGTTCATAAAAAAGTCTAGCAATCTTGTTAAATCATAAAGCAAAGAACTTGGCCAGCAACCACAAAGGGAGAAAACTCCCTAATGAAACTTGGGATCAGAATCTTCAGTTAATCATAAAGAGATCAGTTTTGGTTTTGCTGGGAAGCAGCATGGCCAATGGTAAGGCAGAAACGCCAAAACGCCAAAAGTGCACAATATATGAGTTAGGTCTTAAAAAATAGAAATGTGTGTAATGTTTTACTCACACGACAGCATAACACGTGTAACCTATGCGATTAATTTGTTCTTCCACACATAGCCGTGTGTAGGACAAATTTTATTGATCTTATAGTTCAGGCATGTCAAACATCACTCCGAGGGTGTGAAGAGAGGGGTCTACCCCTCCTTAACTGCAGTAGCACGCGCTACTAGAACCGGTTTTCGCTTTGTTTTTCCCGTTTTCCGATTTGATCATCATGGAGGGAGGGAAAATAGGGGAACATTTTTCACGCCTGGTGAGTGCTGTTTGACACCCCTGACCTAGAAGAATGTAGTAGACCAGGGGTGTCAAACGGCACTCACCAGGCGTGAAAAAGTTTCCCCTATTTTCCCTCCCTCCATGATGATCAAATCGGAAAACGGGAAAAACAAAGCGAAAACCGGTTCTACTAGCACGTGCTACTGCAGTTAAGGAGGGGTAGACCCCTCTCTTCACACCCTCGGAGTGATGTTTGACATGCCTGTTATAGTTGGTTAAATTAGAAGCCCGAGACGGAAGTACTTACAATATTGTAAGTTGTCATTAAGGTATGTTATCTCATATAAATATGATTTCCTTGTATGGTTTTCCGGAGAAATGCGATTGAGTTGGAGAAGTTAATATGGTATCGGCCATGATAGCTTAGTGGTTAGAGCAGATATTGGTCAAAATTCTTCAACCATGGTGACCAAAATTTGTGTAGAGGAGTTGTCTTTGACATCTGCCTCATAGCTGAGGGTGCTTGTGTCGAGATAATGAAAGATATATGATCGGATAATCTGAGTGTTTTCCTGGGAGGATAGCAGCGAATCCAACGAGGAAGAGGACATCGCTTAATCTTTTACACTACTTGTGCTTTATGATCACTGACCTGCTGCTCTTTCCAACAAAAGGCGTTTTGACTATAACTGAACTATGTACCCACCTATACATCATGGGCCCAGAAGGGGCGAAAAGTTGTTAATTTACATTCGCTTTGTCCTTGTATGTTGACAGCAGCGGTATGCTACGAAGCTACAACAAAACGGCGGAGAGATACATTTTTTAGCAAGCGTGTTGGAGACACAAATTACCGAGTATCTATCAAAAACGAGTGGGCTGGCTATCGCTGAACTTCCTGTCTATCTCTCCGGAACTATTTGTTCACTGGCGCTTTTCATTTGTTATTTATGACTATTCACTGCTGTTGTCACGTCGCCTTTGCTATTGTCAGCCATAATACGCTATTATCGCTGTTTAAATATAAAAGAGTTTCCGGAAAAAATTTATCCGCAAGTCACACAGTCAGCAACACGTGAAATGGGGCATGGACTGATGTTTCCACCTGGGCAATTTCAACAACACACAAATTCGCAAAGGTGCTTTCGTACATAATTAAAACATAATTTCAGTTTATATCACTTTGAAGTCTGATTCATAGCACAGTTCTGGTAAATGTTTGAACTTCGTGTGCTGTAGATATCACTGAGGTACGTCTAGTAATCCTGAGTATCCACAGAATCATAAAATAAACATCTTTGATATTTTGTAGTGATAGGAAGATATTTATAATTGAGAAAACTCAAAGTAAAATGTCTTTTCTCTTTAGGATGGTAACTTGTTCAGCCAACTATAAATTATCATTGTATATCACGTTTCCATGGGGAATTCAAATCTATCTGAGCTCTCATTCCGAATTTAATACTACATGGAAACGCGGATTCAGATCGAACTGAATCCTTAGATCTGATCGTTTTAGAAGTGGGATGGTATCGAAATGTCATTGCATGGAAACTCCTACGGGGTTTAAATCGATGCTAACTTCTACTGTACGCGTTGTAACACGTGTACGCTCGTCAGTTTCTTTTCTTTTCTTTCTTCTAAAACATTGACTAACCTCAAAGTGTACCTACTTAAAATACACAGAAAACATATTTTGTACATGTTCACGAACATAAACCAAGTTACCAACATAAAAGTTTGAACTAGTTATGCTTGAACTTTGCGTATCCAAATCGATCTAATTCCGGTTGAATTCAACATGGAAATGTGGATCGTATTGAGAATGCAATTGGACTCAAATCGACTTCAATTTTCCATGGAAACGTAGCGAATACACACACACACACACACACACACACACACACACACACACACACACACACACACACACACACCTGACGTCAGACTTTTCCCAATTACAGCATATTATGGGCGAACTGATAATAAAATATCAGTCAAGGATACGTCTAACTCCAGCCATATCAGGAATCTCTCTTAGTTAAGAAAAGTTCTGTCGCCTCGCTTTCCTCAAAGAGGGAGTTAAAGTGTAGCCTTCTCATTGCTGGACATTAGTCCGTGCGATTTCTGCTTGTGGGGATTGTTAAAGCATAAAATGTTCCAAAGGGGTCCAGAATACCTACGTAGTACAGTTCAAGCTGGAGTTTTGTCATGCACAGTTTGAAGCTTTGGTGACAAATGGAGGTTTGTTGTCAAGAGGGCGGTCATTTTGTAGATGTTATTTACTAGATATCTTTTCCAGACAGTGAATAATTTTGTATTTTGATGTGTGTTTTAAATGCTATAACATTTCTTACGACACTCCGTTATACTCGTCGCTATAATTTTAAATTTCATTTCCGTATTTACTTCATAGATTTTAACATATCGCTGTGCACTTCAGCGCTGCGGGCAACTCATTTCTCCCTCATCCCTCCATCTACAAGGTCTAGTCACTAACCACGCCACTTTGGGCAAAGCATCTTTCCTTGTTTTCACGAAGAAACAACAGCATTCGGATGTTATTTCTGACGCCATTGAGAAACTGATTGGCGCTGGGAGGAATGTAGGAGTAGTTGGTTAGATAAGTGTGGGAACTCTACGAAACATATAAAAAAACAGATCACCCTCTTTTTGTAGATAATGTATATTATCTCAAGCTTTAAAAATTAAAGTTTTTGAAATTTAATAAAGAAAGTCCAAGACGTAATGTGGCCTAAGACAATCAATTGCATTTCAATTATTTGATGATTCACGCATTCGGCTCAAAAACATTGATAGAGAACTGAATCATCTCAGTGCTGGATCGATTTTCCGGATATAAAATAATGTTTCGGTTAAGATGCAATAATATATAAGTTGAATATTCAAAATCTAATTCTATGCAGATTTGGCACATTGTGTTTAGATTGGGGAAAATGTGAATGTAATAGTACATACGTATTAATGTACCTTCTCTCGTCTACCCTTGAATATGTTCTCGTAATACGGGACGCCACTTCTTCAGTGTTGAACTCTTTTATCGTTTCGTTTCTCATTTAAGACTATTGCACAATTCAGGAATTTCCTATTTAATTCGTAGTGTTATAGATAATTGCTGTAATAGAGCAAGAAACTAGTTTGTTCGCTAAAAGCGTTAATTAAATTTCCATTTTGAAGTTATTTTTACGTTTTTATGTTTCCCACTGGACTGGCGTTAGGGAGCGAGGCGATCAATCTTAACAGGTGACAAGCTCATAGTCCCCCTACCCCCTTGGTACTGTGGCATGTAATGGATGGATACGAATTTTTTCTTTGGCACTTTGGTAAATTATAGTAGTTGGAGAGGTCAGAAGTTCCCCGCCATTTCTTCCGCTTTGGATTGGCAGATGTGTGGTTGTGAGGTAGGTAATCCTTGATTTATAAACATCGAAAGTTACTAAAGGCCTTACTGAGCACAGTCAGTGGTTCTCAACATTGCAGGTCAACAAGTGGTGTGTGGAGTGCTGGGAAGAAAAATGGGTGCACGTGCACTTACTTATTTCTTTATGTTTATTTCAACAAGACAAATTAAAGTACAGGACTGCATACAAAACGAAACCGCTTTAGGCATAAACAGAGACGAGTATTTTCTTCCTAAAGGTTATAATATATTTAAATAATAATATTTAAATTTAATATTTTTAAATGAATAAGTAAATAATAATAATGATTCCAGAAAATGCATTGTAGGAATGTTATCAATAAATTCCACATGCACAAGCTCGTGCTATCGACTGTTGGTGAATTAATTTAATGTGAGTTGTAGAGTATAGCTGTTAAAATTTGCTTATATAATCAAAAGTGTAGGATTCAATATATGTCATTTTTATCACTTCGGCAACGGAAAGCACTCAAAGCGCCAATATAATGCCCGCTTTGTTTGGTTTTTGTATACATATCCCACTTTAAATTCTATGTTCATATTCAGGAAGTTTCTGGTGTACAGCAATCTAAACTACCAGTAATCCTCTGAGCTGTGTATTTATCTTTTAAATTTGCTTAAATTGTCTACTGAAACTCATTCGAATCCGCTTCCACGTGCATATGTTCACACCTGCTCTGACTTTTTTTAAAAATTTTTATCAAGAAACCCTTGAGGTTGAAAAAGATAAAAAAAAAAAAGTTTATGAAATTGACTGTATATGAATGTTCCACAACCCTTTAGTCATCAATTGACAGTAACATTTTTTAGATTCCGCAGATTTAAAGGTCTAGCCACGTGCGCTGCATTTAAATGATCCTTTTCTACTTAAATTTTCGGAGTATTTGAACAGAATATGAGACAAAAAGGGCTGAAAAACAACCAAATTCAGGGGAAACAAGTGGTTAAACTGTGAAACTACTACACAAAAGAGAGAAGGTGTGACATGCAGCAGGACAGTTTTAGACCTGTTGTTGTTGTTGTTGTAGTGTTTAACGCCCGCTTTTACTACTACGGCACCGCAGGCGATGACACTGATGATACATGGAATGAAGATGGAGCACCGGTGGAATGAGATGGCGGGGGAAACCGGAGAACCCGGAGAAAACCCGCCCTGACGCCGCTTCGTCCACCACGAATACCACATGCGGGTCCCTGGGATCGAACCCGGGCCGCCTAGGTGGTAGGCGAGCGCGCAGTTTTAGACCTAACAGGTAATCTGACTCATAATCATAATGCATGTGTGTAGAAAAAATGGGCTTTCTGGTCTTTGCATTTTTAATATACCTGCTCCATGCGCATTAAATTTTGTGCTATGTTCCTAGAACACTTCGAGCATAGCGTGCTCCATTTATGGAACTTGAGCATCAGTCATCAGTTACAAAATAGAAAACTTATTTAGCTTTAAAGAAATTTAAAGGTAATTATTTTTTCTTCTTGCCAGAGAGTGATGGTATTTATTGGGCAATTAGTTTATAAAATAGTAAAATTACACGAAATTTCAGTTTTTTGATGTGCATAGATTATTTTGAATACTAAGGTATTTTCGTATTTAAATAGCTTGAATAATTAATTGCCTCAAAACTGTAAAACAGATTACGCTGGAACTTTGTGTGGTAGTTTATAACATAAGCACCCTTAAGTTTGCAAAGTATTGGTTTTATATTTACTAAAATATAGACAATTCAGGGTTTCAAGTTTTTTTCAATGTTTCATTTTGTTTTCAGTTTCGTTTTGCTGATTGTGTAATCCTTTTGTTTTGTGACACAAACACACATTTAGGAACACAAACATCTATGCTGGAACCTGAGACCCTCTGCACAGCGGAGCGCCAAAGACATCCGTCCAGCGATCACGGATACAAGCGTCGGCAATTTAGTGGAGAGAATTAACTGTAAATAAAAGAATCACTCCATCTCTTCCCAATCAAAACCCGAGCATTCTTAAATAACACTCAAACTACCTTGGAGGTAGTCTAAATGCTGTTCAGAACTTCGGAATAATTATCGTCTAATGTTGCCTATTTTTAATACATTTGGATATCATTTGCACAAAATGCTGCCGACCAAAAGTAAATAAACAAAATTCGCATGTTATATATTTGTGTTTCATTTAGAAATACCCAGCAATGTGAGGTACGGTAAAGCTTGTATTATTAGACTATTGTAAATCAGCAGGTTTTATTTCCAGATAAGGCGTGTCTCGTATTAACTTGGCAGCATAACGGTACGATCAGCGCATAACGTACTATGGGAAGAGTTTCACGCATCCCCGAGATACATACACACACTAACCGTCAAGTTACCACTGAGCTGCGATGTTTTACATCCCTCAGGAACACACACATACATACAGCGGCCTCCTCAGGTGCTTTATTCGTAGATTATACGTCTGAAATACATGAACGCCTCTCTGACTCGAAGCTTAGGAAGGCATTCAGCTTGCTTTAACGGATAATTCCGGTTCTAGTCTCTTCCACAGTCCTCTCGAGGGAAATTCTACGAATCTCTCCCGAGCATCATAATCAATTCATGACACAATTTCACGGAATGACGTCCTCAAAGTCTGCGGTCGAACCCGGTGAAAATAAACAATTTACGTAGACAACCCACACAAAACCTTACTGTCCTCGAGGTGATAGAACTGGTACACTCGCTACACAAACTTGACATATCTTCACTGACTTGCAGGATTCGCATTGTCTTACCGTTAGGATTATGGGGGCATTATAAGTATATGTTATAATGTGTCTGTGTATGTCATGAATGTAGGAATACTGCATATAGTTTAGAATATTCTCAAACAAATTTAATTATGATTTTTAAAACCGTGCAAAATACCATTTTTGCAGTAGCTATAAACGAAAGCAAAGTAATACGTTGTGTGCCTGGAAATAGTACCAAAGTACTGCTGTGGAAGTTCTTAAATATATATATATATTGTGACACCGGCCTCGGTGCACACCAATGGTAGGACGGGAGCCGGGCTGCTTCACAGTACATGCTGTCCGGCGAGAAAAAAAAAAGGCACCTGGTCACGCTTCGCCAGGGTACTCACGTGAGCAAACACATGTTTAGCAATAACAGAATCAAATAAATAAAAGGGAGTTTCTCCGCCACCTTCAGAAAGATCTAGTTATGTCATCTGGCGATGTGTAGAAGTCGAGAAAGGTCGGTGCGACGTCATGCCCCATATATAAAGATACGAGGCAGCAACAGAGTGAGTTTACTTTTGGTGTTCGAACTACGGTCATGAATCGATCAGTGTGTCAGTGAGTGTGAGTCAGCTGTGCGCGTGTGTGTCGTCGTGAAAGTTACGTCGGTGCGTCGAACGATCAATCAACGAGTTAGTTTGATGCATAAGAGACTCAGAAAGTGAAGAAAGACACTGGAAGGACTAAGCAGGACTATGAGAAAGGCAGTTATGAGTTGTGGTAGCATCAAAGCCTAGATTGTGCTTACGACGAGAAGAAAACGGTGTATTTGTCGTAACATTTTAGTAGACAATAAAGTGAGAAAAAGTAACTGAACCGGATTTTGTTGTTTTGTTATAATATCCATTTGTACCGTTCTGGGAATAGGTATACGTCGCTGTAAACAGTGGTAAATCTGCAGTTCGCGATTCTTACCAAAAGTTCTTCTAAAGAATGCTCAACACAGTTCTCTTTTCTTTGTTATCAGTGTTCAGTCTTCAGGTGATAATGCAACTCACAACCGCGGTATGTACGATAGATATCACACGCAGGTTTCTCTATGGCACACGCTCTCAGTGACGTCATGTGGCGTATGTGAAGCTGCAGGTACTCAACCGTGGTCACCCTTATCGAAATAAATACTGCCTTAAGTTACAGATGCAGACTTTGTGTGTCAAATAAATCGCTAATAAAACAGATAACTTTGCTTAGCTCTAACCAACTATCTTTCTTAGATGTAAGCTATTGAAGGTAAAGGAGCAATTCTTTAAAATGTTAAATATGAACATTAATTCTTAGTAATCCTTAGGAAAACAAAAATAATTATGCAATAACATATTGTACGTGATCGAGTGTTTTCTGTGCCACGTATGGGTTTGTTTGTTCAGTTATAGCACATTTTCCTCTTTTTATTTAATTTCTTGCCAAATCACTGCTTTTGTTTCCGGCCATTTCTCTGGTTTTCTCTTGTTCATATTCTTCAGCCTAATAAATGTGCGCGTTCGATCACAACTGTTGTTCTATATGGGGATGCTTAGACGTTAATTTATCAATGAGCGTTTTCATTACTTTTGGTCATTTATTTAAGCCACGTCCATGAAAGCCAATGAAATCTCACTCTAGACTAATGACGCAGTGAAACCACTGCTCAGTTGGTTTAATTAGTCTTCCTCTTGAAAGTGACGAAAGCCACGACTTATCTGCAGGAAAGTGGCTTATATATCTCCCATACAACGAAGCAATTTCTTCCGGTTTTGTTAATCTATATGACACATAGCCTGCCAACATTTCTAGAAGTTGCACACTTTGGGAAGTTGTGCCTGTGTTACTGTTTGTTTCTTGTGTGAGGTCTAGTTGTTCAATAAGATGGTTAACACAGCAAAAGAACTCATAATGCTCATATTCCTGCTGGTCTCTTATCTAAATCCCTTTGTTCTTCCCCTACTTCTTCTTCTTCTGCCTCTTTGTCGTCACTTTCAGTTTCTCTACTTAATTTAACGCTAATATCCCCTGCATAATTCTCTGAACTTAATACCTCGCAACAATTGCGTCCAAAAGGCCAGGATTTTATTCTCTGATTCACGATAGTTGGTAAGGGATGATCATGAAATCTAACTAGACTCTAATTTGAGAAAAACAACTTTAAATTACACCTTGATTACTGCTCCTGAAGTAGGTGACTCACATCAAAGCTTTCATTTAAATATTTCAGCGTTAAAAGAATTCTGCGAGCTGTAGCATCACTAGTCATCATAAACACTGTCATTTCAGTCAGAGCAAGCGGCTAGCCAGCTAGTGACTATTGCACTAGCTGACGTCATTAGCATCGAAGTCCACTGCGCATCTAGCTGGTGATACTCAACATACCGTGATCGCAACTGAACGTATCCTTAACTTATTCCTTTCTATCTTTCTTAACTTTTTCTGTCTCTCAAACAGCTGATTCCGACGATACGATAACTCAACACTTATTAATTGCTTCGCTACCTACCTTCACGACGTGCCGGTTCACTCACGACGACCGTACATATGTAGCTGACAAACACACACACACTCACACACGCACGAACGTACACACACATAAAACTGGCTGCTGCGATGATTCATGTCTGTAACTATTAACTACTGCTCTACTATTTACTGACCCCTCTCGTCACCTCGCCTCCTTATAGATCGAGGATGACGTAAGCTGGACCTTTCTCGAGCTTCACCTTTTCTGGAAATTCTACAAATACACGGGCGCCGGACACTTCTTGAACAATCTCGAAAACTCCTTTTTGTTCTGCCGCTCTGATTGTTGTCCCACCTTTGTTCGCGTCAGTGGTGTTTGACAGATTGACCTTGAGCGCCTTTGATTCATGCCGCGCCTGGTATGTGGGGTGAGGTAGCTAGTCCTTTGTTGTGCGCCGTGACCGGGGTTACAACAACAATAATAACTATAATAATGCATATTTACTCTCAGAGATATCAATATTTGTATAGATTTTGTCAATAATAAATAGGATAAGGCATAACGTAAACAGAGAAGTAAGATTTATTTGAATATTTCTAGAATAACTCGCCTGTGTGAAAAAACTGATGTCTTTATGCGCTATACCTGACGCCTGCAATCTTTCCTGCAGGGACTTCCTTTAGACCTTGGAATTGGTTCATGTGATGGGAAATAGTGCGGTCTCTTATCCTGGTAGTTTTGTTATTAGATAAGCAATACAAAATAGGGCGACTGTACGTAGTTCTATGTGGAACAAAGGATAAACAACTCACGATGGAGCTCTAACATGTTGAACTCGTCACCTTTTGTGGATGTCACTCCTAGTGTCTTGGGACTTTAGCCCTTTCTCTTCACCCTTCTGCTGGTGCGTTAACAACGGTTCTCCATTCTGGTATACACTTGTCCAGAGCGATTACACGAAGCCCCTGATGTTCGACTGTCACTCCAATTCAGTTTGTAAGCTCAAGTGGTGTCCCATAAGGAATAGACAAGAAAGCCTCAATTGCTCTCTGTGGGATTTGCTGCGTCCTTTCGTTTCGGGGAAACAATATAACCAGGATATAAACACAGATCAATATTATTTTACAGCCAGAAAGTAACACCCGTACAGCCTAAGTTCCAAAAAGGAAATTTTCCCGCTACTTTTTACCTTCCCTACTACGTAGGAAGTATTCCAAAATTTCGGTGTCAAGATTTCACGGGAAATATGTTTTGAGGTCCCATGAATCCAAGAAAGCATTTTTAGAAAATGAGCCGAATGTGTGTGTGTGTGTGTGTGTGTGTGTGTGTGTGTGTGTGTGTGTGTGTGTGTGTGTGTGTGTGTGTGTGTGTGTCTGTCTGTCTGTCTGTCTGTCTGTCTTTCTTTCTGTGAACAACATTACCCAAAAACAAAAAGTTGCTTAGAAACTAAGATTGCTGTATCCTTAAAGGATACGACCCTAAGATTTTAAACAAGATTCCTCCACCCTAAACTTCCCTTATCATCGAAAATTTGACGATAATTTTAATTTTCTCTATAGTGACTCTAATGATTTTGTTTCAAATGCCATATGTTTAACATGTTTTTATGGCAAATGAAATGTATATTTTAAATTTTCTGGCTATAGCCCATTACTCTTGAATGACACTTAAACAGAAAGAGAGCGACCAAATCTTACTGTAGAACAAATGTAGATCTCCTTAAAAACAAAGTAATATGCAAATGCATTTTTTGTAGAGTGAACCATTTGGACATTTTCCTTGTTATTAGTGCGAGTTTTATAATACTTGAACTTCCTCAAATGGAGGGTCATTATTCAGTGACCAGCTTTAAAATATTTGACTATCGCTCAAAGCCTAGTGTATTCCCATATTCCCCTTGCATCTACAAAAAATTAGCAACAAGACAATGTTTATCTCGACTAACATGAAGAAGATAGAGCAATAAGAGTTTGTAAGAATAGTACAACAGAAGAGAAAGTCATGTGAGTGCAACACATTTTTATTAGCATTTTAGAAAATTAGTTTTGTATATCACTTTTCAAAACATCAAATGTTATAGTGATGATAGTGGGTTGAGCGCGGTGAGAGAAAGGAGTATGAAGTTGATGGAGGGGACGGAAGAGAGAGATAAAGAGAGGGTTGACCAGATGTCCATTTAATGCAGTGTTGCAAGTGCAGCTGGTACTATAAAACAAAAGCTCGTTTTCTTCCTCGGAGTTGCGGAACTGCAACAAGATGTGATGCTGGAACGCCAGAGTTTACCACAGCCCTCTTTACACTAGCTATTCTTGTTTTGAGTATGTGGTTGCATCCCGTCCCGACTCGGTCTGACTTTGTGGGAAGGTGGGGCGCAATCTGACAGAGACTAATAGAGAAGTAAGAGGCCACCGGAAACCACGCTATCCAGAGTTTTCAAGGACCAGAAAGGAGTTCTCAGGGAAGATAAATTCTTAGCCAGCACGTTCTTTCCGCGCTACTCAGAGCTACACGCCTGCTATCTGGCAACTTGGACAGTTTATGAGAAACAGTTGGTCTTCTGCAAACTTTTATTTAATGACAAAAACAATGTAATCAACAAAGGCCGAATTTTCAGAAATTGTATTGTTTTCAACATTGCACTGCTTCCCGTGGACTTGAACCATCCTGTCTCCAGACGTCAAGCCTTATCTTATGCTGACGTTTATCTAAGACTTCACTTCTAACATGTCTGATTCTTGTAATCTCCTACAGGCATTTGTCTCAGTTTTGCAACATTCTGACTGTTTTTTACATTCTTTACTACGTTTATAGTAAGCAGGGGAATAGTGTATTAGACCCAAAAATTTGATTTGGAGATTTCAGCGCAAATATAGGTATGTTTTGAGGAACCCCCCCTCCCCGTGTGCGTACGCACGCGCGCGCGCATGTGTGTGTGTGTGTGTGTGTGTGTGTGTGTGTGTGTCTGTGAACAGCGTAACTCGAAGACGAAACGTCGCTTTAGAATCAAAGTTGGTATATGAATTTAATATCTTACAAGCATACGACACAAAGATTTTGAAGAAAATTCCTCCAGCCTAAACAACCCTTTTCACGGAAAATTTTCAATCACTTTGATTTTTTCAAAAATGGCTCTAATGATTTTTATTTAAATACTATATTATTTAAGATATTTTTATGGCAAATGAAATGTGTATTTCGAGTTTTCTGGCTATAGCCCATGTATTCCTGTTTACTTTGGACGACTTTTGAATAACGTGTTTCCGTAAGTTAGACTCAATCTTACTGTAAAAATTAATGTAAATCCCGTTAAAACACCTAAGTTATGTCCAGATGCATTTTTTGTGGATTACACCATTCCTGAGACACTCTTTGTTATTTGTCTGATTTTTGCAATCCTTAAACTTTTCTCAAAATATAAAGTCGTTATTGAGTTTTATATCTCTTGGCCGTGCAAAGATAACGCAAAGATAACGACAAGGTTTAAAGGATTTTGACTATCGCTCAAAGCCTACTATATTCCCATATTTCCTTTACACCTACTAGAAATTAACAAAAAGAGAATTTCTACAAATGTTTATCTCAACTAACATGAACATAGAGGAATAAAAGTTTGTAGGGAGAGTTGGTACAAGAATAAAGAAAGTCATGCGAGTGCAACACATCAGATTTTTAAATGAAAAATTTCTAGCATAAAATATATTTTTCATATCCCTAGAATTACATGGGACCTAATCTTGCTAATGCAATAATCTCGTAAGTAAAGGTCAAAGCTTAAAGAAAGAAAAAAGGAAAAGAGAAAGCGTGTTATTTGTGGTATATATCGAAGTATCGATCGCTAATATCGAATTCCCATTATGTTACCCATTCTGGAGTATGTGAGACACCTCTAAACACCGCATCAAATATTCAAGAGATGGACCACCGCAGGTAGTATGGAGTCGTGCGGCTAAGGCGCCTGGGTGCTCTTCCCAATGAAAAACACACACACACACACACACACACACACACACACACACGCACACACACACACACAGACACACACACACAGGATGAGAAGATTACAGTGTCCAGTGCTGTTAATGGAACAAATGCACTAATCCCCAAACCTCGCCCACATCCGCGTTTTCTTTTTTATTAACCACCGACGGGAAGAATAAAGCTTCATTGTCTCTTGGAACACAACCACACTTTTAAGTGCTAACACCAATTTCCAGCTTCTAAGTGGGATTTGTGGCAGCCTTGGGCATGTTCCTCTTGGTCGCAGAGTCTCGCTAGAAAACTCATTGTGCAGAGGATTGCACTGCTGTTTTCATTTTAATTTGTGTCACTATCTTGACCTTACCAATTTTGATCATAGCTGATTATAAAGGAAAACTGAGGTCATAAGTTCAAGGTGGGGCTAGAGAACATGTTCTACCCCTCGATTTATACTCTCCGATGTTCCCATTAAAAAGTAGAAAAGTATTTTTTTGCGCGCGCGCGTGTGTTTGTGTGTGTGTGTGTGTGTGTGTGTGTGTGTGTGTGTGTGTGTGTGTGTGTGTGTGTGTGTGTATGCACACGCGCGTCCATGAGTACAGCTGATCGTTAGATCAACACTGCTCAATATATTATAATGCGAGACTCCATAGACAAGCGGTTGAGATACAAAGTGGAGCATATTTTTTAATTAACGTCCTCCAACGTAATGCCATATCGGACGGTGAATGAATGAAATGGATGAAATGATGCTCAAATGAACCTGAGGCCCATAGAGCTTTAAGTTTCCCGACATTTGTCTTCTGAGGATAAGGGATATCCTCGGGGAGGGGAAAAAAAAAAAAAAAAAGAAAAAAACTTACCCGGATAACTTACCCTAAGCGAGATTCGAACTCCCGACCTCTTCAACGCGAGGCAGACACGCTAAGCATCACGCTACAGAGGCGGGCGTGGAACATATTCCTTCGTCTACATGTTAACCAGGGATTTTACATGAGTGTAACAAATATGTCCAGTACAATTATTATTGTCAATAAAGAAGCGTTCCGCCGGGAAGGGGAAAAAAAAAAAAAAACTTACGTCAAATATTTGGAGCTATCTAGCTTTTTGACGAATCGATATAAATGGTTAATTATTTCACTAACTGTCGCGCAAATACTGTGTAAACAATTCTGTAATGCATTTCTACCTCAATTCAAGATAGTTTAGTCATAATTGATTGTTAACGTCGCGTTGCCAAATCTTTTTTAGAAATTAAACTTTACATGACATTTTAATATTAAATTGTGACTAAGTTAATTCGAATTAAGGAGAAATCCCATCACGTATACAAGCATTTCAACACCAATGAAGAAGATGAAAAACTGAAGCTCAATCGTGCTGAATACTAGCTTGGGGATGCCACTTCAGACCGACAAATCATGAGGAATTTCTCACCTTGGTTTGACCTATAAATTATATTTGCTAAGCAGCCCAGGGTTTTATCCTTTGAAGATGGCAACCATAGGGTTGGACGAAACGTCGATTTTGAACATTTTCACTCAGACCAGGCCTTTCTACCAAGAAGTTTTTGCTAATTTATTAATTGCAAATTGTTTTGACGGAGTTATGTGCAAACTTCCTATTAGAATGTTTGTGCAATTTGGCATAAACGTTGCTTATAGTTTTAACAACTTAAAAATAGAGAATTTTTCGATTTCTTCTATAAGCAAGTATCTTAGGCGTCCTCAAGGGTGCAAAGGCTCAAACATTCTTTTTAGTGCGGTGTGTAACCAGATGAATAAAGGACACCTTGGTATAATAACTGCTACACTCTTCTCTGCCTATCTAACTTGAGATGCATCATCCAACTCTTGTGGAAAATCTGCTCCTCTCCTAGAGAGAGAGAGAGAGAGAGAGAGAGAGAGAGAGAGAGAGAGAGAGAAGAGAGAGAGAGAAAGAGAGAGAGTGAGAGAGAGAAGATGAAAACAAAGACAAAAAGGCTGTCTTTTGTTGTGATCCTCAGCTAGGTTGCGGGTGGGGTTATCTAAAGTTGTGGGGATCTTGCCGCAAGAAATATGAGAGAAGTTTGATCTTCTTGAACTTTGAGTTTCTTGTCATTGGATAAACTCTTCCTGAAATCTGCTGACGTTATCTACTTAGATAATCTAGTTCCTTTATCCTTTTTATTCGCAAACATTAACTCTGTCATTTAAAAGCGATAAATCTAAAAGCTTTTTCTAGTATTTTTTGATATCTTCCATAAGAAAGATACTTATAAGTGCTTAAAGTTTGAAAGGATCTTGATTGCACATGCTAAAAATGTTTCCAATACAGTTCAGTTGTTCTTGCGCAGCAGTGTGCACGTGGCGATTTTTTTATAATGTTTAACACCCGCTTTTACTACACACAGCACCTTCAGTGTTGAAGATCCTTGAGGGTACCTTTTGTGTTTAGTAAATTTAACGAGAATTAATAGTTTGGCATAGAAATGTCGTTTCACTTAATTACTTTAATTATGAGGTTTTCATGAAAACACATTGTTACTTGTTAGAATATGATTTAATGAACATCATAAATAAATATTTAATAAAATGTAATTAAAGATTGCAAACATAAAGCATAATTACACAATAGTTTTCTATTTAAAGCTATTGTTTCATAGAAAAGAGTCAATAAATTGTTCTGGGACTTCACAAAATGCAGTACGTAAATACAAACTAGATAAAGTTTGCAAGCCCATATTAATAGTGACTATGGCACCATTCTGGGCCATCACACACATAAACCTTTACAATTTACCCGTTTTCATTATATGGTTGTAGGTGTTGAACTATTTTATCTTCAAAAACATTGTGGCACAGTGAGCACGAACGCCTGGAACTTCATATTTATAGGCAAATCCACTTTCAAGTGCATTCGAAAGAACACATGATAATGCTAGAACATTCTCAAAACATAAACATAAATGAATAAAAACCTCATTTGTTCATAGGCGTGATTTGAACTTCTGACCTTCACCATGACTTTCTAGAGTGTGGTGAATGTGGTTTCAGCACCTGCATTTCACATTGTCTGTAAAGTGCAGGGTTCTAGATACCAATCCGTAGGATGAGAAGACTCACCCGGTATATATATATATATATATATATATATATATATATATATATATATATAATTTCATTTATACCTCTTTTAAATATAATGGACATGTTGGTAGCCTTCTGTCTTTAAACATATTCCCATATTAACAACAGCATTAACTAGAATACAGTGATTCATCTTTGGATTTTGTATATTAGATCACACACACACACACACACACACACACACACACACACACACACACACACACACACACACTCACAAAAACATTCTTTCATTCATACTCTGTGGAGAATAGACAACCTTAACAAAAGATACATTCTCACCCCATCTGGGAATCAAACCCGGGACCTTCCCTCAGTAAGCAGATGGTCTACGGAGTGAGCTACATACGTAGGATGGTTTAAGAGCTAATTAATGAAAAAGATTAGTGATTTAAGTATAGTTTATATCAAAATATAATTAGTTGATCAAAAAATTGTACATTATTTTATGAATATTTACAACGCAGTTACGACCATGCATAGAGCATTAGGTAGTGAACTTTTGATTGGTTTGGGGAAAACTGTAAGACGAAGAGTGAAGTGGATACATATTAAGGCACAATTTACGAAAATAGCTGCACATACACTTACACTCCTATCGCCCTGTGTAGGCAATAGGAGGCAGACTCAGTGACAGGTATCGAAAGATGGACTGTCTGTGTCTGAAGATCGATAGTCAGGTGTCGCAGCATTATGCAGCCTAAACATTACTTCCAGAGCAGAAAGTGATGGTTTAAACATGCGCATGTTCAAAATTATGTGTCTTATTTTATGCGGAGGAAGGTTTGTCGTGATATAGATAATGGAATAAGTACTTACATACTATAAGGATAGTACATCATTAACATCTCAGTCAGTTTATCCAAAAGGCTCAAGTGTTAAGGGAAGTTTGTCGACCAAATCCATAAATTAAAACGCAACTGTTGATAACTGTATATTTAGCAGGTAAAGCACTGTAGGAAGCTCAAGCTATCCTGCGAGTCGCCCAGGCCCGCTATAATATCTGACAGAATTACTTTGGAGGATTAGGACACCTTCAAATTTTTAATTATACTGTAGGCCTACAGACCAACTTTTGGATAGAAAGAACAAGCTAATGAACCCATTAGCTTAAACTTAGCTTACTTCCCCATTTTTTGATATTTTAGGAAACAGTTTAATTCTGTTGAATGTAAGTAGGATACAATAGCAGTTAGAATAATATAAAGACCTACTTGCAGAAATATCAATCGATTTTAGTTTGACCTACGATCGGTGAAAGCTGTATGAGAAGTCCTACAAATGTTGGTGGTTGGATGAGGGAGGGGGTGGGGATGAAACTTTTTTCCCATTTATGTGACTTTAACTCCAAAGGTTATATCAGCGGCCTGCCTATCGGAATGGTGTAACACCAACAATAATTAGGGTTTTTATACATTAACTTCACGCACACACGCAAGCAATTCATACCCTCATACCTTCAGACTCTTGGCGGGAAAAAATTCCTACCCCACACTGCCGGGAATCGAACCCGGGACCCCTTAAGCAGCAGGCACATGCTCTACCGACTGAACTACGGGGCTAAATAACCATAATTGTTCAATGAAATGATAAACTTTGATTTTCTTCTCATCAGAGGAATGGATGTATTGCATTTGCGCAATTTTCTCTATCCACATAATATTTTTATAAGTATAAGGGTTGAATATCCCTGGTATAGGACATAGTTTCCATGCTGCGTAGCGCTGGTTAATGCCCTCAGCTTATCCTAGTGTTCGAAAGTATTGTTAGGCCGTGGCTATAATTTTCCAGAATGTCTCTCCATTCTGACCTGATGTAAATCTTTACTAAGACGCCTCTTGCGTAACTAAATCGAACCGTGCTGGTTCTGCGAGTTTCTCAGCTAGTGCTTGCAGCCTGCCAGCATCTAGTGGTTGTGTACACGAGAATAGGAGGACATGAGTTCGACACTTCTGCGGGCAACCGGAAAACGAGGCTGAATCGCGTTCTTAGAACTGAGGTGCTTGGGCAGAGGTAAAGAAGGTGTCAGTAGAGAAAGGTTGCGCTAAGTCACAATATGTAATATGTAGGAATGTATAACTTATCACAATGTAAATCAAGCTTTTGACCGCCTTAGTAGCACAGTGATAGCGTCAGCTGCCTCTGGCGCGGAGGACCTGGGTTCCATCGCGGTACCGAGATGGGGATTTTTCCTTACTGGAAACTTTGGTCCGGGGTGCACTCAGCCTCATGATGCAAACTGGGACTCAATGGAGATAATATATTTTGATGGGCCTGACAAGGAGATCAATGATCACTGTTGGAATCTAGGTATCTAGCTGGGCGCAGTGTTTGGGTGACCCTTCCGACAAGGTTAAAAATAAACATAAGTTTTGCATTGCATAGTGTAGTTTGGAGTATAGCAAGTAATATACTTTGACCCAAATTGTACTGGAGAATGTCAATTATAGTAAATGCATTTGCTGATTGCATGGTCACTCATATCTGATTGTATGAATGTTCGTTTCAAATAGCAAAAGGGGAAATATTTCTGGTAATATCAAAGTCCATATTCTCAAATGAAAGATGTATATTACAGATCAAAGTCGTCAAATGAATAACTGTGAAAAATACTTTTTGTCATCAGTGACAAAGATGAAGGCAATGCCTAACGGAAAGGTCTTTCTGCCAATTCCATTGTTGGAATTCATAGTTATTTCCTTTTTATTTTGCTCCTAGTTGTGTACACCACAAAGTTTCATCCAAGGTATTGTTTTGGTTGTTTGACTGCAGTCAAAGGTGCTTCTGGCAAAATAATCATTCAGTCTTACATAAAACAGTGTGCCATAGAAAGTTACCTTGTGGAAACTGTGTTCTACCGCACACCACAGAAACAAAGAACGAAGGAGGCAAGAGAAAAAAAAAGTGATTTCTTTGTTTTGGTGCTAGAGCTCCCATCTCTTTTGTGACTTTCTCAGAGAAAGGGTGTACTAATCCATCCAGCATTTCCCAAGGGGAAGAAGCCATATAGAACAATCTTATTTACGTGCGAGGGATTGAATTCTCATGATCTACATTGCACGAATGTTCGGCAGTGTATGTCTATGGAAGGTGAAGTTATATATTAAAACGGCTAAAAACCATGTTATTTTAGAGAAAAATGTTAATGCGAATTTGGATGGAAAACTATAGGTTTTAACTGAAGTGGATTAAAACTGTTTTCTTTCGTAATTACTTATGCCAACAAGCTTACGGCTATGACATTGAATTTTTCAGTCCTGATTCCACCTCTTAAAGTGTCTTCTTTTTTTCTTTTTACTTCCTTAAAGGACCCTTGGACTGAAATTTGAATTTTATATGTCCTTATACGTATAAAATCAATACGTTCCACACTTATGGTTGTTTGTTATAAACTACCACACAAAGTACCAGTACAATCTGTTTTATAGTGTTGAGCAAATGAATTATTGAATTTATTCCTAATGCGGAAATACCTTAATATTGAAAATACTCCACGCCCCTAAAAAACTAAAATATCAGAACAGCTTTGTTATTTTATAAACTAATTGCCCATCAAACACCAATCTCTGGCAGGAATAGATAATAGTTACTTTTAAAGTAGTTTCTTTGCTTTGATGGACATTAAAGGGATTTTTTAAACATTTTTATGTATTTAATTTTTTAAAGCTAAATAAACTTTCAGACTTAGAAACAAAAGACTGAAGTTAAAGTCACATAAATGCAGCACATGCTAGAAAAATTGTAGGAACGTACCACAATACTTAATGCGGATAGAGCAGATAGAGTATTACAGTAAAGTTGAGAAAAAAGAATTTTTTTACACATGCATATCATGATCATGAATCAGTTTTCGTGTTAAAGCTGCCCCGTTACATATGTCAGACGTTTCTTTTTTGTCTAGTAGTCTCTCTTCTCCGATTCATAGGCCTTTTTTATCCAGATTTTGTTCAAATACTGCCGAAAATTGAAGCAGAAAGGGGGCGTTTAAATATAGCGTACCTGGCATTTAACTTTGCGCTAGACCTTTAAAAATGGCGGAAACTAAAAAGATTCACTGCCATTCTATGGCTGAAGGTTTCAGGAAGATTTATATGCATAAAGCTAAAATTCGTCAATTTGATAATTTTTCGCATATTTTGCAGTCCCAGGGTGCCTGTTTCAAAGCTTCAAAGCTTAATTAAAGCCTATTTTCATTATATATAAGCAGTGATTTCTCACCCTGTAGGGGATTTGAAACATTTCTAATGATATCAATACCAAGGCAATTGTGTCATAATTCCGAATCTTCACATTTGTAAGTAGATAATATAATTATTGTGACAGATCTTCTTCTCTTAAAAGGTAATATTTTAATGTTATTGGTGCACTTTTTCCAGTTATTAAGAAAGCTAACAAACCAAAAGTTTTACACAAGATGAATATTATTGTGCTACATATATAAAAAAAGCAAAAATACATTTTCAAAGAATAAGTGAAAAGCACTAAATATGTTTAAATGATACAATTACCAACAGGTGGACACATTTTTACTATTGGAAGTACAAGAAGTTTATATTGTTGCGCGTGGATTTGAATGTTAGTTACTGATGAAACCATGTTTTGTTGTATCGATCTGTATCTCAGGTTGCTGATCATGTCGATATTTTACGATAGGATAGCTAACAATAATGCGTTAGAGTTTATTTCACTATTGAAATATATTCTCATGAATACAAGTATTAACATCCTTTATTTAGTCAATTTTTCATTGGCTTTGGGTATAATTTTGTTCATGAAGCACAGTCAGCTGTGTGTGTATTTACAATAGTTTACCATTTTTTTCAATGTGTGTGTCTGTGTATCTGTGTATGTGCGCTTGAATGTGTTCGTGCGCAAGCATGTGCATGCTTGATGGAAAGTTGCCGGCGGATGCTTTTCACTCCGATCGAATTATCACAAATCAAAAAGAAAGGAAAAAATGGTTGGAATGGAACGGGGCGGTTTCCACTTTGGGGTAGGGTAAAACATGACATCACTTTCTCTTCATTCAACCAGACCACGCCCCCATCCACAATAACATTACTTTTCGTTTCCCATGGGAGGTAGTGGCCCTGATCAAAAGTGAAGTAGGGTTGTGGAGGGTAAGGGGGGGGGGGGGCAGAGAGATAATAAAATCCAACGACCATCAAATTGCATTTGCCGGTAAAATAAAGAAAGACATTGGGAAACTGCTTGGAGCTTGCTTGTCCATTAGAAGAGAACGTAGAACCCCAGTTTTTAAAACCGGATTACAAATATTTACAGGTTTTAGCAGGATTCCCATTATACGGGAAATAAAGCAGAATAAATTCTATATTATGATTATGACTTTTTTCTATTGCAAAAGCATTTCCACTGCCCGGCTTACAGGAGTGTTAAAGGGTAATTTTATATTAGTGTGTATATCTACATCTATCTGACAAATAAAGTACAAGCGACCATTTCAGGTAAAGCTGGTGTCGGTCTGGGTGGCTCAGTTGGTTAGACGCTGGCCTACTGATCCCAAGGTCGCGGGTTCAAATCCGGCCCAGAACGATGGCTTTTAAGTGTGCTTAAAAATGACAGCTCCATGTCAGTAGATTTACTGGCATGTTAAAGAACTCCTGTGGGACAAAATTCCGGCACACCGGCGACGCTGATGTGATCCTGGCAATTGACAGCGTCGTTAAACAACAAAATATATATAGGTAAAGCTGGATAAATACTTGATATGAATCAATGCAATGGCATATACGTTTATTTTCTCTGCTACCTATGGTAACTAATGCAAGAGTTCGATATAGAGATTTTATCAGAATATATGTATAGACACTCCCTGAATTAAAAAGGAAACCATTTGTAGATATTCTAACAAAAACGACAAAGGTCCAGTCCAGTTAACTTTTACACCACTTTATTTTCTTCTAACACTTTCGTATGACATCACAGTTCTCCTTTACTATCGTCTACAGTATAAAATCTTTCGTAATATTATAACTCATAACTATTTTTTCTTGTCGTGACCTCGACTCACTCCTTTGTTTTTCTTCATTTTCTCTGTCTCTCAAATAGCTGCCTTGGACGATATAATCACTCGACACTCATGAACTGATTCGTCATGCTCCTTACGACGCAATCCTACACATGAAGCTGACACACACACACACACACACACACACACACACACACACACACACACACACACACAAACACACAAACACACACATACACACACACACAAACTGCAAACTGATTGACTCCAAACTCTCGTTGCCCCGCCTCCTTATATAACGAGGATGATGTAAAACGAACTTCTCTCGAACTTCACCTTTCTGGAATCTCTACAAATACGCCAGCCGCCGGACACTCCTCGAATGATCTCGAAAACCCCTTTGACGTGACAGGTTCATTGTTGTCATCTGTTTGTTCGCATGAGTGGAGTGGATTAGCTTGAGTTTGAGCGCCTTTGTTGCATCCACCGCCAGCGGTGTGAGACAGTCGGGTCCCCCAGCTTTTGCTGTTGCCACTGCCGTCGGCCGGCGTCACAATATGATGAAGCGTGTGCGTATGCGCGTTCACCAATACCTGTGTCTGTGAAGAGCATAACTCAATAGAGGAAAGTGAGTTACATATTAAACCTGGTATATCAGGGAAGTGATACGAAGGTTTTCAGTAAAATCCCCTACTCCAAACTACAGTTTACACGAAAAACGGGCGATTTTTAGTTTCTCTACTACGTATAGCAAGTAGAAGAAGTATTGTGCTCCGCCCAGAAATTCTATATCGAGATTTCACAAGAAATATATGTTTTAATGCCCCCGGAACCCCAAAAAGCATTTTTAGAAAAACCTCTGTGTATAGGTGTCTGTGTGTTTGTGAACAGCATAACTCAAAAACGAAAAGTCACTTAAAAACCAAAGTTGTATTTAAGTTTAATATATTTCAAAGATGAAACATAAAGATTTTCAAGAAATTTAGTCCACCCTAAACTACCCTATACATGGAAAATTTCTCGAAAATATGTTTAAGATATTTTTATTGCAAACAAAATGTGTAGTAATTTTTCTGGCTATAGTCTACGTAATCCTATTTATTCTGGATGACCTGTGCATTAAACGATAGACTAAATATTACAAGAATGCAGATCTTAGTAAAACACAGAATTTATGTCCAAATAAATTTATTTGTAGAGTGAATCACTTCGGAGATATTCCTTGTTATTTTTGTAAGTTTTGGAAAACAAACTTTCGTCAAAGCCCACTGCTGTATTCCTGTATTCCCCTTGCACCCACAAGGAAATAATAGGAGAATTTCTGGAAATATTTCTCTCAACTATCACAACTTTTGTGAAATCTTGTAAAATCTTGTAAAATGAAATTTATTATGGGTTTTGAGGGTGTCACATTCCTGTGCAACATAACTAGAGTCTACCTCTGTGGTGTGGTAGAAGCGTGTCTATCTCATATTCAACAGGTCCTGAGTTCGAATCTTGGTTAGGGTTAGTTATCCGTATAAGATTCTCTGAAGTTTTCCCTTATGTTGAGAGGGTGAATGTCGGGTAAATTTAGCTCTATGGACCTCTTATTATTTCATTCATTCATCCATCGTCCCATATGACGTATCACATTGGAGGATGTTGATATAAAAGTACAGAAAATAGAGAAGTGGGCGAGAGAGTATATGACTGAAGAATGAGGAAGCGAGGAACCTGCGCAGTCAATGCAAGTGACACTGCGATTCTGCTCATCTCTCTTTGGACTGTACATTCTCATGCTCTTCTTGAAACTTCTACTTTATCTGTATAAATGTGTGACACAAATGCTTATGGTGCCAAATCTCCAAAATTGCAGTAAATGTTAAGGCTGAGTAGGTATAGTAGGCACAAGTACATGAAGTTGTTATAACAGCACACTGCCTGCGTGATTGAGGGTGTTTTACTCTGCGTCGTTTCCCGCTTTTTGACACTGTTTCTCCTTCTTTTTCCCCTCACTATCCCTTCTGCTTTTCTCCTCTATATTTCCCTTTCCATCTTCCCAACTTCCACCACTCTTTCATTCCCCTCTTTGGTCGCTGTGCTATTTACATGTCACGTGATGTTCATAAAACTACTTTTTGTGCCATGTTAATAAAAATTAGAAGTGAAGCATACCAATCCAGGAAGTTGTGGCTCTTCCTTACACTTACAATACAATAATTGGAACTATTCTTTCCCTCGTGCACACAAATTTATGAATACGAATAATAGTAGTGAAACATTGTTATAACTTCTTGCATATTCTTCTAAGCGGCGCCGAGGCCGAGAGTTTAGACCGTTTGTCTATCACCAAAGCGGTCCGGGTTCGAACCCAGGGACCCACATGTGGTATTCGTGGTGAACGATGCGGTGTCAGGGCGGTTATTCTCCCGGTTTTCCGGTTTTCTCCTCCAGTCATTCTACCAACTGCTCCATCATCACCCGTCCAATCATCCATTTCGCCTGCATTTCACATCATTGTCTTCTTTAGTCTCATACAAGGCGCTGGGCTGACCACCCATTTCTAGGTCTTCACCTTGTCCGCTCCATAGGTTCTTCTGCTCCTCAACTGGCATCTAACCCTAGACACAGACTAGCAACTCCAGACGTGTAAGTCCTTCATAGGGGAGATAAGAAGAAGAATATTTCTTCTATCGAAGTGTTCTAAGATACAAAACCTGTTATATACCTTTAAATTTTTGCAGCTTAAAAAGATCAAAACTGAGTGATGTAATCCATCTTTCATATTACGATCCATTAAAATCCCCCTGTGAAAAATAATTCAAATGTCGTTGTCATCATACTCAACTCTAACGCTCTCCGTATGTATATGGTCTATGACGCCCCGGGGTAACCTAATTCCCCAAGGGATGGCTGGTTCGTAGACTCTGAACCACGTTGAGACTAGAGATGGGAGATGAGCTAGGCGGGGAGAAGGTTTGGATAGGGCGACTTAAAATCGCTACCCCACAATTGGGTTTTCGGTCCTAATTCCACCTCTTAAACATTTTTCACACACGGATTGTGTGTTTAAAAAGACTAACAGTAAGTTTGTTGGCATAAACAAATAATAATTATCATATAGCCTTATTTTCTAAGCGAAACCATACATATGCTTCACAGCGTTCGGTTTAACCAATGCTTTCAGGGTAGATCACTATGCAAATTATTCATTATTGTTGATGAATAACATGCAATTATTATTATTATTATTATTATTATTATTATTATTATTATTATTATTATTATTATTATTATTATTATTATCATCATCATCATCATCATCATCATCATCATCATCATCATCATCATCATCATCATCTAAATTTACCTGCAACATTTTCTAACATTTTTATTATGCGTACAGATAGCAATGTCATTTCTAGGTTCCATTCTTTTGAAGATATCAAATGAAACTTTTCACTATATTGCTTAGATTTCTTGTAAGTATAACAATAAGTAAATAATTCCTTGCTATGTCTCCTACAAAACTAAAATTTATTTCTTCAGCGGAAACATAAAGTCGTTCTACAGTACTATATTTTTTGGTGTTAAGCCAATTTCAGAGCGCACAAATCCCCGTCTGCGAAATGGTGAGCATGGTAAAAATCTTTACGACGTAGAATGTCTTTCCTCGGCGAAATGGTTCCTAGATTCCGTCGCTCTTTCAACATGGACAGTTTCGGAAATCTATAAAGTGAGATACCAGGAGCTCTGGAAACTGACGGGCAGGTCATTCCTCTATAACCGCTTTTCCAGGTTTTCCAATACCAGGCGACCACACATTCCCATGAAATAATGATCATAAAGAGCCATTGTTCCCAAAACCAGGAAACCTTTAAGTCAATATCACATCACAGCTTCCTCTGCCTCTTGACATTTCCCAGCCAAAATATTGGACGGCTCTTGAGAGAGATTTCAAAACGTTCTATAGCAAAGACGAATTACTTATTTCATCATAATCGTTTGTTGAAACCTTCTAAAATGTTTAGTTTGGAATGGTAGTCGGGGATATCATCAAAATACACTGGTAGATATTTGAAGGATTGGGGAACCCATGAATGAGTAAAAACCGGACTGTGGGAACTAAACTCCAGAGATTGAGATACAAGAAGATTCATGCCTCATCGTAATCAGCTTCTCATTCCCAGGGGTAAGTTGTAATGCAAGCCCAAACTGAGGACACGTTGCTTCAGCTATTAACAGGCTACACCTACAGCACCTTAGTCATCGCACATCCTCTTGCGGAGTGACGAAGGCTTGTTTTGATGCAACAAGCGCAGTGGTGGCTTCGATCCACCTGCGCAGTAATAATAATGTCTATGCTATTATTAACTATCTTGTTTGTATTAAACATATTTTGCATACAATAATTATTACAGCCGCCTACTACGGTTAGGCAAACTGCATAATATTCTAGTTTACAAACTTCCTTCACCTTATGCAGGTAATATTCTTACGCTGCCTTATGATTAACACATTAAATTGTTTCTCTTTCACAATGAACAAAGCAGTTAAGTTCCACTGTTATTTAACCTTAAAATATTTTAAAAATATGTGATTAACATAATTTTTTTGGTTTTAAACTAAATATCATGTTCAAAGTCGCTTTTATATGTTTACAAATACGAATATTCAGAAAATACCTTTTGAAATTGTAGATAAATACCTGTAAAATCACCAAAGTTTGTTTCATGCTTGTGATCAAATTGGCGTTTGATATTGTAACGCTTTATATTGAAATCTGCATATTAAACAGCAAACGTTTCTGTTTTTCGAACTTACAAGAAATTCTCTCTACCACTGTTCATGAAACAGCCATACTCCCCTCGTGTCGCAGACAAGAAGCTTTCTGGGGCTTAAATTACGCAGTAAGATTGCTATTGCAAAGGCCTCAAAAATCAAATGGAAACTTTCTAAAGAAGACCTAGTTAATAAATTACTATCCCTGAAAGGACAAGGTTATTTAAGTAAACTAATAGTGCTAGCAAATAATACAATAAATTATAAGGGTTGAATGTTAACGGAAATTGTAACCCCATTCCATCACTACTATAGTCCAGTGCAGGTACTTGGAACACCTGTTAGTATTCATCGTCATCAAAATGTATGCATCAAATTTTACATGTCTAAAATGAGTACAGATTGAAATAAAGCTACGTCTTTCGAAGCGTTTAATTAAGTCGGACATGGACAAAATAGGCACAAAGGGGCCACTTCACTGTTTTTGTGTCACTCCATCGGCTATCAGTGCTGTTCAGCTTTAACTTTGGTTCTGACACGCCTTATTCAGTGGCGAGTGTGCTGTTTCATCAAGAGTGGCAGAGAGGATTTTTTGTGGGATAGAAAAATAGGAAAGTTTTCTATTTAGTATCGGATTTCAGTTTGTAAATATAAGGCGTTATAATATCAAACGCCACTATGATCAGAAGCATAAAGCAAACTTTGGCTACCTCACCTCTGGTCCCCATACGTGCTTTAAGTGTTCCTTATTAGCAAATACAATGGAATCATGCCAAAAATCTCATATATTACATTCATATGACTTCCTCTGCTGTTTACTCCACATGAATCAACTTAAACTTTTATAGAAGCAGCTTCACTAATATTTCGTTGGAAGTGTAAGAGATATACAGAAACAGAAGTCTTAGTCAAATGTTTGTGAGCTGGTCGCTACATGTTGACCTTGAAATTCCACTGTCAATGACATAGCAAGAAATACTGGAAACTTGACAGCGCTTCAAAAGATAGGAATAGAATAATTAAAACCAACAGAACTCTTAACTCTAAAATGACTGGTGCTACAAGAACATTTATTTTTAATAAATCAATTTCTCTCTCTCTCTCCCTCTCTCTCTCTGTCTCTCTCTCTCTCTCTCTCTCTGTATATACATATATAATTTTATATAATTTATGTATATGATATAAATGAACGTTCGTCCACTATGTGTTCCTAAACCACTTCACCGATAACCGCGCAATTTGGCACATATATTTACGTAGTACATACACATGGTTTTCTCTACCCAATTTTCGGGCCCAAATGACCCCGTTGTCGACAGACCCATAAACCCCACTTACTTTACCCACTTTTCTTTTATAGAACACATTCACATGTCCGCCACTTGCTTTTCTACAAACAATTCATATAATTTGTTGTAGGTGTATTTGAAATTGAAAAGCTATATCGATGTATTTATAGATGCACTACGGAGCCGGTACATTAAATGTTACATTTTCCATCATGGAAGTTCTAAAGTACAAGTAGTGTCACAGCACGCTTACAAAGAAAGGAAAATAGTCTGTATTCTCCCTTTTCTTTATAGTACAGTTAACACCAATTATGAAAATAATTAGCGCTCTAAAAAGGAAACAAAGCAAATTAAAGTCTTTATCACGAGGAAATTAAAAATTAAAAGCATTTCTTTATGAGCTACTTGGAATTCTTAATACAAGGGGCATGGACTTAGTGTTTCTGTTTTGAACATTATTAGACAGTTAAATATATGGAACTGCAGCCTTTATGCTCCTTCATGGACCAATCCGGAGCCGAACTCACGCCCACACGCTTGAGGCAAGGATTGACCTGATACCTGATACACAGAGATTATGTGGTCAGCATCATGCTTCCTCGCTCGCCTCTGTAGTGTGGTGGTAGCCTGTCTGCTTCACATACAAGAAGTCGCGAATTTGAATCTCTCGTAGGGTGTTATACGCATAATGTTTCTTCCGAGGTTTTCCCTTAACCTAAGAAGAGAAATGAAGGGTATGGACCTGGGACTCATTAGAGAATCATTAATCAATTTCATTCATTCATTATTCTATGACATTACGTTGAGAATTTTATATATGTGTCCAAAAAAATCACCGACAATGCTTAGTATGTTGTGTGGGACGGCAAACTGATCGGTTTTCAAATAGGAACCCTTGTCCGGAAATGCACGGTTTGGACATTGTAGAGCATCGAAGTGTGAGATGGGTGTGCGTTCACATTTCGTCAATAAACCCTACATCGAGCTGTCTTACATACAAACGGGCTTCGAACTGTGTACCTCCTACATCATTGCAGAGCCCATATCGGCGGTGGTGAGCCTTATGCACATGACCCAATACGTCTTTGAAGATTTTCAATCGCTCCCGAACTTAAGCTATAAGATCCTCCGCTGGCATTACAGGAGAGTCACAACTCCATACGCACAACTCCACAGAAAATAGTCGAGAATTGTCAGATCTGGCTACCGCGTTGGCCATTGAATTGGTCCACCACTACTAATCCATCAATTTGAATATGTTGTTTCTCGAAAACAAGGTGACAATACTACAGATCGTATGGATGTCACTTTCGCTAGGTCAATACACAAATAACCACAACGTGGTGTCTCGTGAACGTAAACAAATAACATGGCGTGTCCTTCCATGTTAACTGCACGAGTGTGGACCAATCGGAATCCTTATCGCCCAAAACATTACACCACCCCGGGAACGACTACTTGCTTACATCCAGAATTCGGTTCAATTCCCTGACCAACCTCAATGCAACGTTGAGTTATTTCACGCCTGAAAAAGCTGCTTGGAGTATTCCTTCAATTCTTTTAAGTGAATAGTTGTTTCGAAACCCTGTGTAATGTCTCATAATTACTACCGAAACTATGCCAGAAATAAGTTACTCTAAGCATCTGAAAAGTAACAAACTGTTATCTTCGTACATTGGAGTTACGCAGCCAATTTGGAAGAAACATCATTTATTTTTTCACAATCGGCTGATCAAAGAACAAAACATCATTAGACTTTTTTGGTTCTATGAAGCACATATTAGAAGGAATTTAATACCTTCTCAACTTTATATCCAGAATCATGATATATTCATGAAATACTACAGGAAGATTAGGACGAAACTAAAGGGAATTCTAGTTCATCATAATAATTAGAATCTTCAAAGCCTCTACTGCTACTCCTGACAGACAAAGAGTACCAAAAACATCTGAACCACTGCGCGTGTCTTTCCACTGCGCACACAGAAACACGATAACGCGGTTACTCTACACAAGGTCATGCGATTGACTTGTTTTTCTCTGCTCTGAAAGTGTAGTATTCAGTCGACACACTATCGTGTGGTTGACTTATTATCAGCGTGCTTTATTCTTTTGTCTTGTACTTAGTCACAAAGTGTATTATGGCTCACCTTCTGTACAGCGTTATAATTCGTATGTTTTGACTCAGCTCGCCAAGTGAAAGTGCGATTTGCAGAAATATTTCCAGGTGATCTGTGATTTCTATCTCTGGGGTAACTTAAAGAAAGTGTACAAGACATACACCCTGGAAGAATTAAAACAAAATATCCGCAAGGAAATTCCAGTATTTCTCAATGTGAACTACAGCGATTGATGGATAGTTTCCTAAAGAAGTGCCAAAAATGTATGGGCAACGACGGTGCCAGTTTCAGCATATGCTTTGATAACATCGGTAAGTAAAGCCTTTAAAAGTAGTTTTTAAAATGTATGATTTCATCTGCGATGTTCTGTGACAGTGGCAGTCAGCGACAAGTGCCGAGGACGCATACAGGCAAAACACAGCGCAGCCGGTTCAAAGTTTGTTGGATCACCCGTTATAATGCTTGTGTAATACCATTTCCAGAAATTTGTTTTACCTTATGTTTCTTTTGCTAGAGAGTTCGCTCTACTCTGTTGTGGATGTGAATATGAAAGGACATCTCTAGTCGTTTAAACTTAGTGCTTTTATGGTAAATTGCGGTCTACATTTCGAGTGTCTGATTGCACAAAAGATCGTCAGCTCGCATCCTTATGTTAGCCCACTACAATTTCTGAGAGCCCCTAAGGTTTAAAGAACACTTAATAGGCTTTTCACACGAATCCAGCACAAGTTGTCGCTTTCAGTTCCGCTCACGTTCTCTGCCTCCAACGAGGATCTCCTTGGCATGCACAAGAGTCCTTTGTGATTATTCCTTCAAACGTTCTTACATTGGAGGGTCAATTACTGCGGCAGTCAAGTAGGGAGACTGTAAACACATTCATTTGCTTTTTATGTCTATCTTTGCACAAGTAACAACTCTGAAGGGCCATGGAAATCCTTTCATGCATGTATAATGACGCTGGTGTCATCAGAGCTCAGATATTGCGTTTCTTCGCCGTATTCTGCATAGCCATGTAATTCTAAAGTTCGCCTTCTTCTCCTTCAGCATTCTCTTCCAAATAACTCCTCAAAAGAGAAGGTTGAATCCTGTGAAAGAAGAGAGCAAAGTCTACGTTTCTCAAATAAATTACAAAGATGTGCTTTTATTAAAAGAGATAATGAAATATTTTTAATAGTTTCCTCTGTAATATTCCGAGCGAGATGGCTCAACAGCAGAATGTGAGGATCACATTTGGGAGTCCCAGTGTTCAATTTCCTCCAACTTCTCACTTGGACTTGACTTTTTCGTGGTTTTCTAGTAGATATAGTGGTATGATTTGTCATTGCACGACTTTTTTGCATCATTTCTCTTCTGTGTTTGATTCTCATTGGTCAGTTGTCCTTAAAGGTTTCGCGGTGTATGGAGGGGCCGGGAAGATGGCGCAGATACTTGTTCGTACATTAAAGGTCTTCTTGGTCTTCTTGGTCGTTCATTGTTCTCTCCACGTAGCTGAAGCAGCTTCTTTGCTAAGCCCTCAAACTTACTTGCAAAACAGAGACATTGAGAAGTCGTGCTTTACTTATATCAGCAACGGGAACGGAGAGAAAATTTGGACAAGAATTGTGATATTTGATGTTATACTCGAGTGCTAACTAGCTTACAAATAAATAAAACTCATTTAAAAGAATGTAAGAGAATAATTTAGCCAAAAATAAGCATCAATCTGGTACCACGCGGTATACACTTATAAGGAGGAGTCCTACAGCTTTCGACTGTAGTTACGCCAAGGCTAATATATTTAAGAGACAGCTACAAATTGCACCTCGACGCCTTTACTGTTATCGATATTAGAACTCACTGAATATTGCGCCTTAACGCGAAGCCGCATTCTATACATTGAAAACCGCTTCACATCTTAAGCATTAGCACAGTCTTTGAACGTGAACTGTTAGGGGCTTATGTCTCTGTGACCTTTTTTCTATGGTTTCTTAACGTCATCTCCTCTTCCTCGGGGTGTCACTACGTAACTTCAGGTGCGCTATCACCTATAAGCTGCACCTATTCCTCTTAATAAACCAAAAGACTTGTCTATAAATGGGCTTCACAACAAATCTTATATTTTCCTTTAATGCTGACCATGTGTAGGCGCTAAATTTAAAGGTGAAATCAATAATAAAGTATTTGAAAATCCTGGCTGGAACTGGAGTCATAGAATCGAAATTCTCTACCATAGCTCCACCGCGGAACGTCTATTACTGGATCCTTCTTTGTAATCTCAACGTTTGAAGTTTAGGCCTACATATGACTATTAGAAAATATGTGTTATAAAGCCAGAAAATTAAAAAAAATCATCTCTATTGTTTCGTATGCTCAATTCAAGGTAAATTTCATGATTTACCTAGATGCTTAAATCGATGAGGATCAGAGGTACAAAGCTGTTTAATATTCTGTAAACATCAAATGTTGTCCTGACGACACCAATTTGGTGCGTAACCTGCACTTTTAGAGGTACTACGTTTTATAGGTCAAATACTGATATATATCGTATTTAATTACCTTCCAAATTAGAAGTGGTTGCTGTAATTACTGCACTGGAAGCTTTAAGTGCTAAAAGCATGCCGTCTGAAGATTTCGCTTTTCACTGACAAAGAACGACAACTAATTGATTGGCTGCTTGCAAAATGGGGGGAAAAAGTGTAGACATATTTGTGCTGTGTTTGGAAGGTTACTCTTTCCTTATGGCAGTCAGAAATGGGACAACGCTTGGAGGATTGTGGTATATTTGTAGTGATCTCTGTGATGTGAAGTATGTTGAAAAATTACTTTATAAGCGCATTTTAACTGCTGTATCGAAGTACTTTGTCTTTTAACTCTAATATAGCATATTTAAAAAACTGTGACCCTTACTTCAGGTGTTGCTTTCTCTGTACTTACTCTGTCCTAAAAGAACCTGTATTATTTGGAAACCAAAGTTTATAGTCACGTGAGCAAAGAGCAATGAGGTATGGGCTATCCTAGCCTAGGGCATATGGAGATGGTTTAGCATTCTGGGCAATATGCATGACCCTGGTATGTTGTACCATAAACTGGGGCGTTCAGTTCAAAGCAAGTTATGGCTAAATGCACGGGTTGTTGTTTGAGTCTCACTTCTTTCTGAGTCCTACTTCTTTCTGTGAGTCTAGGGTGAGAAAACCAGGACTTTCACTCCAAACATAACTAATGTCACTCATTATAAAAATGTAATGTATTGCACTCATATGACTTTCTCTGCTCTTGTGCTAACTATTCTTACAAACTCTCATTCCCCTATCTACTTCATGTTAGCCGAGATAAACATTTGTAGAAATTCTCATTCCTAATTTTCTTGTACGTGCAAAGGGAATATGGGAATACAGTAGGATTTGAGCGATAGTCAAATCGTTTAAAGCTGGACCTAGAAATTCCACTCCCTTTGCACTGCCAATAAATAAAAGGTGAATAACGACTTTCCATTTGAGAAAAGTTTTAAGTATTTTAAGTATTTGCTAAACTCACGCAAACAGGAAGGAATATCTCCGAAACGGTTCACTCCACAAAAGATGCAAATGGTTATAAATTCTGTTTTTAACGATATCTATAGGTATTTTTTGTATAGTAAGATTTGTGCTATCTGTTACGGTTATGAAAATGTCATCAAGAGTAAACAAGACTACGTCGGCTATAGCCACAAAGTTCAAAATATACGTTTCATTTGTCTTAAACATTTGTCATTTTAATCAGAATCATTAGTCATTATTGAGAAAATCAATTTTCGGAAAAATTTTCCATGTGAAAGGTAGCTCAGAGTCGAAGAATTTTTTTTTTTAATGTTCGTATCACATCTTTGAAAGGTATTAAACTTAAATACGAACTTTAGCTTTTAATCGACTTTTTGTTTTTGAGTTATGTTGCACACACACACACACACACACACACACACACACACACACACACACACACACAGACACACACACAGACATTTTTTTAAAATGTTTACTTTAAGGGGTCTCAAAACATATATTTCCGGTAAAATCTCGACATGGAAACATTGGATTGAATACAATACCTCCCCTATTTACTATACGTGGTAGAGAAAGTAAAAAACGTATACACGCACTCCAATTTATATCTTTTATCCAAAATAAAAGATTAAAAAGCAGAAGCACCCAATGATGTTCTAAAGGAAACGGTTTGTATTCAAATATACAGAAATATTGCCCATAGCGAAGAAACCAAACCGAACTGCAAATAACGATTGCGAAAGAAGAATATTTGTCATTCGCAGTAACTACGAATTATGATATGGGAAGAGTCATACGCCGGAAGCAATACTTGGGGCCCGGAATCCACCCTTTTCGAGATTATTCTCATTTATTCTGAAGAATAGCCTAGATTTGAACAGTCTCTGCTAATTAATTACGTGTTATGATTGATGCCTTGTGGGTTTGAAACTGCCTGAGATATCCTTCTATTTGTATAAACTGAATGGCACAATACGCGCAAAGCCGTATGAATCGTTTGAACATGTTTTTATACACAACCCACCCAGGCAAAGATAAAATTACTGAGTTATTATTGTTCTTATTTTTTCAATATGATACAATGGAAATGCCCCTAATCAAAGCAAATGCATCCCCAATATGTTTAAAGCCATGTGCAAATTAATATCTGTGTTTACTGTCAACCTTCCATTAAAATGAACGAAGCCCCACGGCTTTGTTTCTGGTTTGAATATTTTTCCGCCCTTGTCAAACTTGGCACGCTGTGCATATGGAAAGGTACCTAGCGATCGATCCCTTTGAATGCCCTTTCTGCTGGTTACAATATTAAAACATCAATCATGTTGCTCTGTGTTCATATTTTGTTTTGGTTGTTGCCAAAACCGCACTGAGGCGGCGGCTGGATATCATCTCTTTGACTGGTTATGGATGGAATGCGGGGTTGGTGCTAAATGATATTAGATATGGCTCCAAACACCCTCCTGTTAGTAATAACTGCCAAGTGTGTCGTATGCACGCTGTGTGAGATAACGCAACACAACAACAACAACAACAACAACAACAATAATAATAATAATAATAATAATAATAATAATAATAATAATAATAATAATAATAATAATAATAATATGGTGATGATAATCATAATGATGATGATGATAATCATAATGATGATGATAATGATAATGATGGTGATGGTGATGGTGATGGTGATAATAATGGTGATGGTGATGATGATGATCATGATCATGATGATAATATACTGAAGCAATTGTCTCACAGAGTTGTATACTTACAGGATATTACAATTTTGCTAAGTTGTAAGCCCAAACTAGCAGATTGGTACAAGCAGATACAGTTATTCTTCTTTTTCTTTTTCTTCTTCTTCTTCTTCTTCTTCTTCTTCTTCTTCTTCTTCTGCTGCTGCCGCTGCCGCCGCCGCCGCCGCCGCCGCCGCTACCGCTACCGCTCTTCCTTTTAAGGACTGGGTGGTATTATCACCTGTTTCGGTTTTTCGTCCGTCCGTACGTCCGTCCGTCCGTCCGTCCGTCCGTCCGTCCGTCCGTCCGTCCATCTCTTAGGAGGTGTACCCAAATCGCTCTTCCAATCGGTCGGTAATTCATTATCCTTTTTCGTTTTTTGGCAATCCATTTTCTGTCACTCTTTTAACATGTCCCTTCCCTTTCAACCTATCTTATCATCAACTCAAATGATTTTTAAATCTAGTCTTATTGTTTGGTTCCTTATTTTTCCATTTTGGTATACTCTTGTATATATCCCATGGACTTCATTTCTGATGTTTGTATGCGTGGTATTTACTTTTCTGTAAAATATACTGAAACTTTAATATCAATAACTATTTTGAATGATAACAAATATATATGAAATTACAAAGGTATTGTTACAAGTGGAATGGATATTCACTAATAAATGGATACAATATGCATGTGCACCCAAGCTGCTAAGAAAACTTGTCAAAAGAAACAAAAATATATTACCTTCTGGACTGTGGATAGTTTCGTTCTGGCGCATTAGACGCTGTTGGGGCCAGGGTTTCTGATGTGAAGCTGATTTTAATGTGCACACTAAAACACGAAAAGGTCCCACTTTAAGCATTGAGCACATATCAAATTCTGTAAATAAATTACGAGGATCATCTATTAATATTCAGATTAGAGCTAAATCCTTAGTGACGCCGTTTTGAACCTCAGTTCTGTATTTACTAACTGGCATCAAAACTTTCTTTTCGTAGGGGAGTGACATTTTGGAGGATGAGGGCTTCAATCTTGGATGCAGTTCTGACAACTTCGCAGCTTTCTTGCTAGTCGTCCATATTGCTAGCCAGTGTCTTCCACCTAAGACGATTACATAGCTTCACAGGAGGATTGCAATTAAATTTCATTTATGCTCGACCATGCCGAGACGACAGTGTGGGATCCAAGACAAGGGAAGAGAAATGTAGAAAGTCCAAGACGAAGATGGGCACAAGATTTCAAAATAGTAATGGCACCTCAGTGGACAAGAGAAGCGTGTGATGGAGTGAAGTTGGAGGGAATTATAGAACAACTAAAGGTAGAAGTAGGAACATGAAAAGTGAGTGTTAACATGACCTTTTCCCAAGGACTAGCTCACCCTGAGAGAGTCTTTGAGCTAATCCGCTGAATCGTAGGAGACCATTGCCCTAAAGGGATTTAATGGGTGTATTTATTTTATGGTCGAGCAGAAATAGTCGCATGATACTTGAGCATAATGGCAGTAATTAAAATGATCCTATGAACATCTTGTAACTCATTACTGCTTATTTCAGAAAATACACTGGCATCTTAATTGCTGCCATTATGCTCTAGTTGCATAATATACTATAGCTTAACAGGGCTGCTGAAGGATTAAAACATGAAACTTTGTGAAAATTCTAATGTATTTCTGTCTTATTTTCAGGTGAGTTCTAGAAGATCATGAGGGAGGAGTACATGCGATGTGATTAAGTAAGTTTTAAATCTTACATTTTATTTTATTTTAATGCCACGAAAACGCAGCAAACATGAACTATTACTGCAATTAATTGTTCTTATGATACTTATGAAAGCGTAACGTTTGTGCAACGTGAATAAAAGCATTAATCGATGTTTTGTGTTGTTCGCCTCGGTAGCGTGATGGTTAGCGTGTCTCCCTCACGTTCAAGAGGTCGCGAGTTCGAATCTCCTTAGGGCAAGTCATCCGCATGAGGGTTTTTTTTTTTTTTTTTTTTTTTTTTTTTTTTTTTTTTTTTTTTTTTTTTTTTTTTTTTTCCCGAAGGTTTCCCTTATCCTGAGATGGCGAATGTCGGGTAACTTAAAGCTCCATGGACCTTGAGCATCATTTCACCCATTTTATTCATTCATCGTCCATATGACATAACATTGGAGGACAGTAACAGAAAAGAAAAAAAAAAAGTTTTGTATTGTAATATGTTAGTACAAATCGTACTTTATTTCACAATTTCGGGAGCGCGTTCTTGTTTTTCTTATTTTAATCGTTTTTAAAATCAAATAGCATAGTGGTTTGTAATACCTACCTACTGTTCTTTACAGAGATTTTGAAAGCTGGCCGTGACTGGTGGCAGACTAGGAGGTTTTAAATACTCCATCCAGACATTTTCTCAAAGCCTTCATAATAAGCTTAGCCGAATCAAAAAGTAGGGAAAGAATTATGCAGTTTTTTGTACATAAACAGTGCTCTGCCCTTCTTGTGTGGCTGATGCCTCCAAATGAAGCATGGGCGCATGAGGACTGTAGAGTATCATCTGTAGGATATAATCCCACTATCTGTGGAACCTAATTTGGCCAAGATTTGGTAGTGCTTCTCTAAGCTACGTGGATATAGCTGCTACTGCTGCTGGACGCTTCTAGAAGCCACTGGATTATGTCTCTCTCACCTTCCCCTGTTCTGCATAGAGGAAGCGCTGCTTCAACCGTCATCTCCTCGGATATGTCTACAAGATAGTACATCTTCCTTCCCAATACACCTTCAACTTATTAATTAATATAATTTAGTTATCTTGTCTGACTAGCTTTAAGAAGTTCGCAACACATAACGTACTTACCTGGATATGCAATTTTACTCAGAAAATTTTCACCGGGCGTTTGTTTTGAAACAAAATATTAGAACATAGGTACAAAGTTAATTCATAATTGTTCAATGCTTTAGTTATATACTTTGAACTTCATGTTAAAGCAATACTATGCTGATGAAGGAAACGCACCACTGAAATTTGATGATAGTCTCAGAGTAATAGATATAGATATGGGGTAATAAATTTCAAAATGTGATTTACCAAAAAGTCCATTCTCTTCAAAATGTTATGCTACATTCTAAACCAGTCTTAAATAAGATCAACATTTAGAAAACGTTTGAGTCTGCATGTGACAATAACAATCACCCCCCAAAGGCCAGTTAAAGAAGAATGTACGGGGAAAAATAGCAGGGAAAGAGAAGCATTTAAGAGACATAAGCGTTTTTTAAATTGCTGACACAGTTATAGAAGGAAATTTTTAAACTGCAGTTTAATGCTCTGGTTCATTGTCCTTTAAACCGTTTCCTCATGACTATAAAAATGGGAATTTGTTTGCCAAATCGGCCCATTGGAAATGAAATGCTGGTGATTTGCCACGTCCATGTGATAACTGTGTCTTTCTGCTAGTGTGACGAAGGTAGGTGCCAGGAATGACATGACACACTCACACTGCCATACAAAAACTCATTCTGTTGGTTCTTTATAGAGAAGAGTGTGCCTTGGCCACGCTCGTTACTCTGTCTATTCAAATCATCTCCCACAGAATGAAGACTCCTTGCCAGAGGCTAGGGATAAAGGACAAGCGGAGAGGGAGGGTTCTTTTGAGGAAAGCAAAATAAGCAAGCAGTGCCCAGGGGATCGTTTTGAATAGTCAAAGCCGAAAAAGGAGCACATGCTAAGGGCTTCTATACCAGAGAGATACGTACATAATGTTATACTGGCTTCAGCGTTTCTGCTTCATATATTATCTGCTCGAGGGTGCAGTGCAATTTTAGTTACCCTAGGTCCAATGTTTGTCAAAGCATTTGGATGCTTTTCTATATACTGCACCATCATTATGGTGAGCTTACGAAGAACTGGACTTACTCTTGGAATGTGTTATATAAAAAGTGCTACTAATTGATAAACAATGAATTTTAAAATTGTTTATTATTATTATTATTATTATTATTATTATTATTATTATTATTATTATTATTATTATTATTATTATTATTATTATTATTATTATTATTATTATTATTATTAATATTATTATTATTATTATTATTATTATTATTATTATTATTATTGTTGTTGTTGTCATTGTTGTTGTTATTATTATTATTATTATTATTATTATTATTATTATTATTATTATTATTATTATTATTATTATTATTATTATTATTATTATTATTATTATTAAAACATTATTGTGGTGGTGGTAGTGATGGTGATGCTGGTGGTGATGCTGGTGGCGATGGCGGCGGTGGCGGTGGCAGTGCTGGTGCTGGTGATGGTGGTGGTGGTGATGGCGGTGGCGGTGGCAGTGGTGGTGATGGTGATGGTGGCGGTGGCGGTGGTGGTGCTGGTGATGGTGATGGTGGTGGTGGTGATGGTGGTGGTGGCGGTGGCGGTGGCGGTGGCAGTGGCAGTGGCAGTGGCAGTGCTGGTGCTGGTGGCGGTGGCGGTGGCGGTGGCGGTGGCGGTGGCGGTGGCGGTGGCGGTGGCAGTGGCAGTGGCAGTGGCAGTGGCAGTGCTGGTGCTGCTGGCGGTGGCGGTGGTGGTGGTGATGGCGGTGGCGGTGGTGGTGATGGTGATGGTGGTGATGGCGGTGGTAGTGGCGTTGGCGGTGGCAGTGGCAGTGGCAGTGGCAGTGGCAGTGGCGGTGGCAGTGGCAGTGCTGGTGCTGGTGGCGGTGGCGGTGGCGGTGGCGGTGGCGTTGGCGGTGGCAGTGGCAGTGGCAGTGGCAGTGGCAGTGGCGGTGGCAGTGGCAGTGCTGGTGATGGTGGTGGTGGTGATGGTGGTGGTGGCGGTGGCGGTGGCGGTGGCAGTGGCAGTGGCAGTGGCAGTGCTGGTGCTGGTGGCGGTGGCGGTGGCGGTGGCGGTGGCGGTGGCGGTGGCGGTGGCGGTGGCAGTGGCAGTGCTGGTGCTGGTGGCGGTGGCGGTGGCGGTGGCGGTGGCGGTGGCAGTGGCGGTGGTAGTGGCAGTGGCAGTGGCAGTGGCAGTGCTGGTGCTGGTGGCGGTGGCGGTGGCAGTGGCAGTGGCGGTGGCGGTGGCGGTGGCAGTGGCAGTGGCAGTGGCAGTGCTGGTGCTGGTGGCGGTGGCGGTGGCGGTGGCGGTGGCGGTGGCGGTGGCGGTGGCGGTGGCAGTGGCAGTGGCAGTGGCAGTGGCAGTGCTGGTGCTGCTGGCGGTGGCGGTGGTGGTGGTGATGGCGGTGGCGGTGGCGGTGGCGGTGGTGGTGATGGTGATGGTGGTGATGGCGGTGGTAGTGGCGTTGGCGGTGGTGGTGCTGGTGGTGGTACTAGTGGCGATGGCGGTGGTGGTGATGGCGGTGGCGGTGGCGGTGGCGGTGGCGGTGGCGGTGGCAGTGGCAGTGGCAGTGGCAGTGGCGGTGGCAGTGGCAGTGCTGGTGCTGGTGGTGGTGGCGGTGGTGGTGATGGTGATGGCGGTGGCGGTGGCGGTGGCGGTGGCGGTGGCGGTGATGGTGGTGGTGATGGCGGTGGCGGTGGCGGTGGCAGTACCAGTGGCGGTGGTAGTGGCAGTGGCAGTGGCAGTGGCAGTGGCGGTGGCAGTGGCGGTGGTAGTGGCAGTGGCAGTGGCGGTGGCAGTGGCGGTGGTAGTGGCAGTGGCGGTGGCAGTGGCGGTGGCGGTGGCAGTGGCGGTGGCAGTGACAGTGGCGGTGGCAGTGGCGGTGGCAGTGGCAGTGGCAGTACAAGCAAATGAATAACTTTATACTATTGCGACGCCTCTAACACTTATTAAAGGAGCAACAGAAGAGCCAAAAGCGATTCTTTAAGCCATTAAAAATAGACAGTTAAAGCTTTGTAGACACATCACTAGCAACTAAAGATAAACATAAGCGTTCACTTAAACAATTACTTGCATTTTAAACTATAAATTATTAATTTGGTCAGAATAATTCTCCTAAAAGTTACAGGTGATGTTTCCAAAAACATCTGTAACAAAAAGTCCGATGGAAATTTTCATGTAATGAATATTTTTAAATGAAAGTGGAACACAATAGCAAAATTAATTAATTATACGTAAATTATCATTTAATAGGTTAACAAGGGCTCTATAAAACGCCTCTCTAGATATTTATTATCTACGTTTTGAAGCTGTTGCTGGAGATCGTAGATTTTTAAAATCGAAAATATACAGAAAACTGTGTGAGAGAAAGGGCGAAACTTTGTCGTGCCGAGTTAGTAGTTTAGCTTTGAAAGGAGTTCATAATATACGTTGCATTGGCCTTGTATTGATCTTACGAACAAAACTGGCTTCAAAGTATGAGCGTTATTGTATACGGTTCTCTCATAAGTTCGTCCGTTTCTCGTTACGTTTCTATCACTATATAGAGAGTGTCCCAAGAAAACACCGACAATGCTTAATATATTGTGCGGGACGTCAAACTGATCGCTTTTCAAACAGGAATCCCGGCCCGGAAATGCACGGTTTGGACGCTGTAGCGCATCGAAGTATGAGATGTCTGTTCGTTCGCATTTCTTCGATAAACCCAACATCGAGCTGTCTATGTTACAAACGGGCTTCGAACTGTGTACCTCCTACGCCATTGCAGAGTCCATATCGGTGATGGTGAGCCTCATGCACATGACCTAATACGTTTTTGAAGATTTTTAATCGCTCCGTGGACTGGAGCCATAAGGTCGTTACAGGAGTATCGTACACCTCCATATATGTATACAACTGCACAGAAAATACTCGAGAGGCATCAAATTTGGCCAAGGAATTGGTCCGCCTTTACCAATCCATCAATTTTAATATTTGACGTTGAGGTGATCCCGCACTTTTACATCAGTGTGCTGGAGCTAAAGTCGGCCATTTACGCAGCTGTGTATGGTATATGACGCACTGCTGTTATAAACGTTATTCTGCTGGAAACTACACACGTAACGCAGTAGCATGAATACCAAGGACTCAATGAAAGAATTTAGCGCATGCACAGGGTTGTTACTATGCTTAGGTCGTTTCTCCCAGTAAGCAGATGACTAAAGGGTTGCATACCTTCCATATTAAGGTACCAAAATGAATGTTAAATAGTCATAAACCTTTGTTCTCAAATTTTGACGCTCTCCAGCGTCCAAAGCGTGCATTTCTGGAACGCATACCAGTGCAATATATTTTAATTATGGCATCTTGTATAGATGAAGGAGGAGCACGCTCGTGGAATTTCCCTCATCTTTGCAAGACTTAAAAACTGTTTATCTCTGAAAAAAAGGGCTTTAGTGAATGGGGTGATAGTGTAACAGGTAAGGTATTTGTATCACAAAAACAAAAAAAAAAAGCAAAAAAACAAAACAAACAAAAAAAAAAAAGACAAAAAGGGAAAAGATTTGTGACATTTTTGAAGAGATTTTGCAATTGTATTAATTTTACTGAGTTTTATGTAAGTGGGAAACTAGTGAAAAGACAGCAAATTTACACAATTCAATACAAGTGCAAAACTTTCAATAAAATATCTTAACTTGTGCCAAATATGAGATATAGTTCTTTCTAATATTGGTCGGTTCATAATTTTGTTTTTGAATGCGTATAGTTTTTCAGTTTCAATTTTATTTCCTTTATGTCATATTTAAAAAAAAAGTGTGGTTTGACAGAGAGAGAGAGAGGGAGAGAGAGAGGGAGAGAGAGAGAGAGAGAGAGGGAGATAATTATCTTAGCAGTTAATATATACAAGCGACAAAATGTCAACAAAAGTAATTCAAGTTTCCGCACCTTTTAGTCTCTTCAGTTTTGTTCTTTATTTTCCTTCTTTTTCATTTTTTATTTCTTATTACCTGCTACATATTGTGAAACTGGCTGCGGCGCACAAGAAAGAATGGTTGGGGTCAAGCCACCACACACCGCTCAGGTGAGCCAGCACGTCACAACAATGAGCGAGGCACATGAAAGGTGTTTTCGAGGCCATTCGAGGTGTCCGGTGGCCGGCGTATTTGTAGAGATTCCAGAAAGGTGAAGTTCGAGAAAGGTCTGTGTTAGGTCATCCTCGCTATATAAGGAGGGGAAGTAACGAGAGTTTGGGGGCAGTTTTTAGTTTCAATGTGTGTGTCAATTGCGTGAGTGCGGTCGCGTTGAAAGGCAGGTAGCGAAGCAGTTAATGTGTGTCGAGTGGTTGTGTCGTCAAAGTCACTGTTTAAGAAATAGAGAAAGTGAAGAAAGGCAGAAAGGAGTGAGTGAAGACTACGAGAAGTAAACAATTGTGAGTTGTAATATCACGAAAGACTTTGAACTGTATTAACAGCAGGAAAAGAGCAGTTGTGTATAGAAGAAAATAAAGTAAGAAGTAACTGGAATGAATTTTTTCATTTTGTCACAATATTTTCAGTCGATACAGACACTAAAATTTTTGTGAATATATTCTAGGTGAGCGTTTCTTGAACCTTATGCCTGAGCCACCAAGTTGCGATATTAGTCAAAATATCTTGTATATTGTTAATTTTACAGAAGGTTTCTGGACATGCATAAAGCTACTTTTTCGCGCTTTCTTGCTTTAAACATGGTGGTGAGCACTGTGCCTAGACATCATATGATGAAAGAAGCGACCGTTGAGTGCACATTCCCTGCGCTGGTTATTCTGTACTACTAGTTCATCTTCAACGTCTGTCTCTTGCTTGTGGTAGCTACTATCCTACAGTAATTTGCAGTAAAACGAGTGGCTAGTGAACTCCTACGGCGATAATGTAGTGGCGGTCGTTCAGTGCGTATATTTAACCAGAAAAGCCATTTGTTATTTCAGAGGGGAAGTGTATAATCCTCTACTAAAGCCAAACCGGAGCCTGCGCAAACCGTGATGGGGAATTGATGGCAACAGTAAAAGAACCAAATAGGTTGAACCTACCCTCTTATCTTCCACAAGTAGGTACATTCTGCAACAGAATAGTGTAAGCACTTTTACTTTTCAATACAGTTTTGTGTTTCAAGGAAACCCTCGAATACGTATTCGTGGTGAAAATTCTCCCAAATGAGCAAAGCCAACTCAATTTCCCATTCGGGTGGTTATTGATATTATTACTTTTTTCTTCGCGTTATGATCTCTAAAAATGAAGAGGGCATCCGTTTTAGCAGAAGTAAGAGGGACAGACTCATTTGCGCTGAGAATCCTCAAACGTTTCCACAACCTTGTTCTTGGAGTTTGTGTGATGCAGTATTTTTTATACTGTGACAAAATGACAAAATCCACACGGTTACTTTTCTATCATTTTACTGTCTTGTAAACTTTTTCCCAAATACATGATTTTCTTCTCGTCGTTAACACAGTCTTCAGTTCAGTTCATGACATGTGGTGACTGTTTACTTCTCGTAATCTTGACACAGTCCTTTCAGTGTCTTCATTTTCTCTGCCTCCAGTACACTAACTCCAACAACACAATCACTTGACGCTCGTTAAACCTTCTTTACGACGTGCCGACACACACACAAACACACACACAGCTGTCTCACACTCACTGACATACCTACTCATGTCCGTAGCTGCTAACTCTCCGTTCTGCTGTTTCCTTGCCTCTTTATATAGCGGGACATTTCTCGACTTCTGCAAACGCGCCGGCGATGACACAGCCAGAACCTTCTTGAAGGCTCTAGAAACCCTTTGCGTTATCGCTTCCTTGTTGTTAGTTTCATGTAAGTTGTGTGGAGGACATTGACCTTGTGGGAGGAGATAGAACCCCGCCCACCAGCTCACCCGCCCACCCGCCTTGGCCAATCAGCGGACATTACGCATAGTTTAAATAGAGCGAAAACGACAGTTAACGGATCAGACACAACAATATCTTCTCTGAGGAGACTTCGACAGCGCCACTGAGGAAGTCCACCGCAGCTATAGACGGAACGTCTGGAACACCTATCTCCAGCAGACCACGGAAAAACAGCCGGAAACATATTTCATCTTATAATTTCAAAGCCGGCTGTGAAAGCTTGGGTATTTTATTGACTTTGTGCGTTTGTTTGCCTGCTGGTATCTCGCTGAGCCCCGATAGTCCTTTTGTTTTGCGCCGCGCCCGGCGTCACAATATTGTTGATCTAAGGAATATGTGTGCGAAAGCTAGGAACCTAGAAGGCAGATAAACACATTAGCTTTTATGTCGTACCCGTTGTGTGCAGTTTACTTGCACCCTTCAAAGTTTCCATTAAATGGAGTTACGTTGCTTAAGAATATAAAATACCTATATGCCTAATATGTATATACGTTTACTTTCCTTTCAAATTATATTCTTCTTTTTCTACCTCAAGGATGGACTTTAAAGTCGGTTACACCCAAACACTGCTTTCCAACCGTAGCATCGGCCTTCCAATTGAACTTTTACCTCGTGGACTGCAAAGAAATACTTGTATGTTAATCCACATAGATCCATTCCGCCAATGTGTTCATATTGTTGTTGTTTTAAGGAATCAATTTTTTCTTGTAAGTTACAGATTCGTAATTTTCTGTTACATTTGTATTCCACGTGATCTCACTCAGTATGTTCCAGTGTTCGTGTAAGAAACCACATTTTTGCAAATTCAATTGTCCTTTCTCTTCCTCTATTTAGGGATCGATTTTTACTGCCTTACGTTAGAAGAGAAAGAAAACTTTTAAAAATGTTATCTTGTTAAATTGAACATACTAGATAATCTAATACGTTAATCTGCTTCATACACTTCCAATTAGTTATATTTTCGTTTCAATAGGACACTTTCCTCTAAAGCTTTTGGCTTTTGGTGTAAAATGTTTAAGGTATAGTTTATTGTAATTTATTCACTGCTTTCCTTAGACCTTCTTCACTGTCTGACAGAATAAGGCGGTGGTCAGCAAATGGTATAGCATGTAAATTAGATGAAGTTTTAAATTATATTGTTTCAGCTGCTTTGTATTGATTTATGGCTCCTGGAAAGTAACTATTAAACAAACTGTATAACGGCTGGCATCACTGACAAACACCTTGATTTACTGTTTTATTCTGTTTATACACATAATAATCACCATGATCATAATCATAATCATCATTTTTCACGGTTTAAGGCTTTTGGCTTGTTGCGGTAATAATTATTAATTTTAATTATATTATTATTATTATTGTTATTATTGTTATTATTATTTTTATTATTGTTGTTATTATTGTTGTTGTTATTGTTATTATCATTTACAATGTTATTGTCTATTATTACGGACTACACACGTAGTTCAACTGCCTCTCACCTCACATGTTCACCACTGCCGCCTCTATGACTAGAACATTATACGGCTTATGAATGAAATGTGAAATACTAATCTTGAAACATAAGATTCGCCTATCCATGATGTCTGGATGGTTGGACTTAATTAGCATATATTAACTGTAGCATTTTCCTTATCTCTCTTTAGATTTTTCAGGAATGGAGAAGTACAGCCTATTTTCCAATTTTCTTCGATTTCAGAATAAACATTCTCGTTTAAGTTATCCGCCATGATTACTATGAGTAATTATTGACTTGAGCACGGCCTACTCCGTTTATCTCGCGGAACATGTATTAAGATACAGGAGCTCTGCACAATATCTTCGATGCTCATTACATCGAACGTTGGACTGATTTCAGTGCTTTATTGTTTTAAATTATAATGTATGCAATATAAATAAATAACAGGACAGTTATTAAGGTGGTAAAATAGACAAGTAGGTTTGATTATTTGAGAGGTAGAATCAGGACTGAAAAATTCAATGTCATAGCCGGGATTTGAAGTACGGATCTTCCACCTCACGCGCGGGTGCTCTAACCACTGAGTTACCATGGCAACTTATCAGTATAACATTAAATACCAACAGTAGTTGCTTGGTATAAAATAGCAATTACCATCTAAAGGTTTCATTATAGTTATATCTGTATTAATAAAAATATCGTTAAGTTCAACGCTAGCCCATTAAAGTACGTAATACAAGAGGGTGGGTTAAGTTGGTAGATGTGAATACGGGATAATTCATTTACCTGCAATGTCAAGATAACCGGAAAGGCCATGAAATCGTACTATCTACCAAAAAGTAATTATTTGAATACTGCGGACAAGTTCATGTGACATGGAGGTCGCAGTATAGGTACTCCACGCTCCTGGTTCATCGTGTTTCGCTAGAAGGAGGCAGATGGTGGCTTTATGAGTAAACCCGATGACCTTTCTCCCAGTAACATCCTTGCATCATTAGCATACCGTCTCCTCACCTTCAGCCGGTTTTTCTACTCGTGCCGCCGCTGGCTACACCGGATGGGAGTAACAACGGGCTTGTTATTTGTAAACACGCAAGAAGGTTACAGCGACGGGACCTTATTATAGGAGGGAATGTGACGATGATGACATTTTGGATAAGTGAGTGAGTGAGTGTTCATCACAAGTCATCCTTGGTCGACAAAGCGCTGCACGGTTGGCATTAAATCTCCAATCTAGCAAGGTATAAATATTAGGACAATAGTAGTCTAGCTTTAGCTCCCTTGAGGATGACAGCAGAGTTAGTCGCTGAAACCTTGGGCAGTTACCCAAATTTGACTGCCAGTAACGAACGCCAGGAAAGCTTCAAATTATTAAACAACAGTCATATGTTTAAGAATTTGATGCTATATACGGGCTTTAAAATGTCATCCTCTTTCCTTGCTTAGAAACAATGACACAAGTGTTGTGGACAAATCGAATCATTAATAACGTATATATATCGACACGGCTAATGCCACAAAGAGTTACTTGAAACACATCGTCTATTTTAAGGAAATTTCGTATTTACTCTGGACGACTTTTACATAATTGGTATGTGTGTGTGTGTCTCACACACACACACACACACACACACACACACACACACACACACACACACACACACACATATAGTGTGTTCTAAAGGTTTACTTTTCAAAATAACCTAGATGTTTTCAGTGCTCTATTGTATTATTTGCGATGCCTCCGCAAGTCAATGGTAAGCGTGTATTTATAAGTTCACTTGCCAGGCCTCTTCAGCAGTAAACTGTTGTGTTGTAAACAATGGTCGACACTCGTGTACTCTGCAAAATTGAGTAAATAGAAAGGAAACAAATTGTGTGGGACAGGAGAAGAATGTATGCATGTCCCACATCAGTCATGTCTACGCCGCTTAGAGGACCGTGCAAGTAAATGGTGATGTGAATTATTTAGTACCGGCGGAGGGAGGTCTGCGACCTCGACACTCAACACTGTCTTTCTAACAGAAACAACTTTCGGAAACAACATTGCTTTCACCTTATAAAGCATTACAAAGTACCATTTTACTTCTTGATAGGAAAATAGACCTCAGAAAATGGGTTTGAATGTTCACACGACTCTCTCTCTCTCTCTCTCTCTCTCTCTCTCTCTCTCTCTCTCTCTCTCTGCCTATGACAAAATGATATACCAAGTGGAAAGGAACTTATTACATTCCTTCTAATATGTGCTTCATACAAGCGTTACAAACAAAAAAGTATGACACTTTGTTCCTTGATCTGCCGATTTCGAAAAAATAAATGGGTTTTCTTCCAAATTGGATGCGTAATTCCACAAGAATATAGGAAGATAATAGTTTATTCTTTTTAAGATGCGTAGAGTAACTTATTTCTGACATAGCTGAGTAGTGATTATGGGTCATCACACAGGGTTTCGAAATACCTAATCACTTAAGAGAATTAAAGGAACATTTCGAATAACTTTTTCATACGTGAAGTAACTCGGCAATGTTGCGTTGAGGTTAGTCAGGGAACTAAACTGATTTCTGGACGTCAATAGTCGGTCGGTTGCAGAGTGGTGTTATGTTTTTGGGAGCTAATGTTCCTGATTGGTTCACACTCGCACAGTAAACATTGAGGGACGCGGCACGTTATTTGTTTACGCTCACGAGACGCGTGGTAGCAGCAGTGAAGCGTGCTTGTTTACGTAATGACCTAGTAAAAGTTACATCCGCACTATCTGCAGTGTTGCCAGCTTGTTTTCGACAAAACTAAAATATCTCCGTTGGAAATGGTCAGAGACAAAAGCGTAAGATAAAAGAAGTGTGTTCCAAATACTAAGATCAATCACTGGCTTAAATTAATGTAATGACTTTTCCTCCACCTGTATAGTACAGTACAACAAGATCCCGATAACTCGACCTAAATGAGGAATGAGAGACTGTTGAGTTACCGAAATGTCAAGTTTTACAGAATAAAGCATCTGTTACTCACAACCCATAACATAATACTGCAAATTAGTAAATATGTACATATTCTAGCACAATTAAGAAATAAAAGTATAACGCAGGAATACACAACGGAATTTACGTCAAGGGCCATTTTATTCTAAAGCAGTGACAGAGGGCCGCAGTGATCCATCATCAAACCCTCCATTGTGGGCCTAATTATATCTTACTTATCCATTTGGACTCTTTATTTAATTTAATAGTCTACTATTCAATATATCAGTATTGATATATATATATATATATCAGTAGTAATAATAGGCATTTTATTGGCGTCCATATAAATTCAATTGCTGGCCATAACAGAACAAGCCACAAATGTTGTTTAAATTAATGAGAAACTTGACACTGCTAAGTTTTGTTAACATTCCAATATCCGGTTCAATGTTTGATATTGCAATGCACATGTTCATCTGTAAGCCTGGATCGAGTTTTGGATTTCAATTATTTCACCACCAAAAATTACTGTTCACAGATGTATGTGCTACCAAATAAAGTGGCCATTTTTAATGCTTGGTTATTGAGATTTTACATTTGTTTAAGCATGTATGTACAGCTTGTACAAATCATCATATTTTGCTACCAGTTGTGTGTCTCTCTCTATATCAAATAATTCCATCTGAAAATTGCATACACTATCTCAATATCAACATAAAAGAGTAGTGAAAATAATTAAAATAATTTTTCCAACCTTCGAACGTCTTAAAAACGGTGCTGAACTGCTCATTGAGATTTCTCAGGAGGTCAATGTATTTCCCAAAATTAGATCTGTTCATAGGCTCCATAATTTTGCTCATTATTGGAAAATAGACAAATATTCCACTTTTCATTTGTGTCTGCCAACATACAAATTTTCTATCGAAAGATTCGATTAGGTTGAACAGATGATGGATCGTGTGGTTTTGCCTTGGAATTTGGTATTTACATAGTTCATTAAGGTGCTGCACCACATCAACCATAAAGCTTAATTCAGAGAACCATTCACTGCTGCCCAGTTCCTCTACCGTAAAGTTTTCATTTGTCTTCCCGAACTTCATACACTCGATTCAACGTGTTACCTGTACTTAACAATTGAACTTGTGTAAAGAGTGTGACTTCGTCATAATCTGCATCAGAATCAGTTAAACATTCTGTGAGTTTGGTATGAGTCAATCCCCTTGACCTAGTGCAGTTCACCAACTTAATCTTTGGCTACATTACATGATCCATTTGAAGTGATTTTTCAGAAAGATGTTCCTGATGTAGAATTCAATAGCATGTAATAATCTCATGATCAAAATAAGCACAGCTTTTTTTTCACAATCCGTTGCTTTTCCCTTTTATACGTAGACGGAGCTCCGTCTGTTGAAAAGCCACTCAACTTGTCTAATGTCAATTCAGATTTACTCAATGCATGCATGACTTTTCGATAAATATCTACCCCATTAGATTTGTCTTTCATTGGACTTAGAGACAAGATTATCAGTCACATTAAAACTGCTGCCAATGCCATGCAGAGCTAACTAGGCTGAGTCGGAAACATCCGGGTCTTGTCAGTAGCTAATGAAAACTACTTACTTCACATCTCTTGTTTAGATTTTCTTCAATATCAACTGTCGTGTCATCAGCTCTTCTGCTTACTTCACTTACTTTAGCAACCAAGGGTTACAATTTATCGAGAAATAAGATGTCTGCAACCCCGTTCAAACTTTCTTTCACCAATTCGTCATCTTTGAATGGCTTCACTCTTTTGGTTAATATCTGGGAAACAAAACTTGCCTTCACAACTAGATCTGAATCATCATTAACTATCTGAAAAGGAATTTGTTGAGAGATTAAGGCCCTTTTTTAAAATATGGGCTTCGTGTATTTCTCATTTATCCACTGAATTGATCGTATTTGTTTCTATGTTTACTCTCATAATGCCTTTCTATGTTGTATTATTTTAGAACATCAATACTTTGCTTACAAATTAAACATATTGCTTTGCGTCGATATTTACAACAAAAATACGCATCTGTTAAACTCTCTTGAAAGCGCCAATTTTCTTCCATAATCTTCCGTGTTTTATTTGATGTCATCACTACTAAATTGCTTTTTTCACCTCAAGTACTTATTTAATACAACAAACTACATCTAAATTACAGATAACTGAAGCTAAGAACACTGCACACTGGAAGAACATGCGCTTGGCTTGTTGCCTCGCACCAGTTCAGTTAACTCGAATTAATTCAGGTGTAATACCATGAATATTGTTACCATGGTCAGGTTGATTTTCTTAAATTCCTTTAATACAAAATTCAAGGGACGTCAAACTAACAACAATTTCAAATTATAAACGTTCGCATTATCGGAGTTCTACTGTTTTTATTTTTACATACTACGTATAGTAAAGTACGGGAAGTATTTCACCCAAAAATCCGATGTCGAGATTTCACCGGGAACATATGTCTTGAGGCCACCTGAATCCAAACGAAAGCATTTTTATAAATAGGTGAGAGATAGAACACATCTTACTAAAGAAAATATGTAGATCTTGCCAAAACACACAATTTATGTGTAATTTTTTGTACAGTGAACCATTTCGGAGATATTCCTTGTTATTTGTGCGAGTTTTGGACAACTTAACTTTTGTCAAATGCAACATCGGTATTCTTTTTTCCTATGTTAACCGTGTAAACGGAAAATAATTTGAAAGTTTTAAAAGATTTGACTATCACCGAAAGTCTATTGTATTCCCATATTCTCCTTGTACCCGCAAGGAGATAAACAATACGATGATTTCTGGAATTGTTTATGCTAACTCGAAAAAGACTAGGAATAAAGGTTTGTAAGAATGGTTAGTACAAGAGTAGAGAAGGTCATGTGAGTGCAACACATCAGATTTTTATGCAGCTTCTGTAAACTTACTTACGAAAGCGTATATTTATCTGTGTCATGTTAATCAGATACACCTTTGAGAATTACTTTCCTCACGCGTTTTGTTGAAGTGACAAGGAGGATTGATTAAAACTAATCGATCCCCGTGTGCTTGAGAGGTAGAATCGGAACTGAAAAATTCAATGCCACCGCTGGAATCTGAGTCTAGCTGTGGCATTGAATTTTTCAGCTCCGATTCTCCTCTCAAACATTACCCACACACGGCTTGTGTGTTTAAAAACACCAACAGTAAGTTTGTTGGCACAAATAAATAATAATTACCACCCTGTATGCTGGCCTCAAGATTCCGCTCCCTTTCCACGAAATCACGAGAAACAAGTGAATAGTGCTACGACTTTAAAAATCTGATGTGTTGCACTCGCATGGCTCTCTCTACTCTTCTACCAACCATTCTTACAAACTCTTATTTCTATATCTTCTTGGTGTTAAAATAAACATTTGTACATAATTATCTACTGCTTAAGGGGAATATTACAATACAGTAGGCTTGGTGCGATAGTCAAATCTTTTAAAGCTTTGAGATTCCGTTCTCTTTGCAGACTTAACATAAAAAAAAAAAAAAAAAAATAAATAAATAAATAAATAAAAAAAATAAAAAAAAAATAAAAGAACAACGATGTTCCATTTCACGAAAGTTATGTTTTTGAAACTCACACGCACACAACAAGGAATATCTCCAAAGTGGTTCAACCTACAAGAAAATTTATTTGGACATAAATTGTGTATTTTAGCAAGATCTACATTTTTTGTATAGTATGATTTTGTCCATCTCTAACGGTTTACCAGTTATGCAAAAGTCGTCCAGAGTAAATGTGACTACAAATATACATTTCAGTTGCCATAAAAATAGCTCAAAGATGTGACATTTTAATCAAAATCGTTAGAGCCATTTTCAAGAAAATCAAAATGTTCGAAAACTTTTCCATCTAAAGGGTAGTTTAAAGGGGGGCTATTTTCTTCAAAATCTTCGTGTTGCAACCTTGAAAGACATTAACCTTAGAATACCAACTTTGGTTTTTAAACTACTTTTCGTTTTTGAGTTATGCTGTGCACTGACACACAGACAGAGAGAGAGACACACACACACACACACACACACACACACACACACACACACACACTCGGACACATACATATACACACGCGCGCACGCGCACGCGCGCGCACGCGCGCGCACGCACAAACACAGGCCTTTTTCTAAAAATGCTTTTTTTTTTGGATTCAGGGGTCTCAAAACATATATTTGCGGTGAAATCTCGACATCGAATTTTTGGGTGGAATACAATATTTTCCCTACTTACCAGTACAGAAAGTAAAAATGGCAGAAGTATTGAAAAATTCAATCCAAAAATAACCAATATCTCGTAATAGCTGATGCCAAAAATTTCTTACTTGATTAAACGAGATGAGTTTATTTTAAAGAGGTTTCCGTATGTTGTAAAGTAAGTTCTTGTCTATCTGAAGTCGTTTGTTGTTTATACAACACTACTTTGGATTTATAGGCTAGTGCCAGAACATTCACGAAATGCGATTTGTATGTATGTGCATATATTAAGTGTGTGGAATTTTAACAAATATGATTAAAGCTATTTTCTATAAAATATGAGGAATTTGGAAAATTGTTCTATGTAAAGAGTATTTGGTCTGGAAGGACCCTCTTGAAAATCTTCTTGATGCAACTTTAGAAGATACTAAAATAAAACAAGTCTGTATATTTGTCGAATATTTGATTTTAGAGATAAGCGCGCGCACACACACACACACACACACACACACACACACACACACACACACACACACACACACACGAGCACTAGTGGGTATTAGTACTGTTAAAACTGGTGTATATGTTGAGAACTTGTTCGGCTGTGAACAGATACCGATGTTTCACCGCAAATAAAACCTCTATGGCAAAAATATCTTAAAAGGAAGATGGGTCTATGAAAAGCATTATTAAGCGAGAAGAATTTCGACATTAAAGTCGCACGTTTCAGGATTGCAAAGAGAACCTTTTTTTTTTCAAACATTTTGGTATTGAAACCTAAATATAAAAATAATTGTACTGTCATTTCAGAGCTCAAAAGAACTCGTTTATACCGGGTGCGTCTTCTCAACCTGAGGATTGGTAACTAGACTACCCTGAATTATACAGAGGATGCGAAACGCAGGTGCTGACACTAGCACACTGATTGTGTCAGCTGTGGTGCTCGCTGTTGTGGCTAACATGCTCTAAAATCATAGTGAAGTTTGAAAGTTGAAATCATGCCTCTGCAAGAATGAGGGTTTTGTGCATTTCTTTTTATGTTTTAGAACGTTCCAGCGAATCTTATGTTGATTCCGAATGCACTAGAAAGTGGGGTTGCCTATAAATACGAAGCTCTAGCCATTCGTGCTCACTGTATTTTGTAATAGTGTCTCTGGACGTTCTGTTGGTAAACGGAGCAGCGGAGTAGAATCAACAGAGGACTTGCAAACGTTATCTAGTTTGTATGTACTAGGTACTAAATTTTATAAACTTTCAGAACAGTTTATGGGCTTTCTTGTGTATGAAAGAATAGCTGTAAATAGTAAAATATTATTTAATACTGATTTATGTTTATAAGTTATAATTACAATGCTATTACGCATTAATTTATGATGTTCATTAAAGCATATTCTAATAAGTAACATTTTGTACTTTTATGAAATTCACATATTTAAACTAATTAGTGAAATGAAAGTTCCAACCAAACTATCAGATTTCGTTAACTTATCTAAACATATTAGGATGTCTTCAAGTAGCTGTATGTGAACTTGAGTCCTTCCGACTGAAAGTCAACAGATTTGTTCCAACACGATTGAGTATCAGCATGCGCAGTACCTAAGTAGGATTGCAATATGACAAAACTTCAGAACGTGCTGAAAACCGCTTGTTGGAACAAACCTAACGTGCATTATTGTGCTAAAAGAGCAAGCCATTTCACGCAAAGCGATACAAAACAGTCATTTCGGCCGAAATTGGTGCATTGGACATTGTTTACGACAGTCTGTAAAACCCGGGACTGTATAACTTCTCAATCCGCAGGCTGAGATATAGAATTAAATGCCATAAATTGATGATGGCTTCTAAACTACTATATGGTTCCTACTGTTGAATTTTCACAAAGATGCACCAGCGAGAAATACAATGAGGATGATTAAACTTTAACATTAGTAATGCTGGAAGACGTGGATAAAGTTTCAAGTAAAGAAATTTTATTGCAATTTAAACGAAGATCCAGTTTAAATATAACGAATGAGAACATTTTAATCGCGTTTTGTAAAGTAATGTAGGTTGTCTCCATTTAGATTCCTTTAGTAGGTAGGTATATCCCAAGAGACGGGAAGATAAACCTCCTTCCCTGAATCTCCAATCGTTCTTCCTCTCAGGTCTCTCTTTTTCTCTGTACACGTGACATTTGATGTTATAATATCTGGCTGTAAAATTCCTTTTTCTGGATTGTTAATAGCATTCAAAACGTAAACAAAAAGCTTATAGTATCTACGGATTGAGCCTGTCCTTAAAATTATTATTTGATTAGAACTATAATGTTCTCCGAAGTAACCACTAAACTGCAATAAAAGAAGTAGAAAACTGTGTGAAAACCTAGACCTTTAACCTTCCGTTAGGTGCGTGCCCTGGTAGAATACCGTTTGTGAAGAAAATGCTAAAAAGCTTCGGAATCTGAATATTTGTACAGCAAGTTACATTAGAAGGATTAGGAGTATAAACTTGCGATATGGAATTATAACGTGTGTAATTGGCGTATCCACACGAATATTAATATCGAAACTAAATGCATAACTAAAATTGTTTAACCACCGTAATTTTGTATAAAAACCGGTTAATTTGCTTGTAAATGCTTATTTTCCCCAAAATTTAAGTTTTCTATGTTTCAATATTTTGATTTTTTGGTGTCTTATGGCCCCTCCCCTTTTGAGAGAAGTAGGTAATGCACCATGTAGTCTATTCTCTAACTGGACACTAAAGGAAGACTACCGAAAAGTCTTGTACGGAATCGAGTATTTATCTCACGTCTTCCAGTTAGTCAGTCTGGTAACGGAGTCATTGGGGTGCCCAAGTATCATCCCTCAGACTTAACCAATCTCTCATGGTTGTCGAAACCATCTGACCAATCGAATGCAAACAGCTCCCAACGAGAGGGTATCACATATTCGGTCGGCTTACTTCTAGCAACATATAAAACGTCCAAAATACCTAATTTTAATTCATAAATTACTAAACGACTAAAAAGCATTTACGAGTGAGAGTGTCAGGCCGTACTACACAACGAATGTGTATAAAAATAAGAGCTAATGGTTATATTTTCTTCCAACAGCAACGCAATTGAGTAAACGTCTCTGAAAAATGGACCTATTATGTAAGTACACTGACATTACCAAATAAAATGAAAATGGCTAATTCGTTACTTACAGTAGAGTTTGGTTGCAAAAAATTAGGACATGCATCATTCAATATGGAGCCGCACAGTCAAAACGCGCATAATATTAATTTAAATTTTTGGGTAAACTACGTCTCGCACATCTTAAATAATGTGCATAAAGGCTTTTTCCATTTGCGAAATAATATTAAAACTCCTAGCACAGGATTAAAACTGTCCTAAAAGACTAAATTAAGCACGAAAACTCGCGAAGTGGCAAGGACATAGCGCCTGGCATAGACGTCGTACTACTGAACTCCAAATGTATTCTCAGTCAAGTCTCGAAATAGCTGAAGAGAATTATAACTCTATCCTGTGCGCCAATCCGTGAGACAGGGGTTCGCGTCTCAGTATTGAGACATTTTTTATGCTCACCAAAACTTGGAAAGCGAATTCCCAGTAATATAATTATACAGTTCCTGAGGGTATAGGACATTATAACTTAAATAATTTTGTATTGTTTTTATTTTGTAATAGAACAGGTATAATGACTTCTGCCCCATTGGAATGGCATGATGTAATGTGTTATTAGAATGCCGACTCCCTTCATTCTCCATGCGTAAGGTGTTGCATATTTTCTGCCATTCCTTCAACTTATTTGACAAACGAATACATTGATATGCGTTTGATCGACGGAGAAGCAAGAGCCAATGTACAAAGCAACTAAGCATCTAGGACAATAGACAACAATACCATAAAATAGAAATAAAACAGTTACAAATTAAAATAATAACAACTTTTTATATAATAATTGTTCAACTAATGTTATTTGTGAATGTTACTTGGTTAAAAAAACAGCATATCCACGGGAATCAAACCACATCTACACCAGACGGAAATCCACTTACGAATTTAGGTGCTCGTTTCAAATGAGGTACCTAGTAACCTGAGAGGTAAACATTTCGTTTAACATGCAGTATTCACTGGTCCCAGTGAATATTTGCAGAGGTGCCAACATCAGCTGTCTAATTACGAGTATATTAAAAGGCAATGCTGAAACATCTATATTAGTACCTATTAATTATATCGGGTATGTAAACAAAGGCATACATGTTAAATATTTGGATAGAGCCGAGCACAGGAGCCGGTGTTTTCATATTAGAGTATTAAAATGCGGATTGTATAAAACTAGAAAATAAGGGGCAGCTGACTCGCCTGGTATAAGCAGCAGCTGAGGTAAACTTAGTGCACAAGAGTGTGGAATCTTCATATTCACCAGCTTCATCTTTATTTCATTGTATATGGTAAGGGTTTCTGCATCACGTGAAAACTGCATAGCTAGAGACCAAAGAAAAGTTACAAAATTAAGTTTATAAATCTATTCAAACATCTAAAATTTAGCATAGTATAACGCCTCCATAGCACGCCTGCCTCTGGCGCGGAGGACCTGCATTCGATCCCCAGTACTGGAGGGGGGATGTTTACGCCGCTGGAAGGTCTAGCACGGGGTGCACTCAGCCTCTTTAGGTCTCGGAGGGGCCAATTGAGAAGTGCTAGTTGATGAAGTAGCGTTCCAGATTGTAGAGGCCGCATAACTGGCCGGGAGGGCTCGGGGCGCTGACCACGTCCCACCCTCCAGGACTGCAACCCGCTGATGACGCCTGTAGTGGGCAAATGTGGGGAACGCAGCGACTGAGTAGTAAGCCGTGGCCCAGCAGGTCTGTTGCGCTAGGGGTTAGTTTTACAACTACTTAAAACATTACTCAGCCATTTCGATGTGTGATTGTTCCGCCACCACAGGGCACCAAGAGGCTATGCAACATTTCTAGAATTTGGAAGCTTCAGGACAGTTTCATATCAGTCCGTCATTAGGAATAACCAGGACTGTGCGGAGTTACAATTTAGGGCAAAGGGACAATAAAAAGTGCTGCAAATGATAGTACTTCAACAGCATAGAGAACAGGCGTGGTAAATAAAACTAATTATTCTTATGCTAGTTTAAGAAGTTAACGACGTATAAGCGACTGGGTAAGGGCTATTAAGGAATAAGCAAGTGCGCTTTATGTGCTATCCAGGGAAGGAAATAAAACGCAGCTTTCTGAAGCTATGTATGCTGACAGCCATGTAGGTATGTTTGTGGAGAAGAAACTCGTTCCATTCACATCCATGTGGTGGTTTTTACAACAATCTGATGCCTGTGCAAAGCAAAGATTAGACTCTCAGTGGCAAATCCTCTGCTGTCAACTTATCGGGAAGCACAGTGGTTTTTGTAAGAGGAAAATAACAGCTCTACCTGTCGTTGAAACTCGTGTTTTTATACAAAAGGCTCCGAAGAATGAGGAGCTCGTTGCATGCTACTATCTCACATCCCGTACCTGCCTGCCTCGGGCTTGGAGGTCCTTATCGCAATGCCTCCAGCTTGTTGACTCGATCCATCACTTCACTCGACGACGACAGAGAGGAAAAATGTATCACTCTCTCGGTAAACTTGCGTTGAAATGAAGATGTTGTCATTCGTTAGAAAAAGGCAAGCAACAGAAACACAGTACTAAAGCTTGAAATAATCTTGACGCAAAATCCAGTGGAATATAATTACAACGAATATTCTAGTATAACGAGAGTGCCTTAATTGTCATTATACTCAAGTTCATAGGACTATTTATGCTCGACCTCATGTCATTTCTAAAATGTCTTTTTTTTAATATTCCACAATGAATGTTATTTTGACTGGCATCTGACATTTTATCTATTTGTTTTCAATTGTATATATGAGAAGCGATAGTTACGCCTTCAACTTTTACTGTTATGTTGGCCTTCACACAATATGTGCTATAACCGTTAAAAGAGTAGCCTCCCAAAAACGAGAAGACAAATTGAACTTATTATAATGTTATTTACAATATTAACACTAATTACACAAACAAATAGCTTTATTCCGTATACGCTTTCAGCTGCTTGAGAATGTGCGCAGACGCCGAAGTATTGATCGCTACATTTGTATCTTATGACTGGCCGTGATGAATAGGGCCCGCCTCGGTAGCGTGATGGTTAGCGTATCTGCCTCACGTTCAAGAGGTCGCGAGTTCGAATCTCGCTTAGGGTAATTTATCCGGCTCAGGTTTTTTCCAAGGTTTCCCTTATCCTGAGAAGACACACGTCGGGTAACTTAAACCTCTATTGACCTCGGGCGCATTTGAGCATTTATTTCAGTCACTCAGCGTCCGATTATGACATTTCGTTGGAAGACGTTAAAACACACACACAGTGAAGAACAGTTGGAACTTCGATTGGTGGATTTGTAGTGTCATTATGAACTTGTACGCCTTTGATAGGTAGATGAACTTGTGCACTTTTGGTTGATGGATTGAAAGTGTCAATATGCACTGGTCCACATTTTATAGGTGGATAGCAGTATTGTAATCAAGAGGTGTATATAATGTGGTCCATTAGAGTGGCGTATAAGGTTTACATTACTGCATAGTCGAGCATAAATACTTATATTTATGGCACTTTAATGGAAATGAGGGGCTAACTTTGGGAACATAGTGTAATGCGTACGCACCTTACCTATTACTACACGTACCCTTTGGGTTTAATTTGCAGTTTTATCTGGTATGTTATTGGACATCAATGGTTAATAAGGAAGTTGTATAATGCGCAGACCCTGAGCGTTTAAGCATCTATAACAATAACAATAACAATAGGTGGACAACAAAGGTCCATGTGCTGCACTCACATGACTTTCTCTACTCGGGTACAAACTCCTTTTACAAACATCTTGTGCTCTGTATGTTTCATGTTAATCCAGATAAACATTTTCAAGTTATTTTACTGCTAATTTTCTTATAGGTGCAAGGGGAATGTGGGAATACATTTAACTTTAAGTGGCAGTTAAATATTTTAAGACCTGGTCGCTATGTGATGCCATTGAAATTTTTGACACGTAGCAATGCAGTCGGCATAATAAGTGTACTACTTTCTCATACTGTAATACATTTGTCGGTTAATACCAATTTATTTACTTATTTTTAGCTTTTAACCAACCAAACAGTTTGTTATCGTCTTACGGTGTCTATCAAGGGGTGAGGCATAACTTCTGACTAATGAATGCTGACACCTTGGAAAAGTTTTAACTTTATCCCTGGAATCACAAAAACATGCAATACTTTACAGTAAACAATGCAATATTGTGCTGTAAAATGTCGGTCTGGGTGGCTCAGTTGGTTAGAAATGTGCTTAAAAACGACAGCTCCATGTCAGTAGATTTACTGGCATGTAAAAGAACTCCTGCGGGATGAAATTCCGGCACACCGGCGACGCTGATATGATCCTGGTAATTGACAGCGTCGTTAAACAACGAAAATATTTTTAAATATTCTGCGCTGAAAATTGCGAAAATGTCTAATCCTTATACTAACTCTCCATATACTGGAATTGAAATTGGTATAGAAATAAGCTTTAACATGTTTGTCTATTACGTTATATTATAATACAGGTTCCGCTTTCAAATGAAGAACTTTCTTCTATTACCTATGCAATAAACCGCCTTTCTTGAGAGGTATTAAAATTTAACTACATTTCTGTTAATTTTGACAGCTTCTGAAGTTAGTCGAACTCTACCACCAGCTTGCCATAGACCAATAATCTGGTTACGTGTAGTTTCTCATGTATACCAAATGATGTGAATCAGACCACAGTTGTAGATTAATGAGTAATGATTTAGTGAATCATTGGAAATAATCTGGCCACGTGTCATTGGTTATAACCATGCCCATTCAGCAGCACGAATACTGCTCAGTCATTGGAGAGGGGTAAAGAGAGGGAAAGAAGGGGAAACTACAAGGCATCATTAAATAATCATGATATCCTTGCATTTCACGCAATTCGCTTCCTGGACATGTTTAGTTTGGCTAAGTTATGCATTTACTGCCCTCCTTAACCGACGTTACTGTTGCATTAATTTCGTTTACTTCCACTCTATTCTTTATGAGATTATTGTACAATATTCTCTAAGGTTATTAACGCGAAAGACCCTTTACAGACTTAACAAGTGTAATCTGGTAAGGCTTGAAGCATATGAGGAATCTTCTGATAAACACCCTTAATGGGTAAGAATTACCGGCGGATGTTGGATTTCGGATTTCCTTAACCTCTTTCTGGCATTGTTTGGCAATGTTGTAATGCTTGCAACTATCTCTTGATGGTGAAAAAATTAATCGAAACAGTTAATAATGTACTGGATATCCCAATTTTAAACCTTTGTACCTTCTTTTTGTACCCATACCGTTTTCACATAACACAGAAACTCATTATCAATACACATAGACGGAAATAAGATTAAAACTGTTGAACATTAAAATTACACACTTCTAGAACACCAATTAAAACGTTTTAGCATTGTCACAGTCTGCAACCACAGATGAAAGGCGTTTCTGTCGCTTGTGAATTACGAAATATATCGAGTTATTTTTAATGTTAGGGTGGACAATATTTTCTCTCATTATATAACTAACATTGATAATGAACCTTATTACAAAAATACAGAGAAAATAGCGGAAAATCTCATTGCATAAAGGTTATTAAAATGTTTTAGCATAAATTTTACATATTCATATTATTGTTAGAGGCAGACCCAACTCCTGTGTTCTGTTTTCTCGTTTGCTAAATCATGACTAGCTGTGTGTGCGCGCGCGCGTGTGTGTGTGTGTGTCCGACCTACACATGGGAATGTTTACATAAGACCAGTTTCAGATGAAATTACATTTTAATCCAAATATAGCAGTTCATTGTGACGATGTCCTACAAATAAAAGTACATATATTAAGTAAAGTATTCTAACCTAAAAATTTAAAAATATTTGCAAATAAAACCAGAGTTTTAAGGAAAGCAACATGTTAGAAACAAGATTGTAATAAATAGGTTTTGAACCTTTATGCAGATGTCACGAATGAGGCGATCGAAAGTTACCTGCCACATGGGTAGGTCATTCCCGAGTACAGTGACAGTACAAAACACACTGCCTACAGCACACAGTGTCTTTCGAATTTGTTCACTAGTTACACACAGTAAAATGCCTGTAGCACGAAAAGCGAAATGTTCACGTATTGCTGAACTTGTACAAAAACTTGAGACTGAATATTTGACTGCAAATGGTGACAACATATCCACAACGTTCGTATATCGACTATACTGTGTAGTGATTATGTAACATGCTGACCCCTCCCACTTCCTATAGTCCAAGCTTCGCAACCTTTCGCTCCCTGCTAAAGGTTCGCTTCCTAGTAATAAATAAAAAACTATACAACAAGAGGCAACATTTAACTACTTGGGATCAGAATTAACCACTGTATTAGAAGAGAAAGGTGTTGACAAAACATGAAATAAATACAGTCTCATGTGCGGCACAATAAAGAGAACCCTTAGAAGGAAAACTAAAAGAGAAAAAGAATTACATTTTATAAGGCAATGGCAGACTCTGTACTACTGTTTCAAGTGAAACATGGGCATTACACAGGAATCAGATAAGAAAAATTGAATCAGTAGAAATGAGATAAGAGAAGAATTGCTCATATTTAACTTAATAGAAAGGATTAAACATGGGCAGAAAACTGGAGACATGTACAGAGTATGAACAAGGACACGTTCCCTAGAATAGTAACCGACTACGTGTCAATCGGTAAACGAAACATAGGAAGACCGAGGAAGAGTTGGAGATACGATATTGATGGATGGGAATGGAACGTACAAGCCTTGAATGATGATGATGATGATGATGATGATGATGATGATGATGATGATGATGATGATGATGACTGAGAGGTAAGAAAGTCGACCTTGGACACGTAGGTGGGCAAAGGTCTCTGAAAATGAAGACGCTACTCTTTAGAGGACAAAAAAGTAAACCTGTGATACGAGTAAGTTATGAAACTTCTGTCCTGAGCTTGGTATGAGTTTAGTGCCCAGAAGTCTGTCAAGGCCATTATCTATGGTACAGTGTTGAAACCTGGACACTTCTTGGCGACGTGCACGCTTCTCCCCTCGTGTACTTTTTCACGAGCTTCTTCGCACAGTCTTCGGTGATTGATTGATTGCCTGCCAGGATGTAAACTGTTGAACTCTCAGATGTTCTTTGCGCAGTTCAGCTGTCAATTGGCAGAAGCTTTCCTGGTGACAACCCTAGCCTGAAATGAAACTGCAGAAATTCAGAATAATTTGAGATTGTGAGTTACCTGTAATTTGTAAATTGCTTGAATCAACTGAGAAACAAAGCAGTGAAACAAATATAAAAAAATTGAAGACCCAGAAAGATGCAATGCGTATACAGAATGTAAATCCTGTTCAATGCTATGTCACTCTCTTCTACTCTCACTCACTCACTCTCCCATCGTCATTCTCTCTCACTCACTGTCACTGTGATATTGATTCACTTTCACTCTCGCTTTGACACACTCCTAACTCTCTGACTTACTCCTAACTCTCTGTCTTACCCCTAACTCTCACTCACCCTCTCTGACTCACACTCTTTCACCCTTTCTCAGTCACACTCATTCACCTTCTCTCTCATTCTATCTCACTCACTCTTTTACTCATTGTCTCTTTCACTCATTCACTCCCACTCACTCTCTATCCATAGGTTCTTTTAGTTTGACTACACGACCGCGACGTCCTCATTCTTCATCCACACAGGACACTATGCTTGAAGCAGTGACTTATGCGTCAAGATATCTTAAGCACCTGATACATGTATGCAAGGGTCAAGCAGAACAGGCCGTTGCACGAGCAGTACGAACTAGGTACTTGTCTTTACTGGGGCAAGCCCAATTTATATTGGGATGCCTGCCGGCAGCCGCCAATACAGCTCCAAGGTCAAGCTACCTCATACCATTGCGCAGCGAATAGGTAGTCGATGGCAATGGAGCTGTTAGAACCTGGAGAACAATGAGTGGGGCAGAACAAAACATTTTCAGACTTCACGAAACTGTCGACTGCCGGCTTGTTTGTGAGAGGTTCGAGAAAAGGTGAATTTCGAAAAAAGTCCGGGCTGAATCATTCTGGCCTATATAAGCGAGTCGAGGCGGCCAGAACGACCAGTTTTTACGATGGAGTCGTTAAAAGTTGAAAGAGACAGTGGTTAGCAGTTAGTACTAAGTCTGTGTACGTCAGTGAAGTATATGTCAAGATTACAATAGCATAGAATAGCTGCGAAATGTTTGTTTCATGAAGAACTGTAGATTGTGTTAATTGATTCAGCTTTGTAAGAGAAATAAAGTGACAAGAAAAAGTAACTGAACTCTGTGGTTTGTCACAATATATAGCAATACTACGTGTTCAGTAGGCTATACAGAGTCCGACAGAGTCCGACAGAGTCCGACAGAGTCCGACAGAGTCCGACAGAGTCCGACAGAGTCCGACAGAGTCCGACAGAGTCCGACAGAGTCCGACAGAGTCCGACAGAGTCCGACAGAGTCCGACAGAGTCCGACAGAGTCCGACAGAGTCCGACAGAGTCCGACAGAGTCCGACAGAGTCCGACAGAGTCCGACAGAGTCCGACAGAGTCCGACAGAGTCCGACAGAGTCCGACAGAGTCCGACAGAGTCCGACAGAGTCCGACAGAGTCCGACAGAGTCCGACAGAGTCCGACAGAGTCCGACAGAGTCCGACAGAGTCCGACAGAGACCGACAGAGACCGACAGAGACCGACAGAGACCGACAGAGTCCGACAGAGATCGACAGAGTCCGACAGAGTCCGACAGAGACCGACAGAGTCCGGAAGAAAGCACAACCAGGAAGCAGACTAACCAAGGCATCTTGAGTGACTATCTTTACTAGGTGTACGACATTCCCAGAAAGTTACCTATCTTCTATGAACTGTGTATAAACAAGGTGATGAAGTTCATGTACTGGAGTGTGAAGCCACAAATAGTGTATCAGTTACTCTACGTGAATTATTCATTTATGTAGCAAATTTCACGGCAACGAGTATGCGTATTTCTTTATCCGGCTATACTCTCTGAGGTAGTCTGTTATCACGACAAACGCGACTGAAATTGTTTTGTCAGCTACGGAAGACTTCTTGCAAGTACTTCAAACGAAACAACCGTCTCTCTATTCTCCGCTGTCATAGCAAACAAAACGAAGAACTTAATATTTTGAAGCAGGATATGTGTGATATTCGGTATTTTGCTGCAGTTCTGTTATGAATAAAAATTTATTTGCACGTATAGTCAACCATTTTATTACCTGGTAGCTTGCCTATAGATTTTTAAGAGAAGTAAGAGAGAAAACCAACTAATGCACCAAAGTGAATACATATTAAATTATACAATTTATCGAAGTATCTGTAGCTATGCCTTTATGGTCCTGTATATAGGGTGTGCAATATTAAAAGCGCATTACATGCGTCTACAGCAAGTGGAGCAGTAAAAGTACAAATCTGATGTGTTGAACTCACACGGGTTTCTCTACTCTTGTACTAACCATTCTTACAAGCTCTTATACCTATATCTTCTTCGCGTTGAAATAAACATTTGTATAAATTATCTCATTCCTTATTTCGTTGTAGGTACAAGGTAGGTATTTCCGAAATGGCTTACTATACACACACACACACGTGCGCGCGCATGTACACACAGGAACCTTTTTGTAATAAATCTGCGTTTATTTTTATCAGGGGGCCTCAAAGCACATTTTCATTGAAATCTTGACATCGAAATTTTGGGTTGAATACATTAATTCCCCTATTTACTACGTAGTAGATAAAGTAAGAGCATTAAAGGAATGTCATTGGGCAAAGCGTGCTATCAATTTCATAGCTCTGCGGACAAGGTAGGTTTTTCTTCTTGTTGCTGCGAATGTCCAAACATTCAGCTTCCTTCTGAAAGGCAGGCAGGTCTTTTAGGGATACCTACCCGTATTCTCTAGGGAGAAACCTTCTTGTTTCCACATCGCAGTAACCAAAGTGTATTAGAACAAACATCCCCAGGGACTACTTCTTTCCCGCACAGTAATATAATAACATAGATACGATATAAGAATCGTAAGAAATGCCAATAACATTTAAAGCTGATAGGTTGTTCCTATGACAGTATATGTTCAAGTGGACTACATGTTTTACCAAAGAGGAAAAATAAAACAGTAGGTTTACGACAGAAGGGAAGTATAGTTCAGGACTTCATTAAATTTGTATCATATATCAATGAACTTTATTAATGTTCACTATTCTACGATCACCGTCTTTGGAGCTGGATTATCCTTCCATTAGAATTGAAATTCAGAAGTAGATAGGCAAAACACTTATGAAGGTAAAAACTTTTTGAAACTCTTAGTATTGATATATATTATAGTACTTCACTAAAAATACTGGAAAATCTGAATAATGAACTAACACAGGCTGTCAGCTATCATTTATTACAGGGTCGACTTGGGTGGCTCAGTTGGTTAGGCGCTGGCCTAATTCCAGGTTCGGGATTCAAATCCGGCCCAGACCTATAGATATTAAACGTGTTCAGAAGCAACAATCCTAAGTTAGTAGACTTGCTGACATGTAAATTACTACTGCGGTACGAAACTCCACCACGCCGGTCGCGCTTATATGGTCCTGGCAGTTGACAATGGAGTTGAGAAACAAAATATAGTGGTACTAGTCCATGGCTGCGGTGGCAGTGGCAACACAACAAAGGACGGTTCGAGGTCGCGCTGCGTGGATGCTCAAGGTCAAGCTTCCCCACACCACCCACGCGAGCAAACACATGACTAACAACAATCGATCGGCCAAACAAAGGGTTTTCCAGAGCATTTGAGAATTGCCCGGCAGGCAGCGTATTTATAGAAGTTCGAGAAAGGTCCGTGTTACATCACCCTCGCTATGTAAACAGGCGAACCAACGAGCAGAGGAGGAAATAGAGTGACGGACATCAGTAGTGGGGGAGCCAGTCAGTTGTTAGCTTGGGTGTGTGTGTACGTGTGTGTGAGCGCGCGCGTGTGAACGCATGCATGTGGTGTGTTAGGTGCATGCATCTTCGCGTTCTGAAGTAATATAGCGAAGCAGGGTGATTGCATCGTTAGGATTAGTGTTTGAGACTAAAGCACACATCAGATTTAAAAGTAATGTTGAACAACCGCAAACACTACAGGAAGTAAATCAAGTAGAGAAAGCTGTGCGAATGTAAGACGTTACTTTCCTATTTCAATTATACAAAAATTGTATGAATTCTTTGTAGAAAAGGTAGTAGAGAAAGAAATCTGATTGTTTCGTAAAAGAAAAGTTAGTAGAGATATCAGTATGAATTTAATATGCTGCATTTCTATTTCAAAGAGAAGAAAAATTGTATGACTTGTTTGTAGCAGAGAGAGAGAGAGAGAGAGAGAGAGAGTAGAGAAAGAATTGTGATTGTATTACTCGTGAAAGAAAAGAATAGATAAAACTGTGTGAATGTAATATGTTGTATTTCTACTTCAATCATAGACAATTGTATGAATTATAGGTTGAAGAAGGTGTAGAGAAGGATATTTTAATGTGTTAAATGAAAGAAAAGCGAGAAGAGAAAACCAGGTGAATGTAATACGTTCCATAGTGACATGGATAGCACAAAACCTTCCCATGAAAAAATGCATATACGTGCCGAATTTTGTGGTGATCGGTGAAGTGGTTTTGGAGACTAGCTGTTACAGACATTTACACACATCCACTTTATATATATACAGGATGTTAATAAACTACACCACATATTTTCAGCGGATATGGAGATGTAATTTGAGATAGAAGCTTCATGACCTGTTTGTTCAAATATAGAAGTTGCGGCGGCTATAAGTTTCTAAAGTGCCAGTACGCCACTGACTAATATCAACCAATTCGAGAGCGTAACACACGAAAAGGAAGAGATGTCTCAGAGCGTACCTTTCTCGCGCAATGATTATGACATTAGTGTTCGAGCATAAGATCGTTATGGTTTTCGAGTTCGAGTCTCGTTCGCATTTTTTTTTTTTTTTTTTTTTTTTTTTTCTTTATTGTGAGTAGAGCATATCATTACTGTTTTGATCTAGATTTGAAATGCATGCAGCTTTATTTCAACATGTCAACACAAGCAATAAGATTTCTTGCTAAAAAAAGTTGAAACCCGCCCAATATGTTAATATGTTGCACTTCAGAATGGGAAGTAGTTCAAAGAATCAAAGAAAGAGTAAAAGCATAAAAACTTCTAAGACTTTACGTCTGTTTTATAGGAACTGCTCGAAATTGTGACCTCAATTTTCATGGCAAAATTCACAGCGGCGGAGGAACGATTGTAGTACCCTGTTGATTTCTGGTTTGAGCCTTTTCTTAGTTAAGAAAACATTCGTTTACGTTAAAAAATGTCAAGCAAAGAGATATAGTTAAAAGATTGATGTGTTGCACTCACGTGGCTTTCTCTACTCTTGTACTAACTATTGTTAAAAATACTTATTCCTCAATCTTTTTCATATTAGTCGAGATAAACATTTGCAGAAATTATCTTATTGCCTATTTCCTTGTAGGTGCAAGGGGAATATGGACTTTGTGCGATAACCAAATCCTTTAAAGTTGGTCGCTACATGAAGACTTTGAAATTCCGTTCTCTTTACACGGCCAAGAGACAAAAAAGTGAATAAAAACCTTCCATTTGAGAAAAGTGTAAGCATTGCAAATCTTGCACAAACAATAATAGGGAATATGTCTGAAATGATTCATTATACACCAAAAACAATGAATATAGCTTGTGTGTTTTAACGAGATCTAATTTCTGTATAGTAAGATTTGGTCTGTCTATAACAGTTTACCAGTTATGCAAAGGTCATCAAGAGCATTTTTCTCTAAAAATTATTTTTTGGGGGTTCAGGAGGTCTCAAAGCATACTTCCGGTGAAACTTGATATCGAATTTCTGGGTCGAATACAATATCTACTTCCCATACGTAGTACAGAAAGTGAAAAAGGAAAACAGGGCAAATGTGGATAGCTTAGGAACAACTAATAGTTACGATCCTAGAATAGTTGCCACTACTATTGCATGTAGCCTTTGTACTTTGTGATAAAGGCTACACACGGCTGGTGTGAAATAATTAAGTTGCACAACCTATTTAGACTTACAAAATTCACTACTCAGCCGCGATTGAACCACACTATTGCCTGAAGATCTGTAGCCTTTTTGCCATCTGCATATGGCAGGTATGGCAAATATTTTGTTCCACCCAAAAATTCCATTTCAATATTTCACCTCAATATATATTTTAGGATCACTGCCCCCCTCCCCCTCCACATCATTTTCAGAAAAAGATTCGTGCTCCTGAGTGCATTGGGTGTGTGTGTATCTGTGTGTGTGTGTGTGCGCGCGCGCGCACATGCATAAAAAAGATTCAAAATAGTTTTAGTTGTAAGTATATGGTTAGTAATTTTATTGAGAGCATTTGAAGGAAAAAGAACCAGACTTTTGGGTCAAAATGAGTTACACGTATATTGATCCTGACAGGGGAGAGAAAAAAAAAAAAAAAAAAAAAAAAAAGGATCTCTCATTTCAATTATTAAGACCAGATGCTTCTATAGAACAGCCACGCTGTTGGAGAGTGAAAGGAGTTGCAAGACATTTATTGTCATTCCGGTTACTAAGAATATAATTTTAAATTTTGCAGGAAACTTCAAACACACGCTCAAAAGGTGTGCCTTCAGCTTGCCTTCTTCCAGTACAGACTTCTTAAATACTCTCAGTGTAAGCAAGAAGTGGTTCAGCACATTAAATGGACTGATAGTAATGTCAAAGTTTGTGATAAAATGCTTCGGTATCTTGCGACTTGCCAGTAGCTTGTCCGAGTTGGGTGTTAAGTAAAGGGCACCAGCATCTGCGAAAGATGTGTTTCTATGCTTATTAAAAGAATTTTGCACTTCAGCTGATATACTTATGACTTTAGAAGTTATCTATTTGTATACGATTACTTTATTCTTCTTATGACTTACCCATTTTTAATTAAGACATATTTAGGCATGTAATACTTTTCTCCGTTAAGCACAGAAGATTCTGTCATTAAATACAAAATTTTCAACCGAAATGTAAAAACACTGGAGAGAGAGGGGAAAAATGGCAGCTTCAATACCTTCAAAATTCTCATATATTTAAGTCTAGTGCAATTTCAATGTAGGATAGCTTATGCACCCCAGTTCTATTAATATTTCAAATTTAGGACTAATCGAAACAAAACTAAAATGTTTATGGAGCCACCTAGTTCTTTCACTAATGCTTTATATGTTATTTAGCCCCTGCAACTTGTTACGCAATCAATGTAATATTATCTTATATCTTAGTCGAAAGTAGGAAATTAGTACAGTATGCTGTAATATATTTTACAACTGTAGACTGAGGCACACCAACAAATTACTGTAATGTTTTTATAAGCACTGTTGACGTCTACCTAGTGCGAGTAGCCTGGAATGTAAGTTGTCGAAACATTACCTTTTCAAGTCGTGTCACTGTGTTGTGTCAAAAGAAGATCACGGACTTCACTTCTTCAGTTCGGATTGGCGGAACTGTACCCTAATATTAAGAACTTAATAAATGCTACTAGTGCTACGCTGTTGCTGCAACTGCTGCTGTTTACTAAAATATCGAAACTGTTTACTTTATCTTGATGAGATTAAATTTCACAAAAATAGAGGAGGTAAAGTATTCGCTATATAGGTAATTTCTATACTAATATTGTGTATTCGCTAAACAATGGCTATAGGTAAGGCGGTCCTCTGGGCGTCACACGAGAGCGATTTTCCCAACATGGATTTTGTTGGGCTGGGCGTGATGCACGCACTCACTTCCTGGATCGTGACGTGTCCACACGATATGGGTTGCACACGCTAGTAAACAGGTGTGAACGGTTTTACACTCACTGCAAATAGTTACCAGACAGTCAAAATAGGTCAAGCTGCAATGAAATACGACATTTATAGCAGTGAGTCACCTGTTTACACATCCACTACATAACTCCCTGTTAAGTTGGAGTAACATTACAGTTTAGCTATTTTGTACTGAGAAAGCCTGTTTTTACCAATGTGTATTACGCATTGTTATAGCGCTTGTGTAGTGCTGGGTGTTTTAAGGGGAAAAAATGAAATTTCAAGAAATCTGTCCGCATACTTGGCAAAAATTCAATTCATTAATATTTCTCGGCCTTGGGTCTTTTTCTATGATCTTTGTCCTTTTACTTTCTCTACTACGTATAGTAAGTAGGGAAAATATTGTATTCGTATCAAAAATTCGATGTCGAAATTTCACCGCAAATATGTTTTCAAGCCGCCTCAATAAAAAAAAAAAAAAACTTTTTAGAAAAAGGTTCGTGTGTGTGTGGTGTCTGTGTGTCTGTGTCTCTGTGAACAGCACATCTCAATGAAAGATCACTTAAAAATTAAAGTTGATATTTAAGTTCAATGTTTTTAAAGCATGTGACCCGAGCATTTTGAATATAATTCCTTTACTACCCTTCACATGGAAAATTTTAATTTTCTCAAAAATGCCTGAATAATTTTGATAAGTGTCATATGTTTAAGATATTTTTATGGCAAATGAAATGTACGTGTATTTTGAATTTCCTGACTATAGCTGGCTGTTTAGTCTTGATGACGTTTGCATAACGGGTAAACCGTGACAGATAGACAACATTTTTCGATACAAAAATGCACATATATTGCTAAAACACACAATTTATGTGCAAACACATTTTTTTGTAGAGTGAACTATTTCGGAGATGTTCCTTGCTATTTGTCAGAATTTTGTACCACTTATAGACGTTCTCATGTTTTATGTTTTGGTCATGCAAAGAGAACGGAATTTCATTCATCGTATAAGTACCACTTTTAAAACATTTGACTATCGCTTAAAGCCTACTGTATTCCTCTTGCATTTATAAGAAAATTAGTAATAATATAATTTGTTCAAAGTTTATCTCGATTAACATGAAATAGATACAGAAATAAATGTTTGTAAGAATAGTTTTTGCAGGAGTAGAGAAAGTCGTGTGAGTGCAACACATCAGACTGTCACTGTAACTACTTCAGTTAATTCTGTCACACATAACAATCACCTATAATAAAATTACACCAACTTAAAACCTTTTAATTTTTATGCAACCACCCTGTAAATGATTGAGACTGTCTCATGGAAACCAACAATTCACGTAAAATATGGATGCAATAATAATAATACTGGTAACAATAATAATAATAATAATAATAATAATAATAATAGTAATAATAATAATAATAATAATAATAATAATAATAATGATGATGATGATGATGATGATGAAGGTGGTGATGGTGATAACGATGATGATCATCATGATCATGATAATAATTTATGTTTCTCTTACACAGCTGGCTGTCTCTGGCGAATGAAAAATTTGTTAGTTTTAAGTTTTCAGAAGCCTGGAGGAAATGAAATTGTTACGCATTTATGGTTCCACTGGAGCAATGTTGTTTTCATTGTTTCCAGAAAGATGAGCTGATCTCTACACTGGTAAGCATTGCACATTTCTAAGCGCAATTTGAATTTAATTCGGCGAATATTTCATCTGACAATAATAGAGAGATATAGAAGTTATTGTGGAGGTTACAGTTTATCAGAATAAATGAGAAAAGAGAATTCTGTGCATTCACAAGTAGGATCCTGGAGTCACTTGTTTCATTTCGCATTGTCCTGGCAAGCGAGAGCAACTAATGACTGCTCGAAAATAGACAGTAATTACAATTCGTAATGATGGCACTCAAAACTGATAAATTCTTAAACACCTTGATGACTTTCATACAGTAATTTAGTGCTTATTGTACTACTGTTTCAACATTCAAAACACAGTTCGGAAGTTCTTGTCATTGCTCACGTAATAAATCAATAAATAATTCTTTGAATTCAAGCTTCACTACACATATCGTCCAAAACTGTTTACGCTTGATGCAGCTTTACTGTAATTCTTACTGTTTTGTCATTGTCATAATTCGCATAGCTTTAGGCTTCTTTATAATGTTCCTTCAACAACTTATGTATTCTCATTTCTTCACTCTCTGAAAATTAATGCACTGCACAATAGTGTGACGCCAGCTGCTGTGCACAACAAAGGACTGTCGGGGCTGAGCTCCGTCACCCCACTGGCGATGCGTGATTCAAAAGAGGATTCATCTCGCCCTAGTCGCACTATCGCTCACTGATAGAACAAAAAGGTAGCAGTGTTTCTTTCTTTTTCTTTCTCTCTTTTTCTCTCTTTTTTTCTTTTTCTCTCTCTCTTCTCTCACTCTTTCTTTCTTTCTTTCTTTTTTTCTTTGTTTCTTTCTTTCTCTCTCTCTTTCTTTCTTTCTCTCTCTCTTTCTTTCTTTCTCTCTCTCTTTCTTTCTTTCTTTCTTTCTCTCTTTCTTTCTGTTTCTCTCTCTCTCTCTTTCTCTCTGTCTCTCTTTCTTTCTCTTTCTTTCTGTTTCTCTCTTTCTCCCTCTCTCTTTCTTTCTTTCTCTCTCTTTCTTTCTCTCTCTCTTTCTTTCTCTCTCTCTTTCTTTCTCTCTCTCTCTCTCTTTCTTTCTCTCTCTTTGTTTCTTTTTTCTTCTGTTCTTTCCTTCTTTCTTTTTCATAAATAAGGAACCGTCTATATCAGTTCGGCTACTTCTTCCTCGTTTCGTTGCAACCATTCACTGCATTTAAAATCTAGGGTGATATGTTGAGAAAGAAAGAATTAATTCAGATGCCCTAAACAAATTACATGCTTCAAAATGTAACATTTTATTAATTGCTACCATCACAATGAGGTGAATGGGAAAGAGCAGAGGTAGTTGTTGAATGTACGTGGTAGAGATAAACAAAAGAATGCCAGTTGCTTCATATTCTATTTTAATTGATCTCTGATCAGAATGAAAGGATTAAGTACCGAAAGTAATCTCTATGCTGCATCGCAGAGAGATGCAAATTAGTTCGCCAAATTGCGTTCGTTTTATTGCGTTGCAACGGCTTTGTTCTATATTTGCAATACATTCCCAACATAACGGTATTGTCTGAAAATGATGTTACGCACCAGCTCGGTTTGCTGATATTGTATATATACTTGTTATAATGGACAGATGGATATCTTATTGTACGAGTCATTAACGCTCTAAATGGAGCTATTTCGGTGCAATCACAGAATAAATTGCGTTAAAATTAATAGACCTTGTGCACAAAGCACTAGGAGAAAATGTGTTGTTTATTTTAATTGCTTTTGTAAGAGAAATATTCTTCGTTTAGATCATATTTTGGAAGTCCCGGGTTCGATTCCCGGTACTGGCGTGAGGATTGTCTCCCACTGGGAGACCTGGTCCGGGGTGCACTCAGCCTCGTTAAGTACCTGAGAGGCCTGTTGAGGAACTACTTGATTGAAAAGTGGTGGACCCTGGTTGAGAACACCGTATTTATGAATTTGGTAACAAATGTATGTTCAATGATCAAAGAATTTAAAGGTGCTATGCAGATGGGAAGAAAAAAGTAAAAATATCTGTTGTACTCGCACAATTTTCTCTGCTCATTCTTGTATAAATTGTTCTTACAAAGACTCATTCTTCTATCAGTTTCATATTAATTAAGAGAAACGTTAGCAATAATTGTTTTATTACATATTTCCTTGTAGGTACAATGTGGATAATGGAATGGGGTGGATTTTAAGTTTAACTGATACTAAAATCAGTTAAGATAGGGATGCTATGCAATGGCTTTTAAATGTCGATCCCTTTGCACGGTTTAAAGAATAACGAATTTCCATTTGAGGAAAGCATAAATATGTAAACATTCAAAGTGATAACAATGAAAAAGTTGCAAATTGTTAACTCCACCTATATAGGTTATGTACAAATTGTATATTTTAACAAAATTAAAAATCCAGGTAACTTTTTGTCTCTTTACTACCCGTAAATCTGAATTAAAAATCTCAATTCTTGACCTTGCAACTCAGTCGTTTTGTTGTATCGAAACTTAACTCTGCTATGGTAACAGTAACTTCTCTGTCTCATAAGCAGGTACTTCTTGACTGTTCGAATATATTAACAAGACATATATTAACAATATCTACATTTTTTGTGCTCTAATGTTTTGTCAATCTTTTCCAGTTATGAAAAAGTTATTAAGAATAAACAGGGCTTCAGAGTGTATTAGTGGAAATTTCAAGATATACATGTTATTTAGCACAACAATCGAATGAACTGCAAATCAGAAGGACTTTAAAAGAAGGACTTAAGTATTGAAGACTTCCAATCATTGATTAAGAGTGACGACCTCAAACTTTTTATTTCTTATGAATTTATTTATGTGTTTAAGTATTTATGATAAAATAAACAATATAGAGAAAGCGGGAGAAATCATTTACCAAGAATGGACAATATCCGATACCAACCATATGGGAGGAGAGATGTGGGAAGTGCGATAAGAAGTTGGAGAGAGACTTGAGGCCGGAACAAGAGAAGTCTCCCAATCTGCGAAATATTGATAATGATGTACTTATTTGTTTATTTATTTATTTACTTATTTATTTATTTACTTATTTATTTACTTATTATTTACTTACTTATTTACTTATTTACTTATTTACTTAATTATTTATTTATTTATTTATTTATTTATTTATTTATTTATTTATTTATTTATTTATTTATTTATTTATTTATTTATTTATTTATTTATTTATTTATTTATTTATTTATTTATTTATTTATTTATTTATTTATTTATTTATTTATTTATTTATTTATTTATTTATTTATTTATTTATTTATTTATTTATTTATTTATTTATTTATTTATTTATTTATTTATTTATTTATTTATTTATTTATTTATTTATTTATTTATTTATTTATTTATTTATTTATTTATTTATTTATTTATTTATTTATTTATTTATTTATTTATTTATTTATTTATTTATTTATTTATTTATTTATTTATTTATTTATTTATTTATTTATTTATTTATTTATTTATTTATTTATTTATTTATTTATTTATTTATTTATTTATTTATTTATTTATTTATTTATTTATTTATTTATTTATTTATTTATTTATTTATTTATTTATTTATTTATTTATTTATTTATTTATTTATTTATTTATTTATTTATTTATTTATTTATTTATTTATTTATTTATTTATTTATTTATTTATTTATTTATTTATTTATTTATTTATTTATTTATTTATTTTGTAGTGCGTTTGCATTTCTTACTTACTAGTTATGTAAGATTATATGCATCTCCTGACTGTAAAGGACTTCACAAACTATTCCAGGAACATCTTCGCGATATTCCTTGTCTCCTGCGAACTCTGTCGAGACTGTTACGTTTGAATGTTCTATCAGTGAGCGATAGTGCGGCTAGGACGAGATGAGTCCTGTGTTTGATATTTGGTGAGCGACTGGAACGCAAAAAACTGCTTAGCCCGTTGTTTATTACACCGCTGCGCACAAAGCACAGAAACGGTAACTGAGTGACTGGAAACTTAGGTAAGGCAAATCAAGGATCCGAGGTGACAATGGAACTGAAAAAGAAGAGTGAAGTGACGGTGATAGTGAAAAGGTCAACATATTATGATGCCTATAACCTTCAAAGCACATAGAAGACAGCTCAGAAGAGTGAGGGTGTATTGTGACGTACAAACCTATGGAAACCATTAACTATGTTTAATTACTGGCGTCATGAGAGTGATTTTACAGAGCAGAGCGATTTCTAGGATGTGACTTATATTCTAAGCAACGAATGGGTTCTTCTTTTAATATACAAAGAAGAAAAGTTGTTTCTGAATACATCTGAAAGAATAAAAATGGAATCAACACATAACATGAGGTTCCTTAAATTGGTTGCAGGCAGTTGTCTCAGAGAACAGGAGAGAAATACTAGAATCTGACGAAATATTCATATTCAGTTTAAGAGCAGAAATAGTAGAGTAGAAAGGAAATTGGCTTCAACATATAAGAGAAAGAGCAGGTCATCGATTACAGGCTACAGATGCAGGTGACTGAGTACTCGTTGAAGACCATCTCTTCTCTGAAATAGAAATAGGTAAGGTCGGTAAGCCACCTGCCGTTATACTGACTTCTGATTCATTGCTTACTTAGTTAGCATTTCTTCTTACTCACCCAACTACCATTAGAGGAAAAAATTGCATGATTGCATTGCTAGTGTGTGGAAACTGTTCCTTTAATTCAGAGGGGACTACAATTCCTCCTCCTCCTCCTTCTTCTGCTCCTCCTCCACCACCCCCACCACCCTCACCACCACCGCCACGACCACGGCCGACGCCACCACCACCACCGTCGCCGCCGCCACCACCACCGTCACCGCCACCGCTACAGCCACCACCGCCACCGCCACCGTCGCCACCACCACCACCACGACCACCGCCACCGCCACCACCACCACCGCCACCACCACCACCGTCGCTGCCACCACCACCACCGTCGCCGCCACCACCACCACGACCACCGCCACCACCACCAACAGCACCACCACCACTACCACCACAACTACCACTACCAAACATTAAACCCTTCCTGAGGCTTATTGCATGTTCCAAATGTTTAATTCATTGATTTATCTGTCATTTCCTAGCTCTTGCGACGTTTCGTTTTCTTTTCTGCATATACCTATAGGTTTTCTCATTTACTCTCTCTGTGTTCTCGCCACTTTTCTGTTATGATGTATTTATTCATTTAAGTTAAAGACCTTTAATTGATTTCTTATATCATCATTATTTATTCTTTCTCTTCTAGTGACGTCTAAAACTTTTTAAAAGTCTCATTTCCGCTGCTTTTAATCTATTTTTATCTCTATTTGTCATTATTCAAGTTTTGCTACTATATATAGCAACTGAAACTGTCCTGGATTTATAGAACTTAATCATCGTAACTTTTCTTATTTCATCTTCTCAGGTGGACTACAGTCTTATGCCAAATAAAATTGCCAAACAAATTAATGACTACTGCCACCGTTACCAACCATGAGAGATAAACGGAGGGATAGAGTTTGATTCTCAGTTTACAAAGTGTATTTTATAGATAAGATTCTTCCTTTCTGTTATTTGAGATTTTATCTAAACCAAGAAGACTATATCTGGACCCTGCATTCCAGAGCCTACGCTTCAGAGTTTCTCTCAGCAGACTAATTCAAGGGACTAATTCATTATTGAATTTATAATTTTAGTTAGTAATATTAATATGTTTTCAGCCTGATTACTATCGTTATGTAGACGTGGCACAGAAAATATGATGCAAAGTGGTTCAAAGTTTATTTATCCGAGTATTAACCAAATCTGTCAGATTAATGTAAAATGTAGTGAGCAAGAAATTTAAACTTACACGCTTAAAATATTCCTTGCACTCGTGACTAAAGCAAGAATATAATATAACTATTGCAATTTTTCAACGTGTCACCTTAAAACTGAAATAGAAATTGATGAACGTTTCTCGTTTACTCTTAGAGCTAGCACGAAACGTCATTGAGAACCGAGTTAAATTATACCAGGTGGCCCAATGCGGCCGGCCCCGCCGTAAATACGAAGCTGGGGCCGGCCGAATTGGGCCATCTGGTATGTTTCCCGCACACCTCTCATAAACGCCATGAGTATAAATAGCTAATTCTAGGAACAACACACAAATTTATAAACCTCAAAGTTTCTAAATTGATGAAGTTTATAGGAAAATAAATTTTCATTCCTGGAAAATTATTATATTGGAAAGTTTGATATATATACCATGCTTTATGCTACAGAATTGGGTAAAAAAAATGTCTAACATTTCAGCTAAATCGATTTAAGTAGGTATAAACCAACAGTTTGTGTACTCTTAATTCACCGATCGTCGCTTCAAGGGGAGTTATGAGAACTAAGCTTTTTAGCCATTTAATTAAAACTGAATAATATTGCAATTGCAGGAGCTGAAGAAGTCAATCCCTGTTTGAGAACACACTATTTGGACTAAAATTTTTAAAATATTAAAGGAACATCCTAAAATTAACTTATTAATTTTGTTGAAAAGCATAGTCATTGTTTTCGTTAAAAAATGTGCTACTTTCTGCTAGACGGATGGTGCTGGAAATATGTGTGCCGCAGTTAGTATAAGCGTTAGCTATCATGGTAGTTGCGTGAATTACTGTTTCCAAATGAACCTTCGTACCCTTCAAGGATCCGGCTTACGGATTCCTTTACACTGACGTGCGCAAAATGTTTGATTTAGTCGTGTGGAGTCACGAAATGTGTTGTTCATGCATAGGGCATCAAAATTTACGCGTAACTACATAGCTTGACAACAGTAAATTCAGATTTACAACGGACAGTCACGCCACTTGGACGTTTGAAAACTGATTTTTGTTGCGTACTGAAACAAGCGCACTTTTATAGCTAAGACCCTTTTAGTAATTAATGCCAGAGTTTATGATGAAGTGATATTTTCATGCACTGGAAATTTCGTGTCTGGAACCTTGGTTAACATGTGTTGTAAACTGCTAACTCAGCTTTGAGATAAGTTATCTAAGCAAAATAACGGCCAGACATGGTAAGTGCAACTTAACATGCATTTTGGGCAAACTAATATTTGCTGTACTACTTTAACAAATATGTATAAACTTTCACAGCCGCCGTCAACATGAATAAATGTATTCTGGCAAAAGTACAAACTCCACTCCTGACACCAGTGTGACAAATGGGAAGTCTAGTTATTTTTCCTCTCACTTTGTTTCCCTTGTAATAGAATCACAAAACAGTCCTCTTTGTTATCGTTAACACAATCTACAATTCGCCGTGACGTTACAAATCTCAACTGTTCTGTTCTATCGTAACCATAACACTCTTTCTACCTCTCTGTCTAACAGCTGGATTCGACTCATACCCACTAAAACTGTTTCACATAACAAACAACACCAACGCGACCATTAATGTCCAAAACTGTCTTTGATTATACACACCCAAGTACTGTATCTACACTCACTAACAACTGCTAACTGCTGTCTCATTCAACACTTGACTCCCGTCATACAAAAAATTGCCTCTCTCACCATCTTGACCCGCGTATATAAGTCATCTTTTTCATAAACAACCCCGGCCCGCGAGGAGTTTCTCGTACAGTCTGAAAAAATCTCTCCTTGTTCTGGCCCGCTCCATTGTTACATTGCTTACTCGCCGCCGCGCGGTGGTATGAGGTAGCTTGACCTTGAACATCTCTTTGATGGACGGGCGTCCGACATCACAGTATTTTCATTTTCCGGATTTGTAGACCATGATCTAGAAGGCGTTGAAGATATCCACTTTTCGACAAGGACTGACGATCCGAGTTTAGTTCTGACAAGCGCGGGCCATGGGTCACCTTCACCCTGAGGATGCTACGTGCATCCTTGGCCAAATGTTGAAATCTTCGATGTCTTTATTCTAGAACAACGGTCTACAAGTCCAGTAAATGAAATATTCCCCGATTTCTACGCCAATATGTTGTGATCCAACAGGCTGAGGAAGTAAACTCGGACAGTTTCGAGTCACTCATTACAAATGCTATATATGGTGTGTTTAAATTCAGAGCATCTACCATGTCAGTAGATATGAGCGCCGGAATTAAAAATGTTCGATCGCATATTATAGTTTTCTCATCTAATAGATTCAAGTAACCTGGCGTTTTCTGTGGTGGATCCAAATGACATCGTTGTCTACGGGCCGTTAAACTCCACTCACTCCTCACTCCCTCACTCATTCACTCCTGTGAAGTTAAAAGGCAAATGGTGTTAGTTTTTCCAACTTAGAATGCACTGATTTGTTGCAAGCGCTTTCCAACATTTAAGCAGTTTTGTTGCTTGTATACAACCGCTTGCAATTTTGTGAAAAAATGTACGTTAACGATAAAGGAGACTGCAAAAAGCTGTGTACGTATTTAAACGCGCTTTTCGAGATCCAGATTTTTGTCTATTGTGTGAAAATTACGGTTTTGCCGAATTAGTTTCAGTAGGTAATGTTGATTTGAAGATCTGCAATACTTTAATTTCCTAAATGTCACAAAAAGTGGTGTCTGTTGCGTTCATTGGACAATAAACGCGATGTGAGATTAATAACACTCGGGCATACATAAAGAAGGCATTAGCAGTAAACTCTCGTTACGACTAGTTCGAAAAGGGGTTTCCTAACACCAGATTAATACGGTTTGGCGTTGTTATGCACTTTCCCTACACCTAAAGTGTACGTAGCAGTAAATGGGAAATGTAGCCAAGCTGGACAATAAAAGAGAGCCCAAGGCTTATCAAAAATTAAAGTTAAATTGTTTTGTTGTTTAACGTCAGTGTCAATTACTAGGATCACATCAGCGTCACCGGTGTGCCGGAATTTCATTCTGTAGGAGTTCTTTAACATGCCAGTAAATCAACTGATATGGGGCTGTCGCTTTTAAGAACACTTAAAAATCATGTTTGAACCCGCGACCATGGGATCAGCAGGCCAGTGTCTAAGCAATTCAGGCACCCAGACTGACCGTGAGTAAGATGATGCAGAAGGTAGCTCTAAGGCAGTCTATCTTGCACAAGTAGGCTAAAATAAAGATAGAGTTAGCGGGATCGACCACGCAGTGACTTTGAGTGGACTAAAATCATCACAAAAGTGGTTAAGAAACAAGTATATGCTTGACTTGCTTACTTCATTAGAGTTCATGAAAATGAGACCTTCATTGGCAATACATATAAAAAGTTGCGAAAAATGTTTTTCTTGCCATGAATAATAATTCACATACGTATTTCATACATAAATGTGCTGTAGCAAGGTAGACGCAGTCTTAATGAACCACTGATGATCAGCAGAAAATAATTTTACCGTTACGGAGCTATAAGCTTCTGTCCTATATAACTGCTAAAAAACGAAATGATAAACGCTTGGTTGTACGCTTGAAACAATCTAGCGGTAGCTGTGGTAATAGTTCATCAGTCCAAGGTTGCTATCCATTCGGTTTAATCAAGCTGTAGATTTATAATTTTCCAACAATAACTTGGTAATAAATCCCTAAAGAAGTGCCAATATCCCCTGGGAAGTTCAAGTAAAAATAAGTTCAACTAAAACTCGAGCTACTCTTACACCACCAGCTTGGAGTCCTGATAGCGATAGATATTCCTCGGCCATCACTCAAAAACATATGCTTTTACATAAGACAGATGTGGGTAAAGTAAAAACTTCCTCTGGAACAGCTCTCAGCAGCTCGTTTTGTCAGTGAATAAGTGATGAGTGTGTTTTATTTAGGACTAATCCATTAAACACGTTAGCGTAAGCTACTCATCTATAGGAGATTTCACGTTATGAAGGCACAATGGCTCTTATGGAGAATCAGCGCGGCGTTGCCATGTGATTACCGTGGTTTTGCTAGTTGATTCCTGAATTACTGTTCATATCTATCGCTGTACATTTCATCGTGATAATCAACAGAACCTTTTTACAAGAAAACAAGTTTTGCACCCTGGAGAAATCGTACCATCCACATGCAATATTACAAATCGTGGTCCGCGAGCAGTAGGTGATTTAAGACCAGTGGATAACCCGGCAAAAAGCGCTTCCTATCCTTCCAAACTTTTGATACCCAACTTTCATCAAGGTACACGATTTTCCTTACCTCTTTGCTGAATTGTTTTATTTTCCGTAAACAGGAATGTCGCCGCACTATAATATAATTTGTTTCAACCATAAACGATTTATTTCCTCTGTTTTCAAAATGAAATCCCATTTCCTCCCTAAGCTATAAAAAGTTGAATATTTAAAATTTGGCAGGTCCTCATCCTCATTGAATTTTTTCAACACGGTCAGAATTGTAGGGGGGAGTACTTTGAAATAGAAATTCAGGAAATTTGTGCCATATTTGCGTTCAAAATGATCATATTTTACCTTCTGCTGGTTTTGCATGTAAGCCGCGGTGTAGTGATGGGACCGACCCTCTTTATATTCTTTTCTTAATATAAAAAATGTAGGCCTACTTACTCCAGTCGCCTTATGAAGCTCACTAACAATAAACGAGTCGCTGTATCCGGGGTTCTTTTTCTTTCAATAATCATACACTCTAAGAATTGTTTTCCGGTTGCCACTTTTAATAATTTCGCCTTTTTTTTTTTCTGCGATCAATTCCGCACTGATCACTTAACTGCAATGCACATAATTACCAGAGAGCTTGTAAAACTCGCTCACGCCTCAGATTCCCAAAACCTACTGAAAATCTGCGCTGAAGTACAATGCCTTATCGGCCCTTCAACTGTCATACCACATCTGGTTTTCATCATCTCCAAGACACGAGGACCGGCTTCCGTCCGGCGCGCCGCAAACATTTGCCTTTAAATGGTGATTCATGGATACTTCGGTACTGGAGACGTTCTATATGTGTATAAAAAATAATTTCGTTATTTCCTTGACAACTTTGTCGCTGGAAGTTTTTACATGGACTTAGAGAACGAGAATTAGCCAGCGACGACATTTTCCACTGTATAAATGAAGAATCTTAACACTTTGTTTTAAACTTTATTTATTTAGAAAAATATGTTTAGAAACTTTGATATAATCTAAATACCAACGTGGCCTACAAAAGCAAGCGAATAATCCAGATTTTTTTCATTGCAATTATTTCGATTTGAAACCATGTTTTGACGTTCGGAGCGAGAAAGATGTTAAACAATCTGCTTTCCACAAAGTTTTAGATTTTATTATTTTAAAAACTATATAATTGTATAAAAGGTTTATCGTGCATGCCATAGTACTCTTCGACACATTTCACACCGAAATGCATGTTCATACTTTATCTTAATCGCATTTGAAAACACGCACATTTGGCAACAGCGCACGTGAATCTTCCCTAAGAATAGTATGGTCCATAAGAGCCTTCATAACGTGAAAATTCCTATAGAATCGGAAACTGACAGCAAAATTAGATTAATTCTATTATATAATTCGTATTTGCTGGTTTCAACGTAACTAAAATATGCTTGCACCTGGAAAGTTCTACTGAAGGCGAGATAATGGATGGATGTTTTTATTATTTTTTCTATCCTTTTATTTTTAGTTCTTAGCTTTATATAATCCTGCTTTGACATTTATGGTTATATTGGTTTTGATTTCAGAAAAACCAATAGTGGTGATTTTTACTATGAAACACACATCCATTGACTACAGATATCCCAGTGTAAGAATTTGGATCTATAAGAGTAGAACTCTTATTGCCTATTGAAACGATTATTCTAGGTCCTCTATAGCGTTATTTATTCTTCTTTCTTTTGCTTCTGCTCATACTGCAAGTACGTAAGTGCTGGAGTAGGCCTTCCCTGTTGTACTATCACTAATTTATCTTCATAGTTCAACTGTGAGAATGCTTGTTTCACTAATTACTTTACTGCACATTGTTCATCTATTTTGAAGCATTAACACTAGCAAGTGTCTTGTGGTGTATACACTATGAAAATAAATAATATTAAAAATACGCTCTTTTGTGTTTTTTGCTCCACGTGCTATTGCTAAGCAGAATTCGTGCTGCAGTAAGCGCCCCAAGCCCTATTCTCCTCTCTGTTCAGTGGTAGAGAACGAGAAATATTCCATCCTATGCGCTAATTCTTGAGGGAAACTGGCTATTATTGCAATTATTATTCATATTACTTATTAATTTCTGGTTTAGTTAAGATATGGGCTTGGGTGATAGCTTTCATAGCCCACAATGTACACCGTTAGAGCTCAAATGCGGTGTTCACCGGATAAAGTGTTACATTGCATGCCAAAGGTGACAGACTTCATGCTGAGGCATACAGTAAATATCCTTGTAGCGTAGATGTTAGGGAAAACAAGAGAAACCATGTTGTTTGATGAACGTAAACATTGATACTTCACGTTCCATCTACTCTCACCAGGAATGCTTGCATACGCAATGAGCTAGTCAAGAGCTTAATTCCTTCACACTTTCAGAACGGACTATGGTACCTTGCCAGTCTCTCCATTGTGCTAGATTTTACGCTAGAGCCGAATGTAGAAAGGAGAGCGAGAATATGAAATCGCTGTCCACACTAGAAACCTTTCGTACAGGACTGAGAAAGACATGACAATATTAATGATCATAACTAAAGTAGATGCAGAACGATTTCCATTGTTGCTCGACTTCAAAGATATTTTAAGCACTTGCTTACTTTACACTATTTACCCACCTGCGATTGCATTCGATTCCTTTCCCCCTTTTTGTTTCTTTGTTTTTAAAGTGTACCCAACAGATATCTACGTCATACTTCTCCCCGTCGTCTCTGTCTGAACATCGGTTCTTCCATATTTTCATATGCCCATATATATTTGTCTCTCTTCACATTGTTTACACTTAACACTTAATACTAGTCCAAGCTCAATTGACTTCGTGATCACATCTTTGTTTCTGTTTCTCTCTTTTTTCAGTCATTCTGTAACCGCGCCAATTTCTCTGTCCTTGTGTTTCATATTCTTGTGACAAAAATGACGAAATCTAGTCCAATTTTTCCCTCTCTCACTTTATTTTTTTCCACAATATTTACGCGAAAACACGTTATCTTCTACTAACATAAACACAGCTTGCAGTTTCTCGTGGTATTACAACTTGCATATGTTTTCTTCTCGTAACCTTGACTCAGTCCTTTCGCTTCTTCACTTTCTGTCTCCCATACACAAACTCTAATGATATAATCACACAGCACTCGTTAAGAGCTCATCTCTCGCGTCGTATCTTTTACGACGACAGCACCACACACATGTGGCCCGGGTTCGATCCCAGGCAACAGCACGTGGGATTTGTGGGGATGAAGCGGCGCCGTTGCGGGTTTCCTCCGGGTTTTCCGGTTTCCCCGCTATCTCATTCTACCTGTTTTCCACCTTCATTCCATGTATCATAAGTGTCACAGCCTGCGGTGCCGTATATAGTAAAAGCAGGCGTTTAACACCACAAAAAGCACCACACACACACACACACACACACACACACACACACACACACACACACACACACACACACAAAACTACGTCGCACTCACTGATACTGACTGGCTTATGTCTGTAATCGTAACTCACACTGTTCGTTGGCTCGTCTCCTTATATAGCGAGGATGATCTAACATGGATCTCTCTCGAGCTTTCTGAAACACGCCGGCCATCGGATGCCTCTCGAGGGTTCCAGCAATTATTTGTTAAGCGCAGCGTTCGTTGTTGTTAGTCGCGTATACACAAACAGTCGCGCAAGGCAGCCTGACCTTGAGCGCCTATTCTCTAGCCGGGTATGTAGTGTCGCCTTAGCCCGACCGTCCTTTGTTGTGCGCCATGCCCAGCGTCACAGTACTGAGGATTTTTTATTAATTTAAGTGATTTTAGAAAAAAACTATTGTTTGCGCGCGGGTCTGGTAGTGTGTGCGTGCGCGTGCCCATGTGTGTGTGTGTGTGTGTGTGTGTGTGTGTGTGTGTGTGTGTGTGTGTGTGTGTGTGTGTGTGTTTGTGAGAATTTAATGTAGAAAAAGGTAAAAGACTGTAAAATGTGTTGACACCACTACGGATAGACAATATCCAAAGAAGGAGTCACCGATGTGAGCACTGGAGTTAAAGGTAGTGTGTAAATGGAAAAGTTACGAAAAAAGAAAAGGAAAAAAAGATACTAGAAAAATAAGAAATAAGCTTAAGTAAGAATCGTTTATAAAGAAGTGAGTAGAGAAAGATAGGTGAATGCAACATATCAGACATTTTGTATTAAACTTTATTTTCATTTTGTAGGTACATTTATCTCAGTATATTACCCTTATTTCTAAATTAAGTAATTAGACTCTCTGTAACCCATCTTAATGCACAATGAGCTCTTTCTAAAGCACTATTTCTTTTGTTTTCTTCTGGAAGTATCTAATGTTATCTCTCATATCTTACGTATAATCTTTGTACAGATTTACGAATTCTTGATTTTTCTTTAGAAGTTAAATTCTGTCCCCAAGTGGAACTTCATAAATAAATGGAACGAATAAATCCACCCCCTCGTCTTCTGCTTGTTTTACACCTAAAATGCAAAACTGTTCCATTTCGTATTTGGACTAGTTGAACTTGTCAACAGCAGTGCGTGAAGAAGCAAGCAGAACATGATAACCCAGCCTCAAGGAGAAGCATTTCAATGCAATAAAACTGACTGAATATTTGTGGTCACAGTTTATGCAGAGCTGCGGTCATTTACACTAAGGGAATCACGATAACTGTCATACTCAGCTAACGTCACTTTATCTTGTGAAAGCGTTGTTCTGCATCACATTGCAAATCCTGCCGTTGATTTGGAATATTTCGTTAGTGCAGATGGCGTTAACGTATATGTTCTAACGGAAAGTCCTGGGTTAGTACTTGATAAGACTAAAAAGTCAAGTGTTTACTCTATTGAAAACGTAACATCTGCGTCAAAGTAAACGGCCGCGATATTACAGAGATAACAAGCCATTCACAGCTGTTTGCTAGGAAATTACTGAAGTCTTTACATTTACATTCAATTTATTTACACTTTTCAACAATACATTTGTTACGGAGAAGGTAGTCTTATAATAATCTTTAGTGGAAGCATTTAACCACCACAAATATTCACACTTCGGAGTAAAACCTTTGTTGTTGAAACAGAGACATAATCACGCAGCTCTTATTGATAAAATCGTACTATCACACACCACATAAGATATAGAATATTGTCTATAATACTGAAACTATCGTAATATGGTATTAAGCCTTTTACTGAAATGCATTTTTTCCTATGAGGTTCCCATTTCAGGATTATTTGAAGGTTTTCCAGTTCAACAACGCCTCTCTGTCTTCAAGAAAGATTTTCCTAGCGTGAAAGTAAGACATTTCAAGTAGCCAAGACTCGCTCGCTCATCCTACTGGCAGGCTGACGTTCAGCCCGATGATATTTTGCTGCGTACCTACCCTTAATAGGGTTTAACCGCAGATAGATTTCTTAGATGTTGGGTGGTTAAGACTGACGTTCAAATTTTAGGTTGATGTTTATTTATTAAGGAGGCTCTTTTGCCTCTTTACTGGTGACTCCTAGAAGTCAACAATGTCTGCATTCCGTGGGTGTAAACGTTTTGATAAGACTTTAAGATCTTTTGGATCTTTTTAAATTTTGAATTTTGATGGGGAATTGAATTTTGAGCCGAATAGCTCTTTGTTGGGATTATGTTTGTAGTTTAGCTTTTGCTGCTGATGGGTTAACTACTTTGTTATGGGATATACCCGCAAGCCATACGGGGAACCCTATACGACCTGAAGCGGCGTGTTCTAGGGTCATAATCCCCTAGAGATCCAACCGGGGCGCTTTCATGAGTTGGTAACTTGTCGTAGAATTTTGTAACCCGGCGCCTGATTTCATCCTCCACGTATGGAAGAGATGAGGCTTCGTGAAGTAGTCTCGCGGGGAAGGATAAGGGGACAGAGAAGATGGACCGAAGTCCCCTGTTCTGCGCCCTCTGGAGCCACAGGAGCCAACTACCCGCTGCCATGCCCCACACTTCACAGGCGTAAAGCATGAGGGAGATAATAAGAGCTCGGAATAGGTGTAATTTCAGGCGGACTGGCATCTCAGACCTCAGCATAGGGTACAGTGAGGCAATAGCCCCCTGCGTCCGCGCCGATAGGTTAGCCAAGACTTGAAGTATCAGTCTTCTTATATACCCATGTCGCATCTCAGCATCCCCAACGTATCAAGTAATGCCTCATATCTCACAAAACCTGATGAATAGCAATTGTTAGAAGGCGAGATCGGTTGTTGTAGCCAATGACGTCCAAACTTCACACCTGCTGTTTGTTCGCTCAAGAATGCAGGCCTCCAGATTATGCTCACCATGATACATGTGTGCGGCCATCACTGTACGACAGTTGAAGTGGGACTTGTCTGAATAGAGTATACGCAGTACAGTTGGAGGCGATTGTGGTTTTTGTACAATGGAAGCCGACGTAATGGTATTGTGTCATCAGTCCAACCCACAGCAGATGGCTACGAATCGTCCATGCAGACAGGTTCACACCTGTTGCAATGCTCCAGCGTTGAGCTAACACTGTAGATTAAACTGTGGTCCGTTATGGCCTTGCGGACAAGATAGCGGTCATCCGTGCTGTAATGATATTGCGTGGTCCAGTATCCAATCTTCGTTACGTATCCAATGCTTCCACACACGCATCAGTGTCTTAGCAACATGTCCTGTACGAGCTGAAGTGTGATGGTATGACAGATCCACTTCCCGGTGACCGATCATTCTACCCTCACTCACAGGCTGATCCTGCACCACTTACCTTAACGTGTCCACCTTGTTTGACAGTTCTTCATTGACACAACACTGACCTTGCTAGAAAAACACAAGGCCTGAGTGTACCGTATCCCTCTGCAATCCTAATCATTTATTGGTCGCACACTTTTCTTTACATCCTCCAATGTTGGATTCATTCTAGGAAACCTTTCATGGCGCTGCAATTTTCATAAACAGCAGTGTATTATTGACAAAGTGCATAGTGCTAAGCATTTTGTGATTACTATAGTTTACTGCCACATCTAGATTCCAATTTAAACGTCCTATGTAGCTGGCTGAGGTTTGAGTATATCCTCAGAAGATGATCTATTCTTTGCTCCCTAGCATTCCACGAGCACTCTGGACTGTCTATAATTTTAAATCTGTGCTAATAGGCTCTAGCTTTTCTCTGTGCAGTTACTATTGCAGTGAATTTTGTGGTTAAAGCGATGTTTATCTACGGTTTGTCTTGTACTAATGGAAATAACTCCTTGGTAACAGCTTCTTTGGTTGAACTTGTCCATTCTTGTTGTCACTTTTTGATATTCTTCCCCTTTTCTTCTTTAAGACCTTAGGAGTAATGAGGAAACGTGTTCCTCGCCATATGACTGAAAGACGTGACGCGACGTTATTTTTCTTGCAAGTAGTTTTAGTTGCAGGTTCGAAGTACCTTGCGTGATGTTAACTTCTCTTGCGTTATTTATTTCCAAATCTTATAAAGGCTTTTAATCGTACACAGTATAGTAGTATATCTCGTGCATCGAGAACACAGTTCTCATGTTTATGAACAAAATGGCTGCTCATGTAAGGAGTTTCAATAATTGGGCATTTACGCATACATGTAAAGATACCTTGATATCTGAAGCATAAAGCATAGTTTTCCCACGCATAGTGCGGGATTTTAAACATCTATTTCAGATAAGAATAATAAGGACGTTTCTATAAAGGTGGCACTGAAATGACAAATTTTCAATGTCATTCATTCTATGGAGTTACTTACAAGAGAATAGTGCTTTGACATCTTTGGTATTGTGTTGAAAGAATGAACCTATCAGACACTTTCGCTATTGATAATGTTGAAGAAGTTACACTTTTTACTCTGTTTTATGTATTAGTGGATGAAGTAGTCCTTTTAGGTTAAAACAACACTCAAAACACCTGAATTATATACTGACTCTCTTTCCCAATCTTCATAAAACTGAGGCTTCGTGGTCAGTGCCGTGAGCACCACTATTGACTTGCAGGAAATAAATACATTTGCATGGGAAATGATCTGATGTCCTATTTTTGCCCATGCTTGTCTTGTATGTGCTTTCACTGGTTCAACGATTCTAAAATGCATCGTTAAAGATTCATTCTCTATCCAAATAAATAATAATTAAATTCAAATAAAGTGCTTTTCGTCACAGAAACGCACTCAATAGCTGACTTGCCTACTAACTCACGTCAGTCCTCGCAAGCCTGACTGACGCACAATACATAGAGAAGGCTTTAGTCATCTGGCTATGGCGCTTATCGCGTATACGCTGGGTGGGCGCGCGACTTACCTGTTTATGGTTCCATCTCCCCAGCACAGACCTCACACTACCCTTAGGTCATAACCGCTCGTGTCAATAGTTATGTAGATTATATATATTTCCTTTTATTGATTATTTGTTTTAGTGCAAAAAACATATCCGAACAGCAGCAGTCAATTTTGCTCTTCGATGAGAACCCTTTCGTAAATTTTTTAATACTCCTTACTGTTTAATGTATGGTCGTATAGATTCCAAATTAAAATAATAGTCGAAAGAGATTATTATGATTAATTTTCCTACTGGTCATGAAACTGAGGTTCCGAGGTTGAAGCCGTGAACATTACTGTTTAAGCGCGTGCAGAAGCTGAGCACGACTTTAATGGTAAAAGATCTCAAGATAAGTTTTTCTTGACTCTTCTCAGCAGCTGTTGAGAAAGATAGAACATCTTCAGTGGACTACAGCTGTTGAGAAAGATAGAACATCTTCAGTGGACTATTTAATGTACTGTCTGTGCACCAGTTTATGGGCTTAGGGGAATGAAGGGTGAGGAGGGACATTTCATGTAATGTAACCCGAGCTTTAAAAACTTCTGCACAAACGTTGTTCTGCTGGTTACGTTGCCAACTTACCTCCGATGTTACTCGCTGCTAAGTTTTCTTAATTTTTGTTGTAAAATTGTGCGAGTCAGTAGTTCTATGTCGGAAGTAATGAAATAAAGAATGTAGAAATAGATAAACCCCTTGCTAGGAGTGCTGTGGCATTTTTGTTGCGGAACAAAGGGGTTCAGAGTTACAGTTCTGTGTGTAAAACAGAGCTTTATAGAATTACTGGAACAAGCAAACCTAAAGAGGTTCTTAAAGCGGACGCATTTTTTGTTTTATTGGGCAAACTGTCGTTCGCTTGACCCCTTACGTGTGTGATCTCAACGCCGCAGAACTAACTTGGGCAAGGTAAAATGAAGAGCTAAGGAAATATAACAGGGGACTTATTCTTACACTAATTGAACGATATAAGGGCTGGTGAAAAACGGTGTGTATCTGTTTTAGAAACAGTGAAAGAAGAATATTCCTTAAATTCATTAAAAGGAGGAAAATAAATTGGCTGGATCATTGAATAAATAGAAACTGCTAGATGAAACCCACCTGAAGCATTCATGGGTGGGAAAATGTTTCAACGGTAGACAAAGATAATAGATAACATTGTAAAGAACACTTTAGAGAGGAAAACAGAAAATAGGATGAAGTGTAAGAGGCTGAGAGCAATTAAGTACTCCTTATTAAAAATAGGAATGAATGATTGAATTTAAATCAAAATTATTTTGATGCTTAACGACGCTGTCAATAATCAAGAACACATAAGCGTCGCCGGTGTGCCGTAATTTCCTCCTGGAGTTCTTTTACATGCCAGTAAATCTACTGACATGGAACTGTCGTTTTTAAACACACTTAAAACCATCGGTCTGGACCGGATTTGAACCCACGACCTTGGGATCAGTAGACTAGGATTTAATCAACTGAGTCACCCAGACCGACGAATGACTGAATGATGGATTAAGTGATTGATTAACTGATAGATAAACCTTTTAAGTGCGTCTCACAGATTAAGTTAGCCGTATTTGCAGGAATTCTCTTAAAGATAAACAATATTACTATGTGTTTTGGTCACACCAACCTCAGACGTTACAAGTGACTGAAAATAATCCACACTCACTAATGGATATGAACTGATTAGATAACAATAGAGTAATAATAGCGATGGTGTTAACCGTTGGAAATATGCATTGAGTACGACAAATTATTTAAGCTATACTTTAATGCCTAGAAATATTAAACGCTCTGTTATTGCCTTCAATATTTAACGTAGACCAGTAAACACATTATAGTGCACAACAGACAGACACACAATATACCACCACAGAAGCACATAATGTATGTACCTCGAGGGAATATCATTTCGTGTAGGTCATCGAGTGCTGATTTATTCAACAAATTTAATAGCGTTTTAAATAATGTAGACCGGTTTTACTTATTTATTTACAACTGATTGTGAATCACGAGATGCAAATGCATGGTTATGGAGTTTGTTTGCACAGCCCTTGTGTTTGTAATGACTGCACATTGATTCATTTTGCAAACATGTGAGAGATACAGAGACCCCTTTAAATCATTTCTCTCAATACATATCAGTATCACGCAACTACTGGAATGGAAAATGCTGGCTGCATTCATAATACTACGCGTTGCTAATGGATGCTTTGATTTCAGTTAAGTTTGAATTCACGTTTCAATAGACTTAGTGAGTCCGACCTAACTGTAATTATTTTAACTTTCTCTACTACGTATATAAGTAGGGAAAGTATTCTATTTCACCCAAAATTTCCATGTCGAGACTTCACCGGAAATATGTTTTGAGGCCCCCTAAATACAAAAAAGCATTTTTAGAAAAAGGTCTTCTCGCGCATGTGTGTGGTGTGTATGTGTGTGTGTGTGTGTGTGTGTGTGTGTGTGTGTGTGTGTGTGTGTGTGTGCGTATGTGTGTGTGTCCAAGAACAGCATACCTTCAAGGTAGGCTATAAAATAAACGTTGGTATTTAAGTTTAATATCCTTCAAGAATGCGGCACGAAGAATTTTCAAAGTTCCTCCACCCTAAACCACCCTTTACATGGAAAATTTTATATTTCTCAAACATATTTCTAACGATTTTAATTAAAATGCTACATGTTTAATATATTTTATGGCGAATAGAAGGCACATTTCCAATTTTCTGACTATAGCATGTGTAGTATTGACTGTGTACTATTGACGACTTTTGCATAGCCAATAAGCCGTAAGAGATAGCCCAATTACTGTTCAGAAAATGTAAATTCGTTAAAACAAGCAAGTTATGTCCAAATGCATCCTTTTGGGGAGTAAACCATTTCGGAGATATTCCTTGTTATCTGTGTGAGTTTGGCAATAAAACTTTTCTGAAATGGGACGTCGTCATTCAGTTTTTCGTTTTGACCGTGCAAAGACAACGGAATTTCAAAGCCTTTATATAACGACCACTGTTAAAACTTTTGGCTGTCGCTCAAAGCCTAGTGTATTCACCTTTAATGACATAAAAGGAAATAAGCAATAAGGTAATTTCTGCAAATGTTTTTCTCGACTAACATGAAAAATATGGAGGAACAAGTTTGTAAGAATTATTACTACAAGGGTAAACAAACTCTTGAGGGTGCAACACATCAGAATTTTTAGTTTTCAAGAGCTTTTTGAACAACTACCTTATGTACTCGTCATTGCAGGAATGTATTCTGCAAGTAAAGGTTAATAAGTGTCGGTTGGTTTTTGAAATCAATGAATAGCCAACAAAGTTTACTGGTACAGAAAGCGAACTTAGTAAAATGCAATAGTATCATGATTAGGAGGACTTCGTAACTTTCCCTTCTTCCCCTCTCTTTACCCCTCTCCAATGACAGCACTATTCAAACTACTGTCTGGACATAGTTATAACAAATGATATGTCGGTATGAAACAGAAGTATTGATTATTTCTGACAGCTGTGCTTAGTGCTGTGATTCTTCCCGTGTGATAACGTCATGCTCTGCTCATGTGACTGGTAACTTGCGATCACCTCATTTAGCGATAGCTGCATAAAGAGCTATTGATTATGTTCACCCATTGCAAGGCTCTGTAAGACGATAAGAAACTGAGGGATGGTTCCAAACAGTGCATTTTACTAGATTGGTTTTGTGTACAAGGAGTTGAAAAGTTTCAAGTGTTTTAAAATATCAACCAATAGTAAGGGATGTCTCCAAAAAATATTGTATTTGACAAATATAGTGTGCCTTAACAAGATCCACATTTTCGTGTAGCAACATTTTTATCCTCATTACGATCTACAGCCATGCAAAAGTCGTCCAAAATGAAGTGAAGGATATTCCGAGAAAATTCAAAATATATATTTCAGTTCCCATAAAAATCTTAAATATATGGCATTTTATTAAAAATCGTTAAAGCTATTGCAGAGAAAAGCAAAATTTTGTAACATTTTTCCATTTGAAGGGTAGTTGGTAGTTCGGGGAATTTTTTTTCATAATATCTTCGTATCTGGTTATGCTGTTCTCAGACAGACAGACAAACGTTCTCTCACACACACATACGGACAGTTTTTATATATATTATTTTTTTGGATGCAGGGGATCTCAAGACTAGTGAAAACTCGACATCGAATTTTTGGGTGGAGTACTTCCACTACCTAGTATACGCATTGGAGAATGTGATATACTTTTAGCATAACTAATTAAATACGAGTCAAGAAGCATTATTGTTATCCTGTATAATGGGCCGAGTTAGTTATATTCCACTTAATTTTTAGCGAAAATACACATTTTGAAAGTTCCTGAACAAGGAAACAGAGTTTATAAAAATGATTGGAGAGTGTACTTCTGTCTATAACCCTTAGCTCAATAGTTATTCGCGGACCAAAACTTACCTCCTGGCCACTGCATCACTCACCTCTGCCCACTACAGGCGTCATACGTTGGATGCAGAACTGGAGTGTGGGACGTGGTCAGCGCCCCGAGTCCTGCCTGTTATGCGGTCTTTCGCAACCTGGAGTCGCTACTTCTTTATCGAGTAGCTTCTCAATTGGCCCCTCAGGAACCTAATGAGGCTGAGTGCACCCCGGATCAGACTTCTCAGCGGGAGAAAAATAACCACGCTGGTACCGGGGACTGAACCCGAGTCCTCCGCGCTACCACTGTGCTACGGAGGCGGTTGTAGTTCTGTAGATTTTTAGTTTTGTATATTTGTACATAATACTTCAACAAATTTATTATTTTCTTCAAACTGACTCTTAACGATTTTGATTAGGAGTACTTTTTCACGCTGAGATAGAATTTTGTAATGTTCTTTCTAACAGATTCATACTTCTAAAAATATTAAACTGGTAACGCAAGTACAAATTCACGTTTAGTTTCACATATCTATCTGTATCTCTTTGGCAAATCACTAAAAGAGATGGTGTTCAAGGGTAGCCGATAAACCAATGACAATAGATGGCGAGGTCCCATGTTTGAATTACAGGATGTTATTGATAACAGTTATAGCGCATTCAGATGGTATTATTAAAGATGACACATTGGAATTGTTTGCCTCCGAAAAAAAAAAGTTGTGAAAAATTGTTAAATTATGCAGCAACTGTTGCCGGATCATTAACATTGAAAATCAATGAGCTATACACAATGGATTGCTATAATATAACGTAATGCGTACACAATATGTGGCCTTGAGTACCATCAAAAGTGATATATGGCCGTCATGCTTCTAAATGCACAGTGCCAATGCAATAACCATTTTATTAATTATTTCTTTTGAAGTATTCAGTCATTCGTGTCAGCATAATGCTTTGAATGTGGTCATGTATTGCATGGCTAAACCCATAAAGCAATCACTGAGGTTTATAATTTCAAATTAACAGATTCCGAAAGTTGAGTTTGTTGTACGTCATCCACATTGTCGCCGTTGGTGCTTTGTTATGCGGAACGTAATTGGCATTAATATAGGAAATGCATTCTGGTTAGCTTCATGCAGTTTTTTAGATGCACTGAAATACACGGATGTCCAGCACACCTGCAGAATTGCCACGTAAATATAGACATCGTGCACAAATGCTATAACTGTCTTATTCGAGGCTGATATTTTGCTGTAATTATTGTTTTTTGCTCCATTTATATGCCGTTAATAATATCTGGGTGGTATTTTTATAAACTTTGCAACAATAATACCTCATTGACATTGATGTTCACTTGTTTATATGGTGTTAATTTTTGGGTTGATAACCAGGCTGTTACATTGTATTCAGACATATGTTTACACTTCCTGACTCTAAGGAGAACAGGAAATAATCCTGGCCAAAAACAAAAAAAATGTCCACTGAGCAGTCGAGAAACGAACCTGCGACTAGTGGATAATGCCAGGCATGGACACGAGAGGAGAGGTAGCTCTTTAACTTCCCTTACTCACTCAACATTCGCTTGACGAGTGACGAAGGTTTGATTTAGATACTTCAAGCTTCGTTCCACCTGCGCGGCAGTAATAATTTATACTCTCTTATTAACTATTTTGTTTATATTAAACATATTTTGCACACAATCATTACAACCACCTACTTTGGTTAGGCAGATTGCCTAATCTTCAAGTTTACAACCTTGCTTTATCATATGCACGTAATATTCTTGCGCTACCTTATGTTAACATATTAAATTGTTTCTCTTTCAAAATAAATACATTAGTAAATTTCCATTGCTATTTAGCTTTAACATATTTTAAAACAATTTGATCAGCATTTTAATTTTTCGCTTTAAACTCAATATTGTATTGAAACTTTGAAACACGAAACACAATAGTGTATTTTAAATGACCTAATAAGAAATTAAATCCCTAAAAAGTTGAATCATATCGTCCCTTTTATATTTTTACAAATACGAGTATCTTATGAAATTGTAGATAAATACCTGTAAGATCACCAAGGTTTGCTTTATGCTTTTGATGAAAGGGGCGCTTGATATTATAAGGTTTTATATTTTCAATTTGAAATCCTGTTTTTATGACTTACAAAAAATTCTCTCTTTTACTGTTCATGAACAGAGGTCCCGAAGAAGGCATACTCGCCAGTGAGTGTGGCATTTCAGAAGCTCAACAACAGTGAAGGGCAGGGACGGCCGGTGGAGTGAGGAAGAACGCGTTTCAGTGAAGTGGCCCTTTTAAGCTGATTTTGCCCATATCAGGATTAGATTGTTAGTACGAGGCGTGTCCGTAAAGTATGTACCACCACCGCAACGCTAGAGTCGAAGTTACACGCATGCGCACTCGTCTCTCTGTCTGTTCACTAACTCCATTACAACGGGATCGTGTTGTATTTACAGTTGTTACTAATTGTCCAAAATGTTTTAAGACAATTTCTGATCCCACCGACTGTGAACTGCGTTCCGTAATACGGAATGTGTAGCCAGCTGAACACATCGTCAGCTTGTAGAGATTTACGATGAAGACGGAATGATAAGAAAATGGGCTAGGTAATTCTACGATTGTTCATGATGAAGAGCAAAGTGGGTGGTCTTCTGTTGTCACTCATGATTTGGCTAAACAAGTGAACAAGGCAATTCGTGAAAGCAGACGATTGAGAATAAGAATGCTTTGTGATGTTTCTACAAATTTCAGAAACTATTTTGCATGAAATTGAGAAATGGCTGAACAATGATCGCAACTGTGACAAAAATACGAGTAGATTAAGGAATGCTCTTTCGTGTAAAAATAAATTTTATTGAGAAAACAGATATTTTATACCGTTCCCCCCCCCCCTAAAACAGTACTTACTTTCCAGACGTGCCTCGTACACTAATCTCCAGACCAAAGAGGAAGACTTTAAGAATTTGCCCTTAAACTACACATTATATTGACTTAAACATTTCTAGCTGTCTTTCCTTGCAATATGAACGTTAGTCCATTTGTTACCATAGTCCTATAGCTTTGGAAAAGTGAGCTTGCAGAGTACAGGCTGAGGGGCTGTGTCAGATCTCGGTTCAATTCCACCTGTCTATTGAATAGACGTGATTTTTGAGTAACAGATCTCAAATAAACGTTCCAAAATAACGGTCAAGTACTTTCATGAGAATGTAAACAGGACAAGATGATCTGTCAGCCGGGTTGAAAGTAATAAAATAAGACTCATAGTTTGAATCGAGAGAGAAGGATAACGGCGAAGAATTGGATTGCTGGATTCCAGAAGCAGCATCCAAACTGAGCTTTGAAATCAGCTTAACCGACCTCATCTTCAAGAACATCCGCGTTTAACAGAGTTAATATAGAAAACATTCTTTGACATTCTCACGACAGAAAGAGATCGTCGTAACTATCCTGCCCACTGAATCTTCAACGTAGAATAAACCAGAATTGTTACCGCACAGACCAAAAACTCCGAATTGACAGCTTTTAGGGACAGACGTCAAGTTTCAAACATTTTATCATTACAATTTGCTTTGCTATAAATAAAATGTGTCTACATTATATTCTATGTTTAAATCATCTTAATCACCCATTCTTATTCTAAAGTTAAATGTATCCCAAAGTGACCATTGGGGTACTTTTTAAATCCTAACGTGACTGAAAATGTTTATATTGTGCTAGAATGTTTGAAGTCTATAACAACCAATTTTCATGTCTTGACCTCAATCACACATCTGCTTAAAAAACAGTAAAACTGAGATTGGCCGCTCTGCCCGGCTGTCCCTTACTAGTATTTATATTGTTGCATGCGCAACGTACTCTCTATGACCAAAGTTATCTTTTGAACTGCTTTTAAAAATAATATATTTTTTGCAAATTTGGAGGAATGGCACATTGGAACTGTGTAACTGCATATAACTTTGATTATATTTTATTCTCGGAACCGTCCAAAATATTGGTTACGTTATTTTCTGCATGTTTCTGTGTAGCTATCGAAGATCTATAAATAGAACTATGTAATAAAATACTCCGTTAAGATCAAAAGATTAGATTCTTCTTCATATAAATTGTCTATTCCTCAGGAATGTCAATTTTTAATTTAAGTGCCAAAGATACTTTTTTTTTTTTTTTTTTTTTTTTTTTTTTTTTTTTTTTTTTTTTTTTTTTAGTTCTGAAGACATCGAGGAAACGTTTCTTGTAAATATATGTTAATAAGCTATCCTCTCGTTAAATAAGTAACAAAAGTGTTATTTTTAGCAGCTTTAATTCTTATTCTTCTCCAAACTATTGCTTTGAAAACGTTTGTAAAAGTAATATTTGGATAGTTCATAAAATGTTTCAAAAACAATATATTCAGTTAAACCTCATTAATGTGTTCTCCATGATAATGTCCTTTATTAATGTCCTTTATATGTATGCTTTGTATGTTTAATATATTCTGCATAATTTAACGTTCTACATGTGGGTGAGGGGAGTGTAGCGAGCTCCTGCTGCTGAGTTCTGAGTAATTTATTAGCATGTATTTAAAGAAGCAAACATAGCTGCACATGTCGCATAATAAACATGTTTTGTATTCATGGTACTTAGAATGATACCGCTATTACTGGATAATTTCTCTACTGCTTATGCACTTAAGATATGCACTCAGTACTTACTGCATTTCACCCAAGATTTCATTTAAAATAAAGTGTGAGGTTTGTGGAATAAAGCCGCAATCTTTTAGAAAATAGCCCCAGTTTCGCTGTTAACTGAAAACAGGTGAGAGAACAAAGGACAAGTGTAAAGGCTGTTACCGTTTATGAATGCCAGGTTAAAATTTGTGGGGGAGAAAGGTGCCCACCTGCTATGAGTTTTTAAATTCCGTCTTTTAATTTTTTAATTGCTTCAAAGTGTTCACTGTTGGTCTTTTTGAAAACAATAAAATGTCAAGGTGGTCAAAAGGTACCACCCCCTATAATGTATAATGTGGTTCATGTAAAAAGGTAAAAAAGGAATAGTTAAATGATGTTGAATATTACCTTTTTAAACATTACAAGATATAATAGTCAGTTTCAAAATAAATTTGTTGCACCGCCGGTTAAAATTACATATTTCAACTATAAACAAAATTTTCTTTAATGTTCTATAATTCAAGATCTACAGAACATAAATGACAACTTACTAAAGAAATGGCTGATTATACATTCGCATGAATTTATCTACCATTCTTCTATAACTGTACGTTAATTGAGATAAAGTTTTGTAGAAATGCTTTTATTACATATTTCCTTGTAGGTAAATGGGAATAGAAGAATAAAGTAGGTAGTAAAATGTTTTAACAAATTATCCTTTGTTTTGGTGACCCACGTTTAAGCATTTTTTAAACAATCTTAAATAGGACTTAGAACAAGTGATGCCTAAATTGAAAAAAATTTTCGCCTCTGCATAGAAAAGTACAGCACAAAAATGCGGGCCAGGATTAACAGCATGTGTTATGATATATGACCTTGGTATCAGATTATAGATTAAAAATATTTATCCTTAGCATTTTTATAAACTAAGTTAAACCGTTAGCGTAACAGCCCATGAAGGGTCAAGACTTGCCGCCCATCCACTGCGTCCCCACCTCTGCCTACTGCAGGCGTCATTGGTGGGTACAGTACCGAGGGTGGAACGTGGTTAGCGCCCCGAGCCATCCCGGTGTCGCTACTTCTCCATCAAGTAGCTCCTCATGGTCCCCCCGGGACCTAACGAGGCTGAGTGCACCCCGTGCCAGACCTCCCAGCGGGGGAAAATTCCCCATGCTGGTACTGGGGATCAAACCCGGGTCCTCCGTGCCAGAGGCAAGCTTAGCATTTTTATGGGTCATAACAAAAAATAAATATATTTGATTGAAAAGTTAAACTTGAAGTGCTTTCAATCTGTAGTATAACAAACATTTTAATTACATTCAGTTTTGAATATCACAAGTAAAACAGGGGTCCCGGAACCCTTAAAGCATAATGTAGATAGACTGTTGGTTAATAATTATTCCAGTATCCGCAGCTATCATCAAGTATTATTTACTGCGTCAGGTAGAGCGACGTAAATTGCAGTATGTAAACGTCGGCAACAAACGCCACTGTTATAGATCTCTATCGCACAGAGTGTAGATTTTAAAATTTCATGTTCAATGCACTTTTTGAATCTGTTCATCATGTCTATACAGTTAACAACTGCGTCTCGTTTAAATGTCCGCATTAGTTTTCGTTATATCAACTAGCATATTTATAACTGGCATAGTATAGCGTGTTCCACCGAGCAAGTCTCTACTATCTTTAACCTTTAATATAAACATGTGATGTGTTGCTGTCGACGCAGTTCTGCAAGCTATTGTTACAACTTATTCTTCCATCTTCCACCTTTTGTTAATATAGATAAACCATTACGCATATGCACTTTTTGTTGAAGGTATAAGAATAACACAGAAGGTTTAAGCAATAGTCAAATATTTTAAGAGCTGGTCACTATGTGGTGGTTTGAAATAGTTATGCATGATGAAGAAAAAAAAGGTCACTTCCCATTTGACAAAAGTGTAGCATGAAACATTTTAATATCACTAAATATTTCGGAAATATTTAAATTTATAAAAATAAACCTATCTATAATAGATAAAAGTATATATCTAATATAAATGATAAATGCATTTTTGGTCTACCTCTTACGATTTACCAATTATTAAACACAATTGCTCCAGAATAAAGAGAAATTCTGAGGCTATTTCCAGAAAATTCAAGATATACAGATCATTTGTCGTGAAAATATATGTATGATAATTTAATTAAAATTGATTGTGCCGTTTTTAATAAAATGAAATTTGTTTAAATTTATCCGTTTGTCTCCCCCCCCTCTCTCTCTCTCTCTTTCTCTCTCCCACAAAATAGTTGCAAATCCAAATCAATGTCAGATCAGTTCGGGAATGGTTAGCATAAAAATAAGTTCACGTAAGTTTTGTGCTTCACCGAGTTCAACACCTTTACATTTTTAATAATAATAATAATAATAATAATAATAATAATAATAATAATAATAATAATAATAATAATAATAATAATAATAATAATAATAATAATAATAATAATAGTAATAATAATAATAGTAATAGTAATAATAATAATAATAATAATAATAATAATAATAATAATAACAACAACGAGAACGAGAACCGTTGTCGTCGTCGTGGTTGTCGTCGTCGTGGTCGTCGTCGTCGTCGTCCTCATAATAAAAACCAAACTTGATGTGACTTACTGTATTTCGTTTAATAATCTATAATTAATATGAGTAAAAATCTGAAAGGTTTATTTTTCAAACTAATAAAACTGCTACAAACCGTTGAAGTACAAGATGTTCTGGCTTTAAGATATACATTTTGCGAATTTTTTATATTTTAAAGTTTTGATGAAGTGCTTTCATATTTGTGAAATTTTTCAGTGAATTTTATTTACGATATATGTAAACATGACTAGATACCGAGAAGTACATTCACCAAAATACGTGTCAAAAGCAAGTTTGAGGTACTCCACTTCATCGAAACTAAACCAAATAAGGAAACAACTTTGGTGGCAGACCAGTCAGCCTGAAACATGGATACAAGTTGTTTCCGCTACCAGCATGTCACTGACGTTTAAGTCCCCGAGGAGAGTTTGCTCTCAACTTGAGCGCAAAGTAAAATCTAACAGAGTTCTTGGGAGAGAAAGACTTAGAAAAGTGCATGATTTCAAACTCGGTGTAGTAGAGAACATTTGTGACAAAATACTCGACACAGTTAGATGTACCTGTAACAGACATGGAAACTATTTAAGAAACTATGAACAGTTGAAGCCTATTGGGATTTTATCAACCTAAGTTAAAGTTCACATTCGGAGGTTGTGTTATTGTTGTTAGAGAGCAATAGCAGTAATAGTAACCGTTTTTAGAGAGCACCATATTTTTATGTTTTGGCGGTCATATCGCTCTCTCACAACCCCCAGAATGTCTGAAGGAAATTGTTCGAGGTTTCGGCCATATTAAACACCATGGCCTTTATCAGTAATACGGTAGGAAGCTCGAACAATTCCATAAATGTTACACAGCTGGTAACCCGAGAAGCTCCAGTCAATAATGTCGTCGTGAAAGCCTCAAATGCTAGATCAGTATATTGTTTGACTTGACAGTAATCTCGTTACATATGTACTGCTGACATTTGTTTTTCCTTAATAGTTTTGCAATATTGCTTTTCCATTGCAAGTAGTATGGTACTAAGTCTGACAAACATGAGTATGATCTACAAAACCCCAAGGATTGGAATAAGTGCATCATCTACCTCGTGATAACGATGATGTCTTGTACGTGTATGACAACATGTAACACATGATTCCATTTCAGAACATAAACTGAAAATGAGATCTTTACATTCAGAAACTGATCATGAAGAAGAGGATGAAACCAACCTATGTAGTAATATGTATTGTATAGGTAACATATTCCTGTCGAAATTATTAATTATGTAAATTATTATTGATTATTATTAATATTAATTATTGACAGTGCAGTTCAAATTACAAGTTGTATGACCGAACATGCAATTTATTATTTTTCCGTGTAGTGTAGCACAAATTATTATAATGCATGCTGTATTATGTTTTACCTATCGTTGATCTATTAGTAACATAATGCTAATAAAAACGATGTATGTTTAAGCTAAATGAAGGTTCGCAACAAAACGAAGGAAAAATTAAATTTAAGGAAAATAATACAAGCATATAAGGACAAAAATAAAACGCTGGCCTAATAGACCTTGTGTGAGCAACAGTGTTCTACCAGGGCGCGCCCCTAACGAAGGGTTAAATAGTCACTGACTTTCATAGTTCTGAAAATACATGAGAAGCATCATCTTTGCTACGCATCTATCTGATAGAATTAGGGCTTCTGTAGCTATATGATTAGGTTTCTTGGGGAGTGTGATCCCCTTTAGTCAATAACGGGTTCCCGCATGGCTTGAGGACATACCAGAAAACCCAGGAGCAATTCCACCAGCAGCTAAAGCTGAGCTCAGCTCCTCATTTAATCCCACTCAAAAGCTGTACGGCTCCCAACTTAATTTAAAAGCTTAATATTTAAGCATTTCCACATACACAGAGTGCAGGGAGTGCTATATCCTGAGAGACGATTGTTAAGGATCAACAACCTTCCTTCTTAACCTCAAAGCTAATTAAATTAAAATAAGTCAACTTAAACAGTCCATCGAGTAAATCCTGTTTACGGTTAACCTGTAAGTACACACGCCTCTTTGTACATACGTGGTGTAAACAGCACTCCAAAGAATGAAAATTAGTGGGAAAATTGTTAATTAAACATTTTAGGTTATCACACGCACGTTTGTAGTAAACAGAAGCTGCCTTTTAGGTCACAGCAATGTAACACGATTTAAATAATTGAATAGTCAAAAAGTCAAAGTTTGTCCTCACTCTTCCAATTTCGAAGTTTGTACCCAGAACAATACTTTAAAATGTCAGCAGTGAACATTTTTTTTCCACCCAAAAATTCGATGTCAAGATTTCACCGGAAATATGCTTTGAGACCCTCTGAATCAAAAGATAACGTGTGTGTATGTGTGTGCGTGTGTGTGTGTGTGTGAGAGAGAGAGTCAGTCAGTCAGTCAGTCAGTCAGTCAGTCAGTCTGGACGGCATAACTCAAGAACGAAAAGTCGGTGAAAAACCAAATTCGGTATTTAAGTGTAATGTCCTTCAAAGATGCGACACGAAGATTTTGAAGAAAATAGAAAAATAGAATAGAAGAAGATATAGACAACATCTTACTAAAGAAAACATGTAGATCTCGCTAAAACACAATTATGTCTAAGTATATATATTGGAGTGAATCATTTTGGACATAGGTATTCCTTGTTATATGTGTCAGTTTCGGAAAACTTAAAACTCCCGTGAAATGGAACATCGTTGTTCATTTTTTTATATGTTAGCCGTGCAAATGGAAAGCAATTTAAAAGGTTTGGGCGATAGTCAAATCTTTTAAAGTCTGCTGTATTGTAATATTCCCCTTGAACCTATAACGAAATAAGCAATAAGATAATTTGTACAAAAGTTTATCTCATTAACAGAAAAAAGATATAGGAATAAGGGTATGTAGTAATGCTTAATACTAGAGTAGAGAAAAGTCATGTAAGTGCAACACATCAGATTTTTGCTACTTGTTTTCCTAAATTTACTTGGAATGGATATTTCGTTCCGTAATTGAATGGGGGAGATTTTCTTTAATTTTTTTTTTGTATCTTTGGAGGATACAAATAAATATTAGTTTATTATTTATTCGACATTTTGTATTTAAGTTAATGATGTTCACAATTGAAATCGCGAACTTCTACTGCGCTTCTGTGTTTGCAGGAAGGCACAGAATATATAATTGTGATGAAACTTTTATTTAAAATTTTGAGTTGGTAAAGAGATCTTGCTCTAATTAACATAGCCATATGGTAATGACAGTGAAAATGTTTCCTTTCTAGATAATATATAACATATGTGAGTATCTCAAGTTTTGAAAGCTGGTAAATGTTTGTCTGCGTCGTTTTAATTTCCCTAAATGTAACAAAACATGAACTGTGCTCAGTGCTGGAAGCTTATCTGCCAAAATCCGTAACGTGTCAAAATGTCAGGAGAAGCGAACGACGAGCTTTTAACCCACGTAACATGATAAGAGCGACCGCTCCTGGCATGCAACAACGTGACATTTGCTGTTGAGATAACGACGCGAGGCGTTCCTTCGTGTGGCAACCATGCATCGATTTGACATCCGGTAACGGAATTATTGACAAAGGTCTCCTCAACGACGAGTCTAACCCCCTTTGCTTAAATGTATTCCGCCTGAATCACGTGCCACACATAACCCAACTGGGACATACCACAGAGTATTTGTTATATCAAATGTAAGGATACAATATTAAACTTCCCAAACATTACAGATGTTATTGTAAGCTCTTAACATTTGGAACCAGCCGCTGTTGTTGCTTGCACTACTATTATTCCTGGAGGATGAGGAGCAGGAAATGTCATGTAAGGTACCAGCCCCGATGTTATGCCTCTTAATATTTATTAAATAACCTACAAACATCAGTCCCAGTTTCGATCCAGGAATAGCACAATTATCTGTTTGCATTGATGGTGATTTGTAAGAAAGAAAAGTTATTATTGGTTTAGTTGTTCTACTCTGCCCAAATCACGAGATGTTGCACAAGCTCTTAATTTGTTATTTAAGTCTAGAATCTTCCAAGAAGAAGCAGAACACAATGACTTTCTAAAAAAATTGCTGTACTAAAACTGACCCATTGCAACTTTTTCCTAGTTTTTAATTTTCTCAAAGATAGCTTTAATGATTTTTATATATCATTAGCATTCCTTTTTTACTTTCTCTACTGGTAAGTAGGGGAAGTATGTATTCCACCAAAAAATTCGATGTCGAGATTTCACCGGAAATATATGTTTTGAGACCTCTCAATCAAAAAAAAAAAAAAAAAAAAAAAAAAAAAAAAAAAATTAGAAAAAGGTCGGTGTATGTATGTATGTGTGTATGTGTGTGTTTGTATGTATGTGTGTGCATGCGTGTGTGTCTGTCTATGTGTCTGTCAGTCTGTAGACAACATAACTCAAAAACGAAAAGTCGGTTCAAAACCAAAGTTGGTATTTAAGTTTAATGTTTTTCAAGGATGCGACACGAAGATACTTAAGAAAATAGCCCCACCCTAAACTACCCTTTACATGGAAAATTTTTTCATCAAAATGAAATATGATTTTCTTGAAAATGGCTCTAACGATTTCGATTAAAATGTCATGTTTGAGACATTTTTATGACAATTGAAATGTATATTTTGAATTTTCTGGCTATAGCCCCTGTAGTCGTATAACTGGTAAACCGTTAGAGATAGACAAATTCTTAATATACAACAGATGTAGATCTCACTATAACACACAATTTATGTCGAAATGAATTTTCTTGTGGAGTGAACTATTTCGGACATATTCCTTGTTATGTGTGCGAGTTTCGGAAAATTTAAAACTTTCGTGAAATGGAACATCGTTGTTCATTTTCTTATGTGCTAAGCGTACAAAGAGAACGGGATCTCAAAGCTTTAAAAGATTTGACTATCGCACAAAGCCTTCTGTATTCTAATATTCCCCTTGCACCTACAAGGAAATAACCAATAAGATAACGTGTACAAATGTTTATCTTAACTAACACGAAGAAGATATAGCAATAAGAGTTCGTAAGAATGGTTAGTGCAAGAGTAGAGAAAGTCATGTGACTGCAACATCAGATTTTTCAAGAGGTACTCTTCATTCTGAATAGCTCTTCTATTGGCGTTAAACCACAAGAAATGGACAACAGCTTGGCACACAAAAAGTATCTGAAGCCTTATTTAAAACACTTCTATGTCAAACTTTTTGGTATTACTCGTATTAATTTCCGGGATATTCATTGCCATAATTTACACTCTTTACTTTCTCTACTGGTAAGTAGAGGAACTATTGTATTCGACCCAACATTTCGACGTCGAGTTTTCGCCGGAAATATGTTTTGAGGCCCTCTAAATCCAAAAAAGTATTTCTAGAAAAAGGTACACGTGTGTATGTGTCTGCCTGGGAACAACCTAGCTCAAAAACAAAACGTCGGTTAAAAGCAGAGTTGGTATTTAAGTTTACTATCTTTTATACATGCAACACGAAGATTTTGAAGAAAATTCCTCCATCCTAAATTACCCTTTAGATGGGAAACTTTTGAAAAATTTTGATTTTGCTAAAAATGACTAATGACTGAATTTCATATTTTATGGCAAACGAAATGTGTGTTTTGAATTTTCTACCATAGCCCATGTAATCCTGTTTACCGTTGAGAACTTCTGCACAACAGATAAACCATAAGAGATAGACCAAATTTTATTATTTACAAAATGTAAATGGTTAAAACACATAATGTATGTCAAGTGATATTTTCTGTTAAAGCATTTCGGAGATATTCGTTGTCATGTGTCAAAATTTTGCAACACACAGTTATAGACTGTTCTCAAATGGGAGGTAGTTATTCATTTCTTTATCTCTTGGTCGTGCAAAGTGAACGAAATTTCATAGTTAGTGACCACTATCGCTTAAAGCTGCAGTATTGCCCTTACACCTACAAGAAAATTAGAAATAAGAGGAATAACTGTTAGTAATGTGCAAATGTAGAGAAAGTCATGTGAGTGTAACACATACATCAGATGTTTGGCCATGGCGCATTTTTTTTTTTTTTTTTTTTTTTGTTCTGCTAGTCTAACCAAACAGTGTAATTTTGACACAGGATATAGCAACCCACTTTTCAAAGATTTGACTGTAGCTTTAACCTGTACTACTGTGTATTAAAACACGTTCTCGTGTGTCAATTATATTATTGGTTTGAATTTTCCAATACTTCATCATACACTGTTTAAGTACTAAGTACCCGTTGAATTATTTTTGGTGAGAGCGGAAAGAGCGGATATTCAAAGTTCGATAAGTATTTGTATGTTCTCTTATTTCATTTTTCTTTTCTTACTTCTCCCAATGCATGCTTCATAACTGAACCATTTTAGTACAAAACGCAACGATGAAATAATCGAAAGGACAGATATGCAGTTTTATGACGTCAGACAGGGACGTGAACAGCACACATGCGGCTCGTTTCTTCCTGGTAGACATGTAATTATATTCCGTGCATCCCATGTATCAGTCACTATTAAGTGAATTATTTTGAGATAAATGCAGTTTACTGAACCATGGTCCATGATTAACTGCTTTCCCCCTCTATTGCTCCCGCCTGCCTGTCCCCTTCTGTTCGCACGTTCGCTCATATTCCTAGAGTTAACCACTCGTGCACATTGGTTGATCAATTGGTTTTAACATTTTTCCTTTCAATTAGCCACACACACACTCTCACACACACGCACATACACATCCCCCCCCCGCACACACACGCACATACACATCCTCCCCCCCCCTCCCCACACACACAGACACACACGTGCTTGCAGTTATTAGGGGCGTTGGCTCAAAAATAGTATAAGGTGAAAATTATCAGATCCATTGGTTTACCTATATTGTATTTTGTAGTTTCTAGAAAGCTGCTTTGTTTTCTGCTCTAACAAAATGGGGCAAATTAAACGATCTAGAAGCTCTGGTGTTAGCAATTTATAAGCATTTTACGATTCTTTGTTCCGAAATATTAAATAATGCGCTGCATCACCGAATAATGATGTAAGAATTTCACTTTTTCATGCTCCCTTCGGCAAAATCCATACTCTTAAGAGTTTTAGGCCTACAAAGAACAAAAAGGGGAACAGAAATATTGTGACAAAATGGCACAAAATCAGTCCGGTTACTTTTGTATCACTTTATCGTCTTCTAAAATTTTACCACAAATGCACAGTTTTCTTCTCGTCGTTAACACAGTGTAGTCTTTCGTGCTATTATAATTCACAATTATTGCTTCCCTAACCTTCTTTTCAGTCTCTTTTTTAACTTTCTCTGTGACTCATACATTCTCTACGACGATACTATTAATCGATGCCCATTAGAATCTGCTTCATGACGACCGACGTATCTTTCGCGATGACACACACGCGCAGCTGACACACTGACCGACTCATGTCTGTAATCGTAAACTCTAAACACTAACTGCTGCTTTCTGGCCTCCTTATACGTACGGACGACGACATAAGGACTTGTCTCGAGCTCCACTCACATGTACAGGCAATGACGTAGCCAGGGTTTTCTCGAAGGCGCTGAAAAGAGCCTCTTTTGGTTCTGCCGCTTGTTGTTGTTACTCACGTACAAAACAGCCTGACCTTGTACGCCTTTTCCCGCTCGCAGGACCGGCTTGTGGTCTGAGGTAACTTGGCCCCGTCCGTCCTTTCCTGTGCGCCGAGCCCGCCGTCACAATATAAAAGAAATCATATGTTACAGAAAAGTCCAGTAGATGGTAATGGATTTGGAAGCTTAGGGTGACTCACAAATCCGTAGCAGTTGGGCAGACTAGTAATTGGGCAGAAGGCAAATGCAGTAACAATCGGGCATATGGCATTAATAGAGACAAGAGAAGTTAATTCCTCTAACTTCATGTTTATTATTTTGTTGAACAAAGGTTTTGAGATAGTTTTAGTCAATTATGCGGATTTAAAGCTACTGTTTTCCGAACACATCACCTGCAGGTGGTGTGTAATATTTTGCTTTTTTTCCTTACCTGATTATCCTCCCCTAATGTAGAACTTACACCCCCTAGGACTTATAAGCCGGTGCCTAGGGTCAGACGCCTCTCGGGGAACACAGGAACCTATGGACCGTTCAGAGTGAAGACCTGGAAGCGGGTGGTCAGCCAAGCACCACATATGATAATGAGGGAGAGGATAATTTGAAATGCAAGTGAAATCGATGATAGAAGCACTCGGTGAAATTAGTGGCGGGGGAACCCGGAGAAAACCCCTTTGACGCCGCTTCGTCCAGCACGAATACCACATGCGGTTCCCTGGGACCAAACCCGAGCCACCTAGATGATAGGCGAAAGATATACATCGTAAAGTGCGTAAGCTTATCCTTCGCTGTTTCTGCAAGTTCCAAGTCAGCAACGGAAAGAAAATGAAAATGACGTTCCTAAGATACAACTGAAAGTCAGCTTCCTATGAACCCTTAAAAACAACCCCCTTCCCTACTGTTAGGGTAGGGTCACATGAAGTCTGGATAATTATGTATGCGCGCGAATGCTAATGTGCATCCGACTTTCAGTAGGCAAGTATATTTTTCTATTTAAAATACGATTACGCAAGTGTTAAGGAACCTACTGGAACTCGACACTCTCAAAGTGTTCCACTTTATTAGGCATGTCGAATTAATGCATGTCAAAGTCCGTTTTGCTTGGTCACCGAATACCTGTTCCCTCAAGGACTGCCGCGCTACCGAAAACCTAGATTGTAATTGGAAGAGCTGTCCCTTTGGTAATAGCTTATTAGAGATAAATTTCCCACAGCAAACTTAGTTAACGTATTACGTTTGCTGAAAAGCCTGGTTGCTATTTTTCTTCAGAGTTTAATCAATAGCATGAAGTTTTCTAAATCTTACTGCCCCACCTAATTGGTCAACGTTCTGAAGGTTTCATGTGTTGGACTACTTGGAAGCTGTTTTATGCAACAGAAATTGAGCATATCTGAAAAGTAAACATTTACTTACATTCTGAATTCCAAATCACGAGCTCTAATGTGATACTCATGTAAGTGTATGGAGAAAATATTTTACATCTACATACTAAGCATTACAATATCCTCACCATCATCTGCACCAGTGTTTCTTTGTTTTAACTTCCGCAGATTAGTATAAAATAGGTGAAATGATGCCCTAAGGAGTCCGGGGTCCACCAGAGCTATGAGTTAAGCGACATTTATGTTTCAGGATCAGAAAACTCCGAAAACACCCGGTGCATAAAGGTCAAAATAATTGATGGACTAGTCAATGAGTCTCTTCGTTTCAGATGGAAGACGAATTACTAGAGAAGCGATGACTAAGCCATCGTTAAAGTTCAATAAAAATTCAGACAGGTCTGGAAATTTGATGTCGAAAATAGCCAAGGCCCATTTTCCATGCTGGTGGAAAGCCTTGGCACAGTATGAAGACTTCGTGAAGTTTGCTCACGTTCTTCCCTGGGTGGCATGTCGCTGCATTAGAATGCAATCAGCGTTCTCGCCAGCACAGATTGCTGCTGCTGAGGAAACCAACTATAAGATTGCTCGGCTGACCAGCCCCTTCTGAATCGTTACATGACCATATTACCCCCTGAAAGCTGACGAGAAAACGACAATGAGAAAGAAACACCGGAAATCAGATGTCCTCTGTTTCTTCCAAGCTGAGGTTCATGGCTTACAGTTTCGAGAGTATTTCTCAAGTTGGTTGGTGGATGCGATAGCAGTGGCGATGAATGGTAGTTTCTGAAAATTTGTGAATCTTGTGAATTTTAAGTTTGAGGTGTGCATGGTGCAAATAGTTCCACATAATTATTGGCTGCAGATACTTTTTGAGGTCAAATCATTATCTGCATTTCTCTTTCTTCTACAGATTTTGTAACAGATCCTATGGCTACTGTTCTGTGTGAATCACTGTCTCTACCACTAAGAAGCACATGGGCCGTGAGACATCTTGAGCTTACATTCCACACTTCATGTAGAAGAGACCTTAACATCTCAGTGAATCTGTGATTTAAGGAGAAAAGATATTCCCGAAATAAATCCATTCCAAAAACATTGTACTCTTACACTGACAATTCCAACAGGTTTCAACACAATTTATAATTTTTTTTATTAGAGTATACATCCTACAAACACGCTCCCGAAACTCCCGTTCAATGAGCTCCAATCGTGATAGACACACTTTCAGAATGAAAGTGGCGGATCTGTGTCAAATAAAAGTGATAGGTTATGTCCAATTAAGTACACGCCTACAATCATACATTCATAATGGACCAAAAACTTTTTTACCCTCCATTTCACTTCTTTTGAGCATAATACGATATTATAAAACAAATTAGTAAATACATTACATTAAACAGATGAAAGTGCAGTTTGAGCATTTATTAATTAGAACCTATTAATCAAGTACCCTTTAACTCACTTTATTTGTATATATGACTGTAAATTTGGTAAAATGTTAATAATGTAATCATTTTTCTGCAGTTACTAAGTATTGCTTTTTTCATTTTCGGTTAGTGCATACATGAAATGTGATGATTACTGATTATAAAAAATTCCTATTGTTTTGAACACAAGAAATATCCGTTTAGTTCACGGCAGATTAACGTCGAGCCGACTCGACCACAAGCCTACTGACCTCTTTCACACGAAACATTTTGGTATCAAACATGTTGCTGATCTACTAAAAGATATTCATATTTTAGCTCTTAATTCACGGAACTTTTCGTCATGGCTGTCAGAATAGGCCTATGAACAATTAACTACACAATACAGCTGCAAAATAAATTCTGGCTTGACAAATGGAGTGATATTTTCAAGTAAGACTATAATCTGCGATTTGCATAGATACAAAAAATAGGATAAGCTGATTCACCTAATATACTGTTCATAAACAATACTTTTAAGTGTCTTTCGAAATGATTGCTTTGAAATATATTTTTTAGTTATTTGCCATTTGAATTTGTATCTACCACCAATCTGCCCTAATGATCTAGTTGTCGACGGGCCCGTAAACCCCACTACTCACTCACTCTACCATCATTATGCGGTGGCTCGAGTGTGAATAGTTATACGATCAGCCGACGCTCTAGCATATGCCCGTTGTACAACTGAGCAGTTAAAGATAACCTATTAGATAAGTCTGACTTTGTAACTTTATTTACTACGTTCATGGTATTTTATTCATCAGATTGAGTCTGCAGATCGATATATTGTCCATAGTGTAGCACCTCTCATGTCTGTCTTGCTGAAGGAAATCTGACAAAAATTATATATACCTATTGTATTCATATGACTGTTTTGACTCACTTGCACACGCCTTTCTTACAAAATATTGTTCTCCTATCGACATTTTTAAGCTTTAACTTCCCTTAATCAATTAGGTCATATTGTACGTTAATTGGACGAGGTTCACAGAGCTTTAACTTACCTAATATTTACATGTTCATGATTAATACTGAAGTTATTGAGCTATAAGATTATAATTTCATAAAGAAATGATTGGGAGGTAGACAATTAATTTCCATACATTAAAATCAGTGCAAATTTGTACCAGTGTATTAGAAATCAATAGGTAGGCATTTACCTGTCGGGACAAAGCAGTTCGTTAAGCGTCAGTGTATGTAAGACAGGCGTTCTGGCAAACTCAAGTCAACAAGAATCACAATAGCTCAAGGTTGAAGAATTCCAGGAAAATGCACCTACTCCAGATTCGATATTTTGAAATTTCGGTAGGTACGCTACTGTCATGCCATGAAGGTGGGCTTAACAATTTCTTGTAAATTGTCAAAATGTTCACTCATATTTCTTTTAAGACACAAGGGTACAATAGGCTAAAGCAATAGTCCAGATTTTAAAAGTGGGTCGTTGTATAATAGCTTTGAGATTCCGTGCACTTTGCATGAGCACGAAAAAACAACGAATAGCGGCTCATTACATGAAAAAATCACAATTCAAAGTAATAACAGAGAACGTTTCGGAAATAGTTGTTTCATCTGTCACATTAGCTGTATGGTTTAATGAGATGTATATTTTTATGCAGAAAATTTACGATTTTCCACTTATTCGCAATGAAGAGATCTTCACAGATTATTCCCAGAAAATTCTGGATATACATTTTATCTGTTACTCAGATATATTTAGCATGTCTTAATCTAACCAAGAGCTTACAGCTATTTTAGAGAAATTGAAATAGAGTAAATATTTTCCCATGTAAACAGTAGCTTCTCGCATGCTTGGAAGGCGCTGAACTGAAACACCAACTTTGCTATTCAAAATAATTTAAGTTTTCCATTTCAGCGCGCGCACACACACACACACACACACACACACACACACACACACACACACACACACACACTTACCGCTCACATTTGTGTAAAAGCATACTTTCATTGAAATCTCTGCGTAGATTTTTTATGTAAAATACAGCTTTCTATGTTTAATATAATTAAGTAAACACTGATGTATCTTATGTATGAAGAGATACCATAGTGAAAGCCTGATTTGTCAAACTGTATTTCCATAGTATATCTGTCTACCTGCAAATTATTAAAGTTTTTTTTGGTGCATATTTGACGATGTTATTGCTGATTCTGCGTTAAACAAGGTGAAGATCCCAATGTCCCTCCTTATACATAAGAAACATACGAACTTGAGACATCGTTTCAACACAGTGTTGAAAGAAACATTGTTCTTTTTTAATGGCGTGGGTCTTACGGGTTCTGCCAAATGCAACAAAATATGTACGTTTGATACGAAGAATTTGCGGAAATTATATATTTATATACAGAATCTCGAATGAAGAAATTATGGAACATTTAATCAACTGAAATGATATCCAGAAATGTAAGAAATTGTATTGAAGGTTTTATAAAGAACACTTGGACATAGAACGTCGAAACAATCCAACACTAATCACTGAAGCAGAAAATAGTACAAATTTGTGAACCCAGAGTAGAGTTAACATTCAAACCTCTGACTCTTAAGAAAAAAAGGTATGAAGGATTCTGTTAAGCGCACTGCGTAATTATCTACGGTAGAACGGGTGACAACAATGAATTTACGGTTTCTCCCACCATTAAGTTTAGTAACGATATTTTCTCGCACGAGTTGGTCAGTCACGTGGTGTACGCAACTGTGGCATCCAAAGCTCAACATCTCCGCAACCAAAATCACTGACTATATAATCTTACAATTACAAAACATAATTATATATTATATCACAGGATACGTTGGAAGTACCCTTTCTCCGAATCCACAAAACTAGAGAGCTTTTATAAAAAATTCACAATCATTTTCATTCATTCTTTTATTTGAAATTGAAAGTTACAAATAATTTTTCTGCTAATATTTTCTGACTTTTTCTTATGACGGCTTAATATAGGTACACATTTTTTAAGTTAACATATGATGTGATATCCGGCGACGAGGCCGTAATTCGTCTGCTAATTACCCTACATCAAAAAACTCCTGAATGAAATTTAATGAAAACTGTGCCCGGAGGCAGAGTTGCTGCAAATGCATCTACATTCAGTATTCGTTGCTTTTTTTTAAGTTTCTCCTTCCTTTAACGCTGGGCATTTACGATATATGTAAAAAATATTGGTCCTATTGTAGGCAAATTAGCCTATATTAACATATCTCAAACTCCCGCTATACATATACATATGGCCTTTGATGTCAAGCAATGTTTACCCATTAGGATGTTATAATTCTATTAAATCCACACAAAAACATACCTACACACATTTACACTCATACTTCCAGTCTCTAAGAAGGAAAGGGAATAACCCAAATTAAAGACAAATTTTAATTCTCCAGCCAGGAATCGAACCCAGAACTCTGCATTTGGAAGCTAACATGTCAACCGCTATACAACATAAGCAACCTTATAGACATCTGACTCTCAACGTGGTGGAAACGGAAACCTTTATAGCTTGTTTTCGATTGGGCTTATTAAAGCTTTGGTTTCTTCTGCAAGCCATCTCTGATAGTTTTGAGGAATATGTCCTGATATTTCTACACATTAGTATACTTTATCTCTAATAACCTTTACCTTTCACTTTGGTCAATTACTTTGGAATCCCGATAAAAATTCCGCGTAAGATAATGTTATCACGTACAAATCTTTCAATAAATTCCTTTGTCATAATGTGCAAGTGCTCAGTTTATAGCACTATTATAGCATAATTTAAGCATAGGTTGCAAGGCTCAGCGGAGCGGAAAGCTCGTATCAGAAAACTACGATTTAATAGAGGCAACGCAACGAAAGCTTGCAACGATAGCTGCGCCAAACTTCAGTTTATCTTGCTCAATTGAGGACCACAAACTAGGTCCACTCTCTGCATTTTACCGGCTAGTCCCACTGTCTACTCCCCCTAACTAATCCAGTGTGATATGCGCTCCTCGAGACGTTGTTAATACTGGAGCCCGTAATAGAGATACAGTCGCCCTGCAGTTGGCGTAACGGTAGCGTAACGGTACGTTTAAGAAAATAGTCTTCTGCTCATCTTGCAGACTGGTAAGCTTTCATTGCGCCAGACTATTTGTAGCGGCTTTTGAAATGTAAAGCAAACGAAAAAAAATGAAAGTGAAATAGTTTGTCATGTAGGCGCGCACGAAAGACCCAATTCTGTTTTAAAGGAAACTCAGGGTGTAAGGTATGCAACGGAAGGGCATGCTTCACCCATTACAAGCCACGGAGAATCTATTACAGCTACTATACCCCAAGAGGAAGGGCTGAAGTGAAGGAGGCTACAGGGTGCAGGAAGATAGGCCTCGAACACGCGCTGAAGTCCCTAACACTCTCTAGTTCAAAGATCCGCCCCAGTATGGAGCTGCTCAGAGGAGCAATGAACAACCCGTTCAACTAAGCATCCTTTATTCATTAATCATTCTTCAAAGAGCAGGTAAGGAACATGAATGAAGTGGTCAAAGTTAAATGAAATAGATCATTCATTATCGCTTTCTATTTCTAGGACTTTAATATCTTTGATTACGCGTTCAAACTATGGTCTATTACTACACAATAGCATCTTTCCTGCCTTTCTACTAGTACACGTACAGTTGTGTGCACGAAAATGTGCCAATACTTTTCGTTTTTATAGCTTTTTTCTCTTCTTCTTTATTTTATTTTTTTAGTGTTGGTAGAATTTTATCATGTGTTCCACAGCAGCCTTGGGTGAGCCAATTTCATGTTGGTTTGAATTCAAGTGCAAAACACATGAATTACGCTATAAGCAATGGCCAGGCCTAGGTGATCAGTGAGTGGGAACGAGTATAGAAGCATTTCAGGAAGGTATGCGTGGCAACGACGGCTCACTCCAGCCGCTGGATTAGTTCGTATCATATTGTTTGATGACCCGCAAAGTTTTTTATTCGTATTTGTTTGTTCGATTTATATTAAAGAATGCTTCCGTGCAATTCTGAGAATTCGATAAAATAATAAATAAATAAATTAATGAAACGTAAATAACACAATAGATACATATTTCGGTTTGCATTGTCGGTGGCAATTAGATGAACGATTTAAGGAGGATCAGATAATATACAGAAGTCTTACTCTTTCATTAGATGATTGTAATTGGAAACTACTAAAACCACCAATTTTACTGTGTAGGAAACCTGATGCATTGCTTTGAGAGACCTTGCCAGAAACACAATACATTGTGGTTAAGCCTTGCTGACAAAACTCTCTAATTCGAGTGACCGTCATCCACTAATTGTTCGTAACTTGGATACGTCATGTATAAACGCGTAGAGTTAACAAAAAATATGACCAACCCTAATGTATAAGGCTATTCTAAAGTAAGTTCCCAGTTTGAAATGGTATTACATTTGTCAAACTCTTATATTGTAACAAAATAAAAAGACTAATTTGTTCGTAAAGAAATGAGATTTTATTAAAACAGGGTAAAGGTAAATATGACCACTATCGTGTTGTTCAATAAACAATAGTCTTTTTTCTATGCTGTAAGTGGCATTAGCAAGTGTATTCCTAGGGATGTTTTCAATGACATCCGATACTGACAGCTTCAGTTCTTCACGTGTAGTGGATCCGATAAGAAATATCTTTTCTTTTAGATAACCCCATAACGAGTAGTCAGTTGGATTTGTGTCCGGGGACCTAGAAGGCCAACTGTTTAGAAAGTGTCGACTAATTACACAACCACCATAAGCTATGCCTAATAGTGTTTTTACGGTATTGTGTATGAAGGGAGAAGCAAAATTATTTTACAGAGCAGGGTCCTCTTCTCAGTCCATTTCATCTTCGATATCTTCTGTGCATAATATCTGTTATACTCGTAATAACACTGAAAGAAGCCAATTCCAACTCATATAGATAAAGCCATTGCTCCTACAACTGATGTCTGTATTCTTATGTTTATACAAACATGACAAAGTTACCATAGCAACGGAAAAAGACCAAGCCTTCTAAACAGCAGTGATACCAATATGAAACCAAACTGATAATATGTAAAGAACATACACGTGTTTCAAAATGGGATCTTGCTTTAGAATAACCTGATATATGTAACATATGTAAAATAAATAAAATAATAAGTAAAATAATTAAAATAAAAAGGTGTGAAAAGTTTCTTGAAAAGCTTTGTAATATGTTTTCAGGCACAATGTGATTGATAAATCCTGTATAGTAAATACTGTATGTATCTTGTTTCAGGTTAGGAAACTTCATTCCTTCTTACGTTTATAACCAGGTCAGTAAAAATCATATACGTTTCTTATAGGATAATGACAAAAAAGTTGAGTTTTGTTTATGGACTCTAGCTGCTGCGTTCTCAGCGTTCCATTCTATATTAGGTGTGAAAGACGGTTAATTTTATTCAGAGGTCTCTTTATCAGCATTCAGGTTCTTTTATGTGCCATAAATGGCCTCACTTCCCTTCAAAGGAAGCCATTTTAAGGTTTTTAGGCCTTAAAAAACTATTGCCCTCCGCTGGGTTAAGAATCCGCGAGGTTGGCAGGCTACTCCTAGACCGACGGATGATGACATTTTGTATTTAAACTTCAATAGGGCAATTCTTTAAAACATGTGTCTAGCTTAATTACTTATCTTATTTGTTTTGCATAATGCTAGGCTTTACAATGTAAACAATACATATTGAATACCCAAGATATCATTATATAGTGCCACATAAATGTTCAAGATTTCAGTGTTTCAAGCATACATTTGATCTAGTAAAATTCCATGTTCGCATAAGCGTTGCGTTACATCCAATCGTAACCACTTCACGCACATGACCTAAGTATTAGGTGCACCAAAAAAAAAAAAAAAAAAAAAAAAAAAGGAAAATGCTGGACATCTGTGATCAATTATAAAGTAATGTGAGTAGGTATGTGTCAATCGTCCTTGGCGCTAAGAATGTCACCCTCGTCTGCTTTCAATTGCGGGAGATTCTGTACAAAATTTAAGTTAAAGATATAATCTAGAGGTGAGAAAATCTTTACTACTTTCTCTACTGCTTACGTATATTAGAGGAAATATTGCATTATTAAAAATTGATACCAAGGCTTCACCAGAAATACACGTTTTGGGGTTCCTTGAATCCAAAAGGAGCTTTTTATAAAGCCTTTGATCTGCGCGTGTGCGTGCGTGTGTATATGTGTGTGTATGTGAGAGAGAGAGAGATAGAGAGAGAGAGACAGAAAATAGTATAACTAGATTGAAAGGAATGTTAAATACCATTTCGATTTAGGCTCAACGCCTTCGAAGGAAGCGACACGAAGATACTCAAGAATTTCTCACCTCAGAACTACTCTTTATGTTGGAAACAGCTATTTCGGAATGGCTTTAACAATTTGAAATAGTTAAAATATGATTAAAATATGAAGATGGATATTTTAAGTCTTTTGGAGATAGCTAGCAAAGCAGAGGCCCGCAAAACAGAAACTGTGTGACGTCATTAGGAATACTATACCACACAACAGGAGGTGGTTTCAGAGGAAGGGGTGGTTTTGACATGTAGTGCATGTGCAGTTCAGGGACTGTAATCGTGATCGCCATTTGCCGATCACTGTTGTAAAGTCTTCTTAATTATGAATGAATTTTGTACATAATCCATAAGAGAGAGACAAAAACTTGCATTCCCCCAAAACTTAAATCTTGTTGAAACGCACATTATTTGGCATTAACTGTTTGCGAGATATGCTTTAAATTTTAGGCTGCTAGTGTTCTTCCATCCCCCTTCCCGCTTTTCCTTCTCCAGATCGACATTTTAAAGCTGCAAAGTCTACACAAATCATAGAGTGTTAAATTTCAAGACTATTATTCAATGATCAGTTTTTATTATATACATATATTGTCTATCACCTTACCATATTAAGATGTAAAATGTTCTGTTTAAAAATGACGGTTTACAAAAAACATTCCCTGTATCTAATCAATTTAAGAGTCGCTTCATTAAATGTTGCGGTAATGCAGCAGCACGTTGCCTTCTCGAGAGCTCGTGCAAATAGAGAGAACCGTTAAACCCGAGCACTAACAGTTACCTGGCCGCAACTTTAACTCAACAACTATTAACGCCTTTACAATCTGAACAAAATATTTACTCAGGTGTATGTGAGCAGAATGTAACAACCGCACATTTCCATCGCTGACCTCGGGTCACACAACTTGCTTAGGAAAACCCCTATTTCCACAACATTTCCTTTCACCACGAAAAAGATTAGAAATACGAGGTTTCCCAAAACACCTCGCTGAAACTGTGAAGAGTTGGTATGTAAATGAACGGTACACGGGAGAAAGAGGGAATGGCATATTTTCAACAAACTGTGATAATTAAATTTGAAAGTTTGAACCTTTAATGTTATCTATAATAATCCATGCACACAAATTATTTATTATGTAAGACTAGCCGAATGTATTGGTAGAGTAGGTATGTAGATAATAATGAAAATGTAGAATTAATGTTTATAATTGAAAAAATAAATGTAAAATTGGCTAAATACACACTTTTAACGAGAATAATGTCAGAGTTATCAATACATTATCACGGGAATAGGGCGAAATGTTAGTTTCAAATAACCATAACAAATAGCATTATTACACCTTAATAGTGAGGAAGTGTATCAATGATGAATCTTCCCTCTGGTACACAAAATGCTCTAAGTACTTGCAGATCAGGAAGTTTAGTTTCAAACATTGGATGTGAACCCTCAATGTTCCCAGCATGTTTGTGAATACAGAGCAATTTCATGTACAGCAACTCTTGCTCTTACGTTCATAAGATGTATCTGGAAGAACAAACTCACCATCTGGTGTTCCTGGGACATGTAGCGTTGAGCATTTACAAAGGTCTTCTCCAATAACCATTGTATTCCATGATCGCGCATGCTCAATGATGAAGTTCTCTTATGGGCTTTCTACAAGGGAGTTCACAAGTTGGTCCATTGACGAATCATTGGTTGATCAACTTCGATTATATGGTAAAGGAAGGCGTTATTGCTGTCATCCCTGAAATGACTGCCTTTCCAGCTGCAAATTTCTCATTAATTAGTGCCATATTTCTATCACACTCTAAGTACGGGTGCCCACGAATTGGAAACTATTTTCGCAGAATCTAGGCATTTGGCATGGAGTGCTACAAAGTGGAGGCATTCCTCTTTCTTTAATTGTTCTGTGGTGATATTCCTCTTTCATCAATTGTACATGATTTCTGAAACGTTTTATATTTCAGTGACATTTCACTTTATTTGATTAGACATTGTCTTAAAGTATTCTCCCGCTCGTAAAGTGTATCCTGGTGGTGTTACTTCATTTTTTCCTCCTTTTCCCCGTGTATCCTTCAAATACAAAAATAGTTTTAAGTTCAGGCTCGAAAATGTCGGATGAAATTTTAATAAACCAAGGTGTTCAACAAGGGTGCAGTTTATTGTCCACTTTATTTAATTTGTGTATTGATGACATAGTTATGAAGTGGAAAGAGGATATACAGTTAGGAGTTAACATACGATCTGACATACCATTAAATGTTCTACTAGATACTGATGACCAGATAGTTATACAGGGAACAGAAGATAGTCTATATATTGTTCTTTGTAAATTAAGTCAAATGCAATACAGTATAGTTTAACTATATTTACAAATATTACAAATTTACAAATAAGGCAAAGATAAACGGAAGAATGCGATCAGATCAATAATAATAAGAATAATAATAATGATGATGATGATGATGATGATGGTGCTGGTGGTGGTGGTGGTAATAATGGTGGTAATAATGGTCGTGGTGGTAATAATGTTGGTAATAATGGTGGTAATAATGGTGGTGGTGGTGGTGATAATGGTGGTGGTGGTGATAATGGTGGTGGTGATAATGGTGGTGGTGATAATGGTGGTGGTGGTGATAATGGTGGTGGTGATAATGGTGGTGATAATGGTGGTGGTGGTGATAATGGTGGTGGTGATAATGGTGGTGATAATGGTGGTGGTGATAATGGTGGTGGTGATAACGGTGGTGGTGGTGATAATGGTGGTGGTGATAATGGTGGTGGTGGTGATAATGGTGGTGATGGTGATAATGGTGGTGGTGATAATGGTGGTGGTGGTGATAATGGTGGTGGTGATAATGGTGGTGGTGGTAATGGTGGTGGTGGTGATAATGGTGGTGGTGGTGGTGATAATGGTGGTGGTAGTGGTGGTGGTGGTGGTAGTGGTGGTAATAATAATAGTAGTAGTAATAAATTAGAAAACTTTAGAACAAGTATCCCACTTGAGTTATATAGGCTGTAATATTAGTTTTAAGTAAGTATACTGACAAGAAATAATTCTAAAACACATCCAAGAACTCGCAGTCTGCCAATTTGTTGAATCCTAATACTCGTACTTATTGATGTAACTAGGGTATAATCTGACTGATTGTTACACGAGTTAACATTTTTACGAGTGTCACAATGAAACGATTATGCCCGTGTTACATACAACGTTCTATGCAATTTTAACATTAAAATGCGTAACAATAATTAGTTTACCAAATTAAATGTGTAATATATCAGAGATCAATGGTGTATGAATAATCTGGTGGCTAAGCAGATGTTTAATTTATTTAAGCAAATATGGAGGAAAATGGAAGGTAGGTAATGATAAAGGCAGTGAAAATATGGATTGTATTTCAATTCTAGAAAATCAAACTATATTAATGAGAAAGAATATGAAAAGTTAATGAGGTTAATCCGGTGATTGAAGTTGCTACATTTGCAGGGGTGACTATTTCAGATTTTCTTACAGACACATTGGGGAAACTATATTGTAGATGTGATGATGTCATTGCTGTCTTGTTGCCATGGTAATAACGTCATTGATTTTCTGACACTAGCGGCGAAATAGGGTAATTTTCCATGATTTATGTCGTCATAATAAGGCGTTTTAATGCTAGGATTGCATGAAGCAACTTCTTTCAATTACTAGTCCTGCAATGCTCACTTTTACTAACCCCACCATACTTCCTGCATTTGTTGTGTTCTGTGGATCTTCTAAAACATCCTGATTATTCCTTCTCTGCGTACTATAATAAACATCGTGACAAGAAATATATGGGAAGTGTTACGTTCACATGACCTTTTCTACCGCTATCTCTTCTTTTTATATATCTGCTGCAAATATTTCTTACGAAAGCTAACTTTTCTATAAACTTCTTGTTAATTGAGAAAAATGTCATTACGTATTTACAGATCTCATAAGAGAACAGCAGGTTAAAGTTGTAGTCGGATTTTTAAAATCGGTAGCCGCAATGGATTTGAAATTCGTCGCTGTTTGACCAGGAGATAAAACGAATTGTGAATTTACCACTTGAAAAAGGATACCTACAAGTATTTAGAAGTTGAGAGCAATAGCAAAGAATGTGTTGCACATAATGAACCCGACAAACAAAATTTGATAAATCGTGTTCTTTGATCAGATCTACAATTTCTGTGTATCAACATTTTATCCGTCTCTTACGGTTTGCCAGTTATATAAGGTTACTCAGAATGAAGACGATTATTCGTTATTTTATTTGTGACGCAATTATTTTAAATATATGCTATATTAATTAGTAATATTAGATCTGTTTTTGCGAAAATTGAAAGTAATTGTAAAGGATTGTTATTGTTGTAGTGTTTAACGCCCGCTTTCACTACTACGGCACCGCAGGCGGTGACACTGATACATGAAGATGGAGCACCGGTGGAATGAGATGGCGGGGGAAACCGGAGCACCCGGAGAAAACCCGCCCTGACGCCGCTTCGTCCACCACGAATACCACATGCGGGTCCCTGGGATCGAACCCTGGCCGCCTAGGTGGTAGGCGAGCGCGCTAACCGCTCGGCCACGGCAACGCCTGTAAAGGGTAGTTTGGGTGGGGAATGTTCTTGTAAATATTGGTCCTGCATCCTTGAAAAATGCTGAACTTAAATTACCTAGCTTGATATTTAACTTACCACGTCTCGCTCCTCCTACAGCACTCCACATATGACGCCCGTTGTGAGAAGCGATGAGGTCCAGTGGTTGTGATTGGGCGATAGATGTAGGCTCTGTATGGGCTGTTGTCCCGCGGAGTTAAGGTTTTATTGTATTTTCTTGTTTCTTTTTACTTTTTTCTTCTCTTTTGGGTTAAATATTTAACGGGCTTTTCAGTTTTTAGCTATGGTGTACGCGCGCACACATACATGTATAAAATACACATTTAGCCGTATTTTTGCACCTAGGGAACTCAAAATGTGCATTACTAATGAAATCTGAGTACTTGGTCTACATGCTATAGATAAGGTAGCAGAGAAAGTAAAAAGTGTATTATCTTCGATGGCAGGAAGTTTATTTTAACTCTATTCTATCAACACTTCAATGGGGAGCAAAACTTGTTTCATCGCTTGGAAACTTTCTCGTATAATAATGCATATTTAATTTGCATCCGTCAGTTTGTTTTTCCTCCATTACCGTCTTTCCCAGCATTCCTGATAGCATCACTTCTATGATACGTCTCCACTGAAATGTTTTTCATAATCTCCGCTTACCTCACATATTTCTCCACAAATATTCATAAGTATTAGAAGTTAGAACTGCAACCGTATTGCATTATTTTGCAGCACTTCAATTAGTTGTTGACCATCAGGACCCTCTTTTGCAAGGCTCACTTAGCATCTCACGCACTGTCATCTCGCTTTGTGTCCTTAAAGTTATAGTGTTTTCATTTTCACCAGTCCATTGTAGCTCATTTCCCCCGCTTTGCAGCCCTTGAATATAGTTCCCTTGTCCTGACCAAGAGAAACGGGTGCAGGACGAAAAACTACTTCCTATTTAATAAAACTATACCAGTAATTATTTTAAAATACAGATTATAATCAGTAAATTTGTAGTATTAGACGAATGAAACTGACGTAGGCCATCTCGAATGACCGATATATAGTGACTGATGACTCTACTAGATAAACTTGAGACAGTTATATTTGTTCTTTTATCTAATAAAAAGAGACATCTAAATTTCGGATTTGAAACTATTGTAGTTGTGGCACAGGAGGCTTCCGGACATCGATTCTTATTCTAAACGTTATCTACTCGATCCATTTCAAACGCTTTTAAAAGATTTTGTGACAACCTGTAAGTACATTTGTCAAATGTCATACAATAATCCTGAAGTGGAGAATAACCCTGAGGAAAGCGATCCTTATTTCATAAACCACTTCATTCTGACCTATATGAGGGATATATAAGATGACTAAACGGTGTAGGTAGTAGGATTTTGTTTGGGAGACCGTGCCGATAATCCCCTTGCAACAGAATTTGATACTGATACCTGAAACTTAGCTGGATACAGGTAGAGAATCCGATTAAATGGATCAGATGACGACATTTTTCGCTTCACCGGTCCGGATCGTATATCGGTGCACCTGATTTGCTTGTGCTGCCTCAGGTCTGCTCTATTGCCATTCTTGATAGTCCACCTGCACCACTTGGGTCACTTCATCTGATATTAACTTCATCAACAATCTCTACTGGTTTAATGAGCCCAATAAACCCCCGTCGAGCACCCCACCTTCTTAATACATGCACTATTTGCAAATATAAAATGGTTAAGGATTTTTCTCTCAGCAATAGCAGAGCAGAGCTTAAAACATCTACTTGCTATCATATGCAGCACTTATATAAATACAAGTTTATAAGGGTTCTGCATCATACGTTTTCTAACTTGGTTACACTTCCATTTGGGAATACTTTTTTACTTTCAGGGGAAGTATTGTATTCCACCCAACAATTCGAAGTCGGAATTTCACCGTAAATATGTTTTGAGGCCCTCCTATATCAAAAAAGAAAAAGGCATTGTACAAAAGGTCCGTGTGTGTGCGTGTCTGTGTGTCTGTGCCTGTCTGAACAGCATAACTAAAAACGAAAAGTTGGTTAAAAACCAAAGTTGGTATTTAAGTTTAGGGTGAGTCATGAAGGACATTAAACTACCTTATATATGTAAATTTTTTTTGAAAAGTTTGGTTTTCACAAAAATGGCTAGCGATTTTGATTATAATGCCATATGTTTCAGATACTTTTATGATAAATTAAATCTATATTTTGAATTTTCTCGCTATAGCCCATGTAGTCCTTTTTACTCTTGATGACTTTCGCATAACTGGTAAACCGTAACAGATACCTACACCAAATGTTACTATACAGAAACTGAAGATCTCGTTAAAATACAATATGATTCTTTTAAGTGAACCATTTAGAAGATATTCCTTGTTATTTATGTGGGTTTTCCAATACTTACACTTTTCTCAAATGGAAGGTCGTTATTCATTTTTTATCTTTCAGCCGTGTAAAGAAAACGGAATTTCCAAGTTCATCTAGCGATCAGGTTTAGAATTTTTGACTATAGCTCACAGCCTTCTATTATTCCCATATTCCCCTTGCACCTACAGGAAAATTAACAGTAACATAATTTCTGCACATGTTTATTTCGACTAACATGAAGAATTTATAGGTATAAGAGTTTGTAAGAGTAGTTAGTACATGAGTAGAGAAAGCCATGTGAGTTCAGTACATCAGATGTTTTAATCCAATTCCCGCCATCTGATCCAAAAGGGCGAAATCAAGCAATATATAGGTATAGTGTGAATCTGTTGGAAAATATAAATATGATCAAGGAACTACAACGTTGGATGTAAACTTGAATACAACATAGGTAAGTCTCAATAATAGCATTTAGCACCACTCAATTGCGACTTTCATTACAGGCAGAGAAGCAAACACACTAAAGAACAATAGCTTCATGTCGTTTCGTGTGGCCCTAAACATTATTGAACGTAGTTTTGATTTGATTATTTCATATATATAGGCTTTAAAATATTATATAGTACGAATTATTACATGGTATTTATTTAATTTTTTACAATTTATCGCTAGATTATTATTTGTTCAGTCAGTGTCACCAGCTGTGTCACATAAATCTCTGAAAACCATTTTATTACACATTACAGGCGATCAACAATCAAAATAGCACTCTATTTCAATTTGACAATTGTTTCTAACAATTGTTCTTTTAATAATTATTGTATTTGTCCAGAAGAAATGTTATTTGTTAATGTAAAAAATGAAGTGAAACTTATTTGAGGTTATTAACTGGTTTTCTGTTATAACAACAAGAGAAGATCGAAATGCTTGTCATTTCTGGGTTTCGTATTCCTCAGTTGGCAGTGCTGAGTAAGTTGAACTATAATAATTCAAATTAGTGTATTTGAGGTTATTTTTTATAAAATTTACATTTTCTGGTAAAATTTTTGCGATATAGTGCATTTAATTCGTATTTTATTTATGAAATAGTCCTTTCACATCTCTCGCTTTGTTCGAGAATTTATCAGTTAGTTCAGAGTCTTATGATATTTCTTGTATACTATGTGTGTTATAACTTAAGCTCCTAATTTTCTTCTAATTCTATGCCTCGACTAAAGATAAAACATTTATTTCATTGATTCCAAAAGAACAGGGTGTTCTGGAAATTTTGACTCGCCGCAGATTTCCTGCACAGATTTAAAGTGTAGATTGCGCGCGCGCGTGTGTGTGTGCACAATTTTCTCACTGGAGAAATATTATCGCCTTCTATGTGTACTAACACCCATAGATAAACGTTTAAATAACGTAATGCTAAAGGCAATTAACCGTTGCAATAGTTCTTAGCTTAATTTATTTAAAAAAGTATATTTTTCAATGAGACTATAATGGTAGTAATTAAGACGCGAGTATGTTTATGAAACGGACAGAGTAAGTTCCATAGTTTTCATTCCAGAATTTTAATTGCCATTTTAGCTAAGTTACATGCTCCAATATGTGTGTAACCTTAAGATATTCATAAATTAGTTTTAATATTTTACGCTTACCTAAGTTAATAAATGCAGTGAGCTTATCTTACATAGACGGGTTTGTATAAGGGCATATACACGAAAGTATTAATTTTGTTCTCATCTCGACCTTGAACATTTGATTTCAAAATAGAATAATGAGTACACAAGGTCGAAGGTTTCATACTTAGTGACAATTTTTGTAACTACACTAGCATTACAGTTTGTGAAAATAAGGTTATGCGTTTTGATCGTCTCCGATCCCTGAGTTGTGCATAAAACTTTTTCCAAGTTCTTGATTTTTATGGCAATAAGTTATTATGGTAGCCGCAAAATTTAATGGCGGCTGACAGTTCACTATTAGTATTGTTTTTCCTGTTGTACAAATAAATTTTGTGGTTACAAATGATATGTATACTATCACCGGCTGCACAACTTGATTTCACAGTTTGTTTAAGTACACAATACTCCAAGGCGTGGCAAGTCTGTGGTTGGATTTTGTGTTGAATCAGATGCCTTTAAATTTTGCGAGAGCTATAGTCATCTTGGTAGAAATTTCTGGCGGTGTAGGTTGCATCTCGCTGTCATTCGTGTCCGACATTTTTGGTTATTTCTAACTCGCGCTGGTTGTTCTTTGATTGTACGTACGAGAATAATCGATAGTTGCGCTTTCTTCTTATAGGTGCAAACATGCACTTTAATGAGGTCCGTTAAAGCGCAGCTACCGGACATATAATTACTATAATTATATGTAATCGACCATAAAAGTATTTTAAGAAAAAAACAAATACCCACTGTCTCTTTGCGCACCAACATATTATCTTTTTTTAGTATTTGATGGTCTTTTCAGCATTTTAATGTGCCTTTGCACACCTAAATTTAACCTATTTGTTGCCCTTTTAAAATCTAAAATTCAACGTCGCACAAGATGTTAAACTTATTTAGCTCTTTTTATCATCTGTTTGCTCCGAAAATATTGAATGATCACCGGTCTGTGTTTCTTTAACTTTATGAATGAAGTGTTGATTCTTCTGCATTATATATTCCATATGGAAAGATTTTACTACTAACAAAGTGTTAAAGGGACACTTGTGTTATGAACAGTTTTAAACAGTCTTTTTAAGGAGATGTAAGCGCGAGTCTTTTTAAGGGTATGCTTATTTTGAAAATAGAAAAATAGATGCTGATATTTTGGGTTTTTGAGAAAGAAAGAGTCATTTTCTCTACAATTTCGTCACAGAGAATTACAAGCAATCTACAGTTGGTTCCACTGTTCCAAGGTTGTTAGTTAAGCGAATCAGAAACTATATGACTACTGTTACAAGCTGGTGCGTGCGTTTCCTCAAATGTTCCGTGGCAAATGGCCTTTATCTTTCACGGTGGAATGACTGCATCACGATAATTATTGGCATTGAAAAATCTTTTGTGGGGACATAAATCTCGGAAAGCGTGTCTTGAGAAGTTCACATAACTGTTCGTGCACAATGCAGTTATTAAATAAACTGTTCTCGAGGTCATTAAATATGATTATTGTAGGATGATCCACCAAAGTCCAGCAAACGTGCGCAAGGACCATGTGTCCTCCAGATAAATTATACATAAGTTGCGACATGTTTCTTTCAGCGTTCGAAGTGGCTTAGTAAAAATTGAGTTTAATGACGAGAAAGTACTAGTACGTTTTGGTTCTGAGCACTGTTAGTTTAAGAATACTTAGAATTGAACTCACCAGCTTTTGGCCGTATAAAATTGAAGACGTTAACTCTACAGATATCATAGTTAACTACGAGTATATCAAACATTGTATGCAGAGATTGATTACGGAACCCTGTAGAACTGAGTAAACTTACATAAAATTGATTGAATATTTATTATAAGTTTTCTGATGTGAAAAAGAGCATAAGATTAAACATCTTTTTACTTACTCTACTACGTATAGCAATTAGGGGAAATATTCTATTCGATCCAAAAATTGATGCCGAGATTTCACCAAGAATTTATGTTTTGAGGACCCCTGAATCTAAAAAAGGCATTGTTAGGAAAAGATCAGAGTGTGTGTCTGTCTGTAAACAACATAACTCAAAACGAAAAGTGATTAAAAACCAAAGTTGTAATTTAAGCTTAATATCTTCAAGGATTCTGAAAAAATGCCTCTATTGTAAACTACATGCAAAAGTTTCCGAAAATTTCATTTTCTCAAAAATAGCTCTAACGGTTTTTATTAAAATGACACATGTTTCAAACATTTTATGACAAATGAAACGCATATTTCGAATTTTCTGGCTATAGCATGTAGTCCTGTTTACTCTTGATGACTTGCATAACTGGTAAACCATAAGATACAGTCCAAATCGTACTGTACAAAAAATGTCGATCTCGCTAAAACACAATTTATGCCAAACAATCTTTTTTGTGAGTTTCTAAATCGCTTATTGTTTGTGTGAGTTTTGCAACACTTAAATTTTTCTTAAATGTAAGTTGCTTATTCACTTTTTTATCTCTTGGTCATGCAAAGAGAGCGGAATTTCGAAGTCATATAGCAAATATTCTTAAAACATTTGACTATTGCTTAAAGCCTACTGTATGCCCCTTGCACCTACAAGAAAATTAGTAATAATATAATTTCTACAAATGTCCATCTCGATTAACATGAAGTAGACAGAGGAATAAGTGTTCGTAAGAATAGTTTGTGCAAGTGTAGATAAAGTGATGTGAGTGCAACACATCAGATTTTCTTAATAAGGTAATGTCCGGAAATGCTTCGCTTTCAAATGGCAGTAGTTTGGAGCAAAATGGTGAAAGTATCTCTACTTGAAAAATTGCCTTATTTACTTTCTATTATTGCAATTTCCTTATGTAATACCATGTATTAATAAAATGTATTGTCACACTATAGCAACTGTTCAAAATTGTGAGCGTTATTGTCGACACACGAAGCACAACGGCATGTGATTTAATATGGAATTTTATTTGGCACCAATATTTGACATATTCTTTCCATTAACGTCACCAATTGGATGCTACACGAACTAAATTCACGTAAAGGTTGCAGATGCCTTATAAATAAATATTTATACTTTAATAATTAATAGTAGGATGGGAAAGACAGGTAATAAACAATACAAACGACCAAATACCCTAGAAATGATAAAGAAGTAAATATTAGTATAAAGGACATTGTTTTGAATCTACTCATACTCAACGTATTTTTTAAAAATACAACGCTACACTCGGCTTTGCTTTAAACAGCCAATCACTCTCTAGCTGGGGTCCGTTAGATTACGCATGGTAACGATGTAGCAATTTAAAAGTTACGATGAAGGTGTTTTGTAAGTTATTTGTGAATTAAGTGCATTCAAGCATCAATGTTAACCTAAACTTAAAGCAGGTTAGGGAAGCTACGTTCATGTGCATGTAAAGTACAGTAATTGGAAATATCCGATAAGGATGCTTAATTTAGAATTAATAAAACTCATTTAAACGAAGTTTTGTGTCGCGTTTCGTGCACCGCCGCATGCCCTGAAGGTAGGAGTTTCTCATCGCTCTGCCCGGCAGCTGATGGCAACATAGGATGCGGAGAGTTGGTCCAGGATCTACGGGAAATCGACAATGTGATATGTATTGTTGATACAGCTCTAGGCGTTTCTTGACAATGTGAGTACTGCATAGCATTGTAGCCGGTAACGTGTGAACTTCACACACTTCGTAGCGTTGCTTCTGTGTTCTGTCCGCATCAAAGTATCACCTCAAGGTGGGGCCTCCCACAACATAACCACAATTTCAGTATCAGATTGAACGACGAATTGCTTGAAATACTTTTTTTTTTAAATTTAATTAACGTCCTCCAACATTGTGTCATATCGGACGAATTGAAATACTTGTGATCGGTTATGAAGATTGTCACAAACATGAATAATTTTAGCAATTAAAGCCAGTTTTACCATGAATTTTGCTTAACGTGGCGACATGTAACGTGAAGTAGGAAATTAAGCGATCTTATTAGCTGCACTTAACGTAATTGTTATTCTTATACTCGCCAGACATGGTGGATATTCGAAGCAGCTCTGTTTTTCTAATCAGAGGTCATGTTTAAAAAAAAAATGAAAAGAAATAGAATAGGAAAACGCGAAGTAAGAACATTTTAAAACTGCGAATAAAGTATTATAGAGATGGACATAACCTATTTTGGGAGCTAAACAAAAGAAACAGAGTTTTGATGTAAATAGTTACATGGAGGGACAATATTTATTGCTGCATGTCGCTGCTCGCCGATTGGTTCAAATTAGTCACGTGACCTCCAGTTTGGTATTGCCAAACTTACGTTACATCACGTTAAATTGATCCTGAATAGCTCCATTGAATATGTGCTAGACTTTCCCGTCGCGTTAAGTCTCGTTACCGTAAGTTCATCGTAGTCCCGACAAGCTCATCTTTAGAAAGTGTCCCGTAGCACTTCCCGTAAAATATCTGTCTATCCGTCCCGGCATAATTCTACTACTATGTCGAGGTTATTTGTTAAACCAATCACAACAGAAATCATTAAGAAAGCTTGTTTTTAACCGCCTCTATCCACATTTCATAACAATGACAAATATATCGCAATGGTTCGTTTTTGTTTCCTGGATAATCTTTAAGCCAGTCATGCAGAGAAGTGCTAAGGGGTGACTGGAATGATGAGATAAATGCACAAAATGGAAGCAAAAAGACCATTGCAATCAAGCGAATTGTACAGATGTACCTTTGTTACTGTGGAAAAATATTTTCTGAGTAAACTTGTAGGTGTAATTATGTGTCATTTTCAGAAAATCCAATTAAATAATTCTTTCTGCATGATGGACACAAAAAATTAGTTTTACTCTGTGGTGTATTGTTTTTCTGTTGTTTTAGATATGTGAAACGGAGATAGAGGCGTGAAAATGTACTTAGAAATGATTTGACACATGTTACTGAGTAGTGCTTCCTTTGTTTTTTGTTTGTTTGTTATTGTTGTTTTTTTTTTTTCATTAAATAGATCAACAGCTGTAATCTTACACGTTTAGAAACTTAATGATAATGTAAACTCCAGTTGGTTATATTAACATACGTTTACAATATTTACGTACATGGCAAATGAAATGTAGGTAGGCACATATCTTTAATTTTCTGGGATTAGCCTCTGGCATACTCTTTCTTCATTTTAAATGATCTTTGCATGACTGATAAGCGGTAAGAGATAAGTAACCTCTTAATTCACAAAAAGTGTAGATATCGTTAAAGCACATAATTTATGACTATATCAAATGGCATTATTATTTTTGTTTTGTGAAGTTAATGGATTGCATCGAGTACATATTGTTTAGATTTATTAAGTGTTTAAATAAAATAATTTCCTTTATTTACTACTCTCTTCTAGACATGTTTAAACAAAACGAGTTATTTTGTAAACCTTTGTTTCTACCATGCTTAAAGCAAGTGTTTCAGCTTCAGTTTAATTCAGAGTTTAATTTAGAGTTGCCTAGCGAATTAATTACTACTAGAAAATGGTAATATGTCTGTAATGCAGTCGCAGCCACCTTTCAGAACTCTCGACATTCTGCTGCGATAGTCTTTATATTATTCTCCTTACACGCACTTAAGCGAAGATTACCAAACGCCTACATTTTTGTAAAACTTCACAAAATGTCAGCAAACGGTATTCTTAAATATTTTGTGCTCGACTGTCTATAATGTAGCTCTTATATGCCACTATACTGAAGTACTTAGGAATATATGGTGTTATCGAGAAGTCGCTCCGCAGCCCTCCTGTGCACATATTGGAAATTATTGCAATGAAATGGCAGATACACTGGCAAAGAAAGCTGCAACAGGAAACAGAGGAACTGCAGAACATATAACTCCTAAATATTCACATATTACCATGATAAAAGAAGTAACTACTAAATGGTGGAATAAAGGATAAAGGAACCACCTGTAAGATCTTTCCGTCAGTTAGAGAAACATAAATACTTACGTTATATATATATAACACCAGTCCTCTGCAATTGTAACGGGACATGGCAAAAAGAAAACATCGTCACAGTGAAGTAATTATAAAGGATTCAATGTGCCCATGCCAGGAAGCAGCACAGATCGTGAACCATCTTATTTACGAACGTGAAATGCAGCAACAAGCAAGAAATACCATGAAGGGGGAAATTCGCAAAAAAGGAGGAACATGGTCATTGACAGAAAAACACTTGATACAAAAGTATTTAAGATATTTTAACAAATAAGTAGTAGTATACGAGAAGGTTTAAGGACAAGGAAAATAACTTCCAACACATACTGTGCAAAATATGTACACATTTATATAATATCGTATACATAGTCTATATAATATCGTAACCTCATATCCACCTTTTCATGACAATTCTGCTATCCACAAATCAAAGGTGCACCTGTTCATAATCATAGTACTAACCACGAACCAAAATATTCGCATGTACCAATACTTTGCTGTCTGCGCACATTCCCACACAACCGAAAGCGAAACTATCGATTCCGATATATGAAATAAAGCTACCCTGTTTATTTAATAATTTATCTTAGTGCTGTAAATAACATCCTATTGAATTTAATTTGTATTCTATTTTTTAACGGGCTACTTTTTAAAGGCTATAAATATATGCTGTCTGTATCATTGTATATGGGCCAACATAACAATAAAATGAATAAATGTCCAGTTGAAGGCAAAACTATCGATTCTCGTATGTACAATCGAATAACAAATACATGATTAAAATGTCGGACACAAGTTACAGTAACATACAGCGTAGAGTATTAAAAACGTGTTAGAAATATTTTAAACTTGACATAATGGCAGCGATTAAGATGCTCGTATAAATATTATGAACTAGTTCGTTACCGCTCGTTTCAGAAATATACTCACATCTTAATTGCTATCATTATAATATAGTATTATATATGTACTCATCTGCAACCCTCCCTGGCATGAGTCTATTTGCACCCTTACATTAAGATATAAACTGTATATATGTGCCTTCACAGGAAAACAAAGACCATCCTTTTAACGGTGTGGAGTTCATTTGCAATGTCGATGGGGTCAAGTAGTATGGTCAACTTTAAGCGAGATCTCGGGAAAAGCCACTTCCAGGAGGAAGACAGTGAAGGCTTCAGCACATACACACAGGGGCATTTCCTGACATCACAAGGCTCGTGAAAGGAGGATATATAGCGTTCCCTGAAAAGAAAAATACGTAAGGCGCTGTTGGAAGTTACCCGTGTTTCCCGTGGGATTCCTCTCTACTAACAGGGAGATTGCCCTTCCCGCCTGGCTAAAATTTCCCATCTGTGCTATCTTCTGGGGAGCGTATGACCGTCGGAACTTAGGGAGTATTCCTGGACGGAACATGAGTCTTAAAAACTGTGAGATAAGTTCCAAAGCTACTATTTAAGAAAATATTTATTAATATTCCGGCTAGTTGGTGCACAAAAGAACCAGCAGTTAATTCCAATTAAATTACCTTGTTTTGTAAATTTTTCAAGTTTCAACTGCCATGAATCCTTTCCTGGGGATTCCAATTCCGATAATGCATTCGTTCTGCCCACTCTGCGTCATGTTTTCTATGTCACGCCAACTTGACAGTACTAATAAAACTGGAAACATACTACTCTTAAGTAAAATTATAACTCCGTAAATGACGTATTAATGTAATAATGTTCCTGAATTACCGGTGGGTGTACATCTGTACTTTATCCCTTACAGCCTGCATACTCAGTAACTGAACAGCGCATATTCAAAGAAATAATGTTTAGTTTACACTCCATTAAGAGTGTATGTGAGTGAGTGAGGGAGGGAGTGAGTGGGGTTTAAGAGCCCGTCGACAGCTAGGTCATTTGGGCCCGATCCATTAAGCGAGTAGTGAAATTTAGTAAACTTAATAGTTCACATTGCCTATTTAATATTTCTACACTGTTGTGACATGTGAACACGTGTTTTTAAGTGACGAATGAATAAATGTGCCGGAATGGAAATTGACGTTTATTTATGGACTCTCTTTAACTGCAATGATTCTCAACATCTTATTCTATATCGGACGGGAAAGGCCGCTTAATTTTGCCCATAACAGGTCTCGTTAAGAGGCTCTTTATCGGAGGTTCTTTTACGTGCCGTAAATCGACACAGGGAATTGTGCCTACTTGAACGCTTATCATTAGTGATAGTGCCTATATTAGTGCTTTCATTGAGCTTGTTGTATAGTATTTGCCTGTCTAATTTACTTTTAGCGCTTAGTGCGCCAAACTGTATGTTTATTCCATTCATGCCTTAAGAATTAGCTCGAGTTTCATAATGTTAAAACATGCAGGAATAAAGTTAATTGAGGTAAATAGCAATAGGAAAAATCTGTTGTCTTACACTCACATGACTTTATCTACTCTTATATCAACCATTCTTACAAACCCTTATTCCTATATCTTCTTCGTGTTAGTTGAGATAAACATTTGTACAAATTATCTCATTGCTTATTCCCTTGTAGGTGACATGGGGATATGGGAATACAGTAGCCCTTGAGCGATAGTCATATCATTTAAAGCTTTCAAATTCCATTCTCTTTGCACGGTTAACATTAAACAAACGATATTTCATTTGACAGAAGTTCTCCAAAATTCACACAAATAACAAGGGATATCTCCGAAATGGTTAAATCTACAAAAAGTTATTTAGATTTGAATTGTGTGTTTTAGCAAGATCTACATTTTTGTGTGGTAAGATTTGGCCTATCTCTTACGGTTTACTAGTTATGCAAAACTCATCAAGAGTAAACAGGAGTACATGGGCTGTAGCCAGGAAATTCTAGATATATATTTCATTTGCTTTAAGAATATCTCAAACATATGGCATTTTAATGAACATTTCGAAACATTTTCCATGGAAAGGGTAGTTTAAGGTGGGCGATTTTCTTCAAAATCTTCGTCTCATCCTTGAAAGACAAACTCAGATAGCAAATTTGGTGTTTAATCGATTTTTCGTTTCTGATTATGCTGTCCACAGACATATAGACAGACACGCACGTAGGTGGATGTTTTTTTTCCTAAAAATGCTTTTTTTTTATTTAGGGGCCTTAAAACATTTCCGGTGAAATCTCGATATCCAATGTTTTGGTGGAATACAATACTTCCTCTACTTTACTATACGTAGTAGATAAAGTAAAAACGGATGATGTGACATAATATGCTCCCAGGTTCAGGAGTGCATTTATTTACTCGTATTGCAAGGAAAAATGCTACTACGGAGTATAGTTCTTATTTGTAAGCCAAGTCAGAGACTGATATCTAAATTGAAAGAGATGGGAAGTGCTTCGTGCATAGCATATATTTCCGAAGCAATGAAGCGTGAGTTTGCAAACTTCAACAAATGGTATGAGGGCTATTCATAAATCAACCTTGGGTAAGCTTCTGAAGTAAGAGCGAACTGCAGCATGTGCAGACTTGGTTATTGATCTTTAGCGCAATTAGTTGATTTTTGTTGTTTTGGTGCAGTTTGCGTAATGAGTAAAAGAGCAGGCTTAATACCATTGTATTTCTCAGCAAGTTTGACGTTCTAGTGTGGCTCGTTTCCTCCAAGCTGAAGGTAACAGTTTCGCTGATACATATTCATTTTGAACTGCGTAATATTTATGGACCCAGGGTCTTGATCTTTCTTCACTGCTTACATATGACAAATAGAGGTGTCTGTTGAAAAAATTTAATAACATGATTACAATGGATATACCGTTTTAAGATGAGGAAGAAAAAAAAGTATTTTTAGAAAACTGTCCATATGCATATCTGCGAACAGGAAACTTAAAACTGAAAGGTTGGATGGATCCCAAACTGGATATTTAAATTGAGTGTCTTGAAAGGATGCGATAAAAGGTCCAAACTACCCTTTAGATTAAACATTTTTGGAAATGTTTTCTCAGAAACAGCTCTAAAGAGAGAGTTTGATTGAAATAGACTAGAATTCCCATAACTCGACCTACTGTGGACTGAGGGGGTGTTGAGTTACCAAAATATCTAGTTTTATGGAGCAAGGGTATGTGATTTACACCTCATAATACTCCATATTACATAAATGCATAACATAGAAAACAGAAAATTATATTATATTCTAAACTTTATAACGTATTAATATGTTCCCTTTTGTTAGGTCTCTTTAATGTATGCAATTTAATTTCCATTGTAATGTTAACCTGTCGTTCAACATTTGTACTGGCACAAATTCCAGACTAACAGTAAGCCTCAAACTTTATGTCAGTAAAAGTTTACGTACTGGATAAACTAATAAATCTTCTAAACAAGTGTTTGTGTACAAATTAATAGCAAAAAACTTTTGATTTTGTGTCAATAGTCGCTTATGTTCTGACAAGATATTGAAAGACTCCTTTTGATACTGTGAGGGAGAATGCGGTAGGTGATATACGAAAACTAACTTAAAATTTACCTGTACTATGTATACCGCATAGAGGACTACAGGAATTATTACAGTCAAAAATAAAAATATGAAAATAAAAGAGCCGGAGAGTTACCTACACGGAATGTCGAGCTATCGGATTCCTACTGTATTAAAATACCTGCATAATAAATAAAATGTTTATGTTAAATTTTATCAGCATAGCCTGTGAAGCTCTCTTCATTCCGAAGGAATAACTGGTGTGCCAGTAAGTTTTAAGCATGCCGCTTGCTGGAACAATTTGGAAGAAATATTTGCTGAAATGTGTGGAACATTGTATATGTAAAAAATATTATGTCCTTAAAACACACAATCCTTTAAATAACTTTTTAATGCAATCACACATTTTTAAGATATCCATTATTGAAGCTGCAAATTGTGCAATATTTTGTCATGGTTTTAAAATCCTATATCCTTTTTTTGCGATTGCATGGATTTATTGCGCATTTTTAAAGCCAGCGTATAAGGTTCAGTTCTTAAACATTTGGGTATTGCTATTGCTTTTGAATTTAACATGGAGTGTGTAATCTAGCGATTTGTGCTACTTGATTAAAATAAAGTAGATAGGAAAATAAGATTTCGTAAAAATAGTTTGTATGCCCAATAGAAAGTCATGAGAATTTTTCTAATATGTTTAGGAAGGCTGTCGCCTATTTCCATCATAAATGTGTTACTTCTCTAAAAGGAAGAGGAAAATGTTAGGTGTAGAAATTGTGTTACTGAGTTACTACGAAGCAAAGTTTTGCGATGCGGACATTCAATGACAACAGTTTAGAGTGGCTAGTAATTATGTACCAAATTTAGGTACATATGTAGGTTATGTGTGTAATAAATGTGGGATTTTATTCTTATACACATTTGCTATCAAGTTTTCAATGTTTATTTCCAAACAGCGCTCCTGTTTTCCTCACCTGTCCTCATTCTCAATACTACTATGCATTAATTTTCAGTATCACATGGACACATTTTTACTTTCTCTACAACATATAGTAAGTAAAGGAATTATTGTATTCGATCCAAAAATTCGATGTTGAAATGTCACCGGAGAAATGTGTTTTGAGGCCCTCTGAATACAGAAAAAGCATTTTTAGAAAAAAAATGTCATATGTTTAAGACATTTTTATGTGCAAGTGAAATGCATATTTTGAATTTGTGTGAGTTTTGCAATACTTTAACTTTTCTCAAATGAAAGGTCGCTGTTCATCCTTTTGTCTTGGCCGTGTAAAGAGAACGGAATTTCAAAGCTTTTATTTCAAGCGACCAGCTTCAAAACATTTGAATATCGCTCATAGCCTACTGTATTCCCATTTTCCCCTTGCACCTACAAACCTACAAGAAAATCAGCAATAAGATAATTTCTGCAAATATTTATCTCGACTATTATGAATAAGATGGACGAATAAGAGCTTATAAGAATAGTTTGTGTAAGATTAGAGAAAGTCCTGCGAGTGCAACACGTTAGATTTTTTCTTTATAATATTATTTAATGTCGTCTGAATGAATAGGTCCTTAGCTGTCTGCGACATGTTCGTGTTTATATTGTACAAGCGAAATGGCTGAATGATAGAGTCCCATCGACTTCCTGTAGTCGTACAAAACGTTATAAGCATGGATAACTAAACTCGATAGTAGTCACATTTAGACCGAACCACTTCCTATTCATTACTGGGAATAGAAATTTCCAAGTATTAAGGCCAGGACAGAAGGAAATAAGTTTGAAGCTGTCACTGGACTGGGCAGGGACGTCATAGGAAACAACCTCCCCCATATCACAGTTTTTGTTTGCAGACAGCTCTCGGACCGGTTTTTGCTTGGCTGTCAGTGATCCTTGGTCTCTTCTGTTTTGCACTCTTTGTAGTCATAGTGCAGTGTCCAAAATCTAGGGCCTGTACGGAAAGAACTACAATCCCTGAAAAGGGCCACAAAACATAAAAGAGTGACTCCATGGGTGAGTGGTCAGCGAGTTGCTTATCTGTGTAGGTGAGAAACTAGAGGGTTCGGTTCCCGAATGCGAACTTTTCTTTAACCCTCCTTTGCTCGCTAAGGGCCTAGAAGACCCCTTCGTTTATTTAAACGTTCTAGTTTTTGAACGAACATTAATGCAATTGCCTGCCTACATCTAATATTAGACCTTACCGACTTTTTGGCGGAGCGACAATCATCATGGTCATCATCATTGACAGCACCTTTCAAATTACAAGTTGTATAGTTCAACATTGCGATCTTTCCATGTAGTGCAATACAAATTATAATGTATAGTGTACTCACTCATACTACGTTATATTTATTTTTGATCAATCTAGCAAGAACATGCTAGTAAAAACCATGTATATTTAAGCCAAGTGAAGCTGAACATGAAAATGAAGGAAAAGTACAATTAAGAAAATAAATACAAACCTACTAGGCCCTTAGCGACTAACGATGTTCTACCAGGGTGCGTGCCTAATGAAGGGTTAATTAGGATTATTCTCTACCCAAAATAAGGTCTGGACGTGTGGATGTGAGCGTGTGAAAATAATTTAAAATGACGAAAACCTGCATAACATAACTTAAATTTCAAAGAGTAAAAGCACCATTAAATATTTCAACAGAGGTCCGAACATGACCATAGCAATTGAAGGTAACTATAGAAATACCCCTTCAACAGAAAAATGCAGAACTTCTCACACGCGTGAATATTTATTTTAATCGTTCTTTAACTGGTATTCACATATTTAACCAAATTATTTTATGCAATTCCTGCCATTTGTGGAAGACATATCAGCACTTATCCATAAAGCGAATTGCAACTCAACGAAGAAAAACGTTTTCGAAATGAAAAATATGTCCATTTCTAGAGAATGCTAATTAGAAATATCCACATATTTCTCAATACACAAATTGGGAACTACTTATAACTCATTTGATATACAAGGTCATTAAATGAACAAATGCTACACTATTTATGGCTGTGCATTGGGGGGATGGGGGGCTGCATTTATTGGAAGCATTACTTTGAATTCAACGAATAAACGCTTGCAGTAAGGTACCATGTAGAAGTATTATAACAGAATGCTATAAAGAAAAATATGATGTCTTGCACTCACATGACTTTCTCTACTCCTTTACAAACTATTCTTATAAACTCATGTTCTTCTATCTTCCTCATTTCAGTCGAGATAAATACTTGCAAAAATTTTCTTATCGTAATCTTCTTGTAGGTGCAAGAGGAATATGGGAATACTGCAGGCTTTGAGCGATAGACAACTCTTTTAAAGTTGCTCGCTATAATATGAAGACTGAAATTCGGTTGCCTTTGCACGGTCAAGACAAAAAAGTGAATAACAACCTTCCATTTGAGAAAAGTATACCCAGATATTGCAAAACTGACACAAATAACAGGGAATACCACGGAAATGAGTGAGTGCACAAAAGATGTAGTTGGACATAACTAGTGTGTTTTAAGAAGACCTAAATATTTTTTTCTATAGTAAAACTTAGTTTATCTCCTATGCTCTAGAAATTACACAAAATTCAAGAGTAAACAGAGTACATTGTCTATAGCCAGAAATTCAAAATATACATTTCATTTGCCATAAAAATATCTTAAACACATTGCATTTTAATAAAAATCTTTAGAGCCAATTCTGACAAAATCAAAATTTTCGAAAAACTTTCCAAGTAAAGTGTAGTTTAGGGTGGAGGAATTTTCTTGAAAGTGTTCGTGTCGCATTCTTGAAAGACATTGAACTCAAATACCAACTTTGGTTTTTAATCGGCTTTTCGTTTTTGAGCTTTGTTGTTTACAGTAGACACACACACACACACACACACACACACACACACACACACACACACACACACACACACACATACACACATACATACACATACACACACACACTTACACGGACCTTTTTTTCTAAAAATGCTTTTTGTTTGGATTCAGGGGGCCTCAAAATATATATTGCCAGTGAAATCTTGATATCAAATTGTTTGGTCTAATACAATACTTCCCCTACTTACTACAGACGTACCAGTGAAAGTAAATAACACTTTATGGTAACACTGGCCACGACAAATTCTAGCTAGGATGCTCAAGAGTCCTCCTGGGACTTTAAATTAAATTTGGGGTAAGCCGGATCGCGTGCGTTAACTGCTTGGGGTGCGTTAAACTGTGCAACCCTAACCTATCTCAGCCGTCGACAATTTTTACACGCTAAATTACTTTCCTGTCCGCTCTGTTTTCAAAGCGACGATAATTTTTCTTGAAGCGGAATGCCTGAAAGATGTCCTGAGGGCTTCCATAACCCTCCATCGGATGCCTTTGCCCAGGAGGCGGTAGGGGATAAACGTGGCAGCGGAAATTGCGTCGTCATAATTGAAACCCTGCGACGATGCTTCCCTCGCGCTCCAGGAAGCGGGCGCATGCGCATTAGTTAGTGTCGTCCAATTATAAGCTATCCAATTTCCTCTGGCAAACGAGAAGCGTGTGGAGCGGTGCATAAGGAGCTTCTGTGTGGATAGGCTTGGTGGCTTGCTGCCTTAATTAACTCATTTAAAACTTTGATTGTTGGATCGAGCGGTCATTAACGTAAATGTTGTTGCGCGTAACTTTTGGGTGAACAGGACAAGGTCGTGGCTTGCTTCTGAAAACAGCCGGAAACATTTGCGCTAAGTTCTAAGGATTATAGCCTTAACTAAAGGTCCTTTAGAACAGTGCACACTCAAGTATTATATACCGAACAACTACGGTGGGTGAAAATGATCTGTCTTCTGAACTTTCTTTTACGGCTCTGTAAGCCGAGTGGGTGGATATAACATGGGAGAAGAAAGCATTTTGAGAAGGAACATGTAATTTAGTTCAACGTGCGTTAACGTTTGAGATGTCCAACAATGAGAATAACCCTTCCAAAATAGGGGCCCGAGATGGCAGAATTTTCTTTCCTTTCTCTTTCTTCCGGAAGCGAATGTGCAACAACTTTTGGTGGCAATGACTCTCGGCTCATAATTATGCATCATTATCATCATCACCAATCAAGCATTGAGCTTTTATAGTTGTATAGTGTATAGTTTATAAATAGTTTTGGAAATTCTTCTTCTGGCATTTTATCCATATGTGCTTTCGAGGTGTTCCTGTATTGTTTAATTTGATCTGTAAGCTTGAAGATATTGAATTCTTTTCTTATACCTTCATTTCTTTTCCTATCCATTAGGGTGTACCGTCCATAAGGATCTCATTTCTGTCGCTTCTAATCTTTGTTCTTGTCTTTCCGTAAGTATCCAACATTCTGATCCATACAGGAAAACAGGAACACCCATTGCTTGATGGTACTTCATTCTAGTTTCTTGTCATGTTTTTTAAAGTCACACATCTGATTAAGTTTATAAATTTTATCATTAATGTCATCAGTTGTTATATAGTACAAATTATACAAAACATTTAGAAAACATTGCCTGTTCTAAAATGGTATTATCAATTACGATTTGTGCTCTTAAGCTGTTGCATCCTTTAATTGCTAATTGCTTTTTGAAATCTTTAAATTATATGTTGCACCTATTTTATTTAAATTAAAATGGCTCTTTGTAGATCGTCTTCTGGGGCTCATATGTGCCGCCATTAATCATTGCATTCACTTTTCTACGCCTTCTGAAATAATAATAAATGCATATTAACTGAGCAAGTTGCAGAAAAGGTATGCAATCTCAGAAAATACTCAACTTGTCAAATTGTTATTACATTGTAACATTTTGAAGTGGGCCAATCCACCTTCTGTTAGGAAAGATAAAATAATTGAAACAGGCATAGTAAAACCCTTGAATGAATATCCTGTCTACTCTGTGCCTTCTTAACTAATTTGAAGTTGTTGAACCTCCCAAGAGAAATAACTTGTTTTGCGAATTGATGAACGCTAGATACCTACTCATTGCAAAGTGGTTAAAAACACATTGGTTAAGTCTACTTCGAAGACACAAGACTTTCTACTTCCGGAGTTAAACCAATTTCCAAGACCTGTTTGTTTTAGTCTTTTAATTTCTCTACCACGTACGGTAAGTAGGTGAAGTATTGTATTCCACCTAATAATTGATAACGAGGTTTTGCCTAGGAAGTACATATTTTAGGAACCCGTAAATGTGAAAAATAAATTATTCTTTACTTGGAACATTTTTCTAAAAGTTTTATTTTTGCAAAAAAGGCTCTTACAGTTTTAATTAAAATACGGTATGTTTAAGGCATTTTATAACACATGAAGTTATCCTGAATTTTCTGGGTATCTTCTTAGAAGTGCTGTTTATTCTGGATGACCTCGTATAACTCGTAAACCGTAAGAGACAGGCAAAGTTCTTGGTACACAAAAATGTAGATCTCGTTGAGACACATAATTTATGTTCAATACGTTTTTTATTTCGTAGAGTGAACCATTTTGGAGATATTTTTTGTTATTTTTAAGAATTTTTCAGTACTTATACTTTTCACAAATGGGAAGTCGTTATTAATTTTTAGACTACTTAGAAAAATTTGTTTATTGTAAACGGTGTTAACTGGTTTACAGTATTTCCACTTCCTTTGGATTGTTGACATATATCATATACATTCATAATTCGACTCAGGCGAGGTTAGGAAATAATCTTGGCTAGACAAAATTTCCCATCCCTTCTGCAAGGAATCGACTCGGAACCCCGCTTACATCAGGCAGGTGCTCTACCAACTCAGATACGACCAGCTCTAAAATAATCTTGCAATGTTAAATTAGCACAATAGATTAAACATCAAAGTTTGATGATCCTAAGTTCTGTTTATGCCAATCTCTAGTAAGAATACGTTAAGTTACATACAGAAACATTGTCGTTGGGGCAGTAAAGGACTTTATTTGCTTAATTTTAATTATTTGTAATGTGAATGAATCAAGGACTACATGTTTAGTGCTTTGGTTCCCGCTGTACACTAGAATACTAAAGGGACTCATAATCAATTCTCTATCAGTATTATACCATACCAATAGTGAAAACCCCTCTTTTGAGGATGGAGATATATTCATAGAGGTTTGAAGACTTTGCACACACTCTAGTTGTCATTTCCCAATAATTAGTGTCCTCTTCAGGACACTGCCATCAGTGTTATTATGTTGTCGTTTATGGCCAGTTAAATGTCAGATTGGAAGTCATATAGTTTCAATATCGATATGGTATCGAGATTTAAACATCTAAATCCCTGTGAGGGTTGAAGTGCTTGATGAAAATCTTGTCACCCGCTAACTTGCTGCTAGCCCAAAATATACGTTCCCACCTTTTCAACACACTTACAGGACTATAGGAATTCTTTAGTTGTGATTTTTAAAAATGTTCAAGCATAAGCAAAGTGAACTTCACGCTACTTGTAATGAGTACCATGTAGCCAGATAATCCGGAGGATTGGAGGGCGAATGAGAATGAATTATCTAGATAAGGTATTCTTGTTTTCTTTAGCACTCAATACTTATAGTAGAGAGAAAATATCGCATTCCAATAAATTGTATGTCGAGATTTTACAGAATACAGAAGCTTTGTGAACCTTGAAAGCAAAAGTGTGTTTCAGTGTGTATGTGTGTATGGCGGGGGAAGAAGGCGCGTGCGTGCGTGTGAATACGTACATCAAAACGGAAAGTCGAATAAAAATCATTCTTGGCGTTGTTTAACATCTTCCAAGGTTTCGTCAAGAACTTTTCAATAAAACTGCCCCACTGCCAATCTACACTTTAAGTAGAAATATGGCATGCTGTAGTTTCAGACGTGTCAAGGATTGTCATAAGCGATAACAATGTGTCATTTGATGATGCAGAACAACTAAGTTTATTGTACAGGCACGAGCAGAAGTGATGCGCATGCTTGATAACCTTAGCGTTATTCCTTAACATTTTACTGGGCCAATACAACACAATAAGCCATTGACTTGGAACATTACTATCTTGTGAATATTCAGTTTTAGGTGAGTGCAACCAATTGTCATTTATATTCTTGCATACTTTTGAGAGAATATTGGTTCTTTCTGTCGTTAATTGTTATTATCTAAAAATCTTTATAAAGGAACGTCTTTGCAATTATCAAAAACACTCACATAATGATTTGCAAGCAATAAAGCCAGGACGGAAGGAAATAAGATTGAACTGCTGCTGAACAGTAGGCAGGGACAGAAAATAACGAACCAACCGTGCAGTCTTTTGTCGTTAGCAGATAGCACTCGGACCGACCTTTACCTGTCAGTGACCCTGAACTCTATTGTTTTGCAGATTTGTAGTGATAGTGCTTTGAATGGAGACAACTTGAAGCCAACTGCTTAAGAATTCCTATACCTGACGTTAAGTATTGCTTACTTTTACTCCACAAGTTAAGAAAAATACTTTATTCACAAAACTCAATTATTGTTACACGGTAATCAGTTATAATTAGGCTTCCTAGGTGAACGAAACTGCTTGTCGAAAGTGCTTGCCAAGTAGGCAATAATACTTCCTGTGTATAATAAGGCTATTGGAAATTATGTGATAGGCGTGCCGTAGATGTGGCATACAGAGTGGCTTCAGAAATTACTCGTATCCATTTTAAAACATTTCTAGCAGTCGAACTAATGGAGAGAAAATTCTTATCTTCTTAAATACAGTAAAAAGAAATATTGGACTTTCTTTCATTCCTAATTTTTCATTTTGTTACGTTTCATCTATTTATCGTAAAATTAAGAGAGAAAATATCGCAATAATACCTGGAAATTCGCTAAAATAAATTAGAAGAAAAAGTTTCAAAGGGAATAAATACGTATAAAAGTCTTACGGAACATCCTTATTAATGTCTCCCTTTCTATGATTGCACAAATATATTTCTCTACCAGTTTAAATCATATATCAGTAAAATATTCAGATACGATATAAAATTTCTGTAATAAATTCGAATAAAATCATTTTATAATAGCAATATAAAAAGGTTTAGAAATTACAATGATATTTAAGGAAAATATGAAATTATTAGTATGCAAATTCTGAAAAAATGCCAGAATAAACAAGCAGCCCCATAAACTAGTAATAATAATAATAATAATAATAATAATAATAATAATAATAATAATAATAATAATAATAATAATAATAATAATAATAATAATAATAATAATAATAATAATAATAATAATAATAATAATAATAGTAATAATAATAGTAATAATAATAGTAATAATAATAGTAATAATAATAGTAATAATAATAGTAATAATAATAGTAATAATAATAGTAATAATAATAATAATAATAATAATAATAATAATAATAATAATAATAATAATAATAATAATAATAATAATAATAATAATAATAATAATAATAATAATAATAATAATAATAATAATAATAATAATAATAATAATAATAATAATAATAATAACGATCACGACGACGATGATAACCCAAGGCGCAACAGCCCTCTCCGGGCCAACGCCGGGAGGTGTAGTACTGGAAGGTGGTACGTGGTCAGCGCCCCGGTCCCTCCCGGCCGGTTATGCGGTCTACGCAACCAGGGGTTGCTACTTTTCAGTCAAGTAGCTCCTCAATTGGCCCCCTCAATTGGGATCTAACAAGACTGAGTGAACCCCAGACCAGGTCTTCCAGTGGGAGAAAATCCCCTCACGGGTATCGAGAATCGAACCCGCGTCTCCCGTTGGTAAGTACAGCGCTGCCACTGCTCTAAAGAAGCGACCAAGGAGCCTGTTAAATATAAGATTTTCCCTTCCGTTGATGTGGGTACTGGGATGTTTTTAAACTGGAGACGTAGACTTCCCAGGGAAACTGTACCCCAATAGAAGTAATGAAGCTGCATTGTGTAGTATATTTTTACCAAACGCTTTTGTTTCGGATGTTTTGTATTATTTCACCTTTTGCTTTGGTAGTGACTGTAATTCATTTCCCTTCAGTTGTCAGTAGCAAGCAGAGGGAAATAGGATCACGATAATTCTATTTAAGCACTTGCAACTCTCTTCATTTCTTCGTTTCAACTCTACCGGAAACAGAGCAAATACAAACAGGATTACCTACAACAAAATTACTCCAGAAACTGAGGAATTAAAAATAATCTCAATAATCTAATAAATTCTTTTCAGCAGTGGGCAAAAGAGCAATTGGAAGGTATTATACTGCAATAAATCAGAGAATATACATATATCTAACGCCACAACCGCAATCTTCCTACAACTCAAACTTTTGCTTTCGGATTAATGCTTTTTACTAACTCTATAAACTCTGGCGGTGTTCCAAATATACCCCGGTTCTTGCTAAATGAAATCCAGAGAACAAATAGCACTGAGATTTAATCTCCATGCCTACACCTCAAACATACGAATTTGTTATGAAGAATGAGCAATCTGCAAATTCTGTTTATTATAATTTAACTGTGAATTTTAAATTAAAAGTTAAACATATAGCTTAATTGTACGTATTGGAGAACTAATAACTGTGTGAATAACTGTATCTGTTTGGTTTTAATAACAGAACATATAATGTCAGCATTTTTTAATAATTAGAAACTAAGGCTGTCCATCAAACGAGTTTTTGGTAATTAATGTGTACCACTCAGGCGATGTCGTGGACAACGATTAGACCGTTCACCTATCACCAAGGGTTCAAAATCAGGAACCCACATGTGGTATTCGTGGTGGACGAAATGGGGTCTGGACAAGTTTTCTCCGGATTCTCCGGTTTCCCCCGTAACTCATTCCACCACATGCTCCATCATCACCTTTACATTCACCCAGTTTGCCTGTATTTTATATCATCCTCTTTCTCACTATCATACCTGTTGCTTGGCTGACCACCCGCTTCCAGGTCTTCACTATGTCCGGCCCACATGTTCGACAGGCATCCAATTATAGATACTAGCTTATAAGTCCTCCATAAGGGGAAGTTAATCAGATGAGGAAGAAGAATAAGATGAATTTGTAGCATACATATGAGCTGGTGTATACAGGCAATTTCAGTAATTACGTAATTGGAATAGGTGGTTATTTTTTTAATCTACATTTGAAAAATTATTGTGAAAGGAAATGTTTCCCATCTATAATATAAATTGATGTCTCAAATATGCCATGATAACGACAATGAGCCGGATGCATTTCAGCGTAGAATCAGCAAAAAATATGTGGAACTAATTAAAGATATGTGCAATATGACACTCGTTCCCCCTTCTACAAAAGCCATGAGCACCAATATCGTATCCGAATGTATCGAATTATTTAATCTTTGCTTCGTTCCAGAGTGGAAAAAAAGCAATCAAAATCTGTTAGCAATCCTCAAATTATTGACATTTCAATCGGAAAGCCACAGAATTCAAATAACATGCCCAATATGTATCTCTCTTTCTCACTCTTCGTATCCTGTTTCCACAAACTAACAGATCATTATTCGAAAGACCGCAGGACAACTTTTTAATTAAGCCTTTTCTGCGACTCTGGGATGTGATTTGATGAATATTCACATTTAATTTATGCACGAAAATGTATTCGGTTTTAATGTGAAATTACTGCATACAGAAAAAGCTGTTTGTGGTTTAGTATGGCCATTGTTGTTTCTTACCTTCATCCCGCAATAAAAAGTAAGCACTGCAACTAAAGTATAAATACAAATGTGAACTAAAATGTGATGAAATATGTCAATAATAAGTACCTAACTACTTGACACCAGGCGACCGCGTGCCTCAAAGACGCTCGAAGTCAAGCTACCTCACACCACTGCGTATTGAATGATGGAATAGTCAGAACAGTAGCGACTGGAGCACGCAGAACAAAGCGTTTCTAGATTGTTCAGAAAACTTTCGAATGCCGGCTTATTTACGAGAAGTTCGAGAAAAGGTGAACTTCCACAAAAATCCGCGTTGCGTCATTCTTGCCTATATAAGCGAAAGCTGGTTTTTAAAAGCAAGCCGAAACATCGCAAACGTGTGAGAATTAAAGTTCCAAGGCTCGCCAGCTCAGCGCGTCCATCCATCCTGGCCGTAGGACACAATAAACTACGAACACCATAAGTTGCACTTTGCTTCACAGTGAAACCGCGGAAAGTACACAAAGTGTAAAATAGTGTACTATGTTTCACAAAAGTAAATATACAACTTCAATGATACCTGTGAGAAGGGCTATCTAATTCTTAGGCGTAGTTGCAATGGTATGAGAATTAAATTAACTGTATGCTTTCAGAGGACGTTGCAGCCATGGGCTCACCTCGCAGCTTCGAAAAGCAATATTTCAGCAATCCTACTACATTAACGGGGAAACATTCAACTCGTACGTGTAGATAATATGTTCTTATTGTGTTTCTATTTAGTTGAGAACTAGAACTAGAAATGACTCCAGTGTTGAGTGCTAGACTTACAGATATAAGTTTAACCAGTGGCACTTAACGACTGTGTTCGTCCGAATCACCAGTGGTGGGCAAAATTAGTTCGAATCCCATTTAACATTCCTTCTTTAATTCCTTTTTTCCTTTTTAATTCTTAACGGGAACACCATTATTTATACAATTCGTGCGAAATACAAAATTATATAAAGTAATGGAATCTATTTGTGATAAAGTTCCCCTATTAGTTGCTTTTATTCCGCATAGCGTTGTAACTTTTCCCGCCGTCTTATGAATGCTGCAGTACACTGCAATTTTAAAACTAAGACGGTTTTTAGATATTTATTGCAATTGATGAAAATAAAGCAGGAAACACGCCTACCTCAGCTGTCAATCACTGTTCTCGGCAACCTACGTGGCCACCGTATGGGATTTATATAAACCAAAAACACTATACAAAAGAAAGTTGATAATGTAAACCTGTGAAAATTGTAGCCCAGAACCATGTACCGGCACCAGACAAAAACCTTTTTGAGTAAACAAATTGAATGTGAATGAGATGAAATCGTGAAGTGTTGAACGAGACAGCTGTTAGTAGTTAGTTTTAAGTGTGTGTACAGCCTTGAGAGAGCGTGTGTATCGCCAGAGACAGTTGTAGATATTAAGTCATCGCGTCGGAGTTGTGCGAGGGTCTGTACCTGGCAGCGGAGCAAGTAGGACCTACCTGAGAGCTCGTCAGAACCGGTTCTTCGCCATGCCCAAGAAGAAACCTCGCAGCACAGCACCGGTTCCTGCCGGTAAAGTTCCAGCAACTACAGCCGATACCAGCGCCTCAAGCACACAGACCGACCAATCAACAGAGATCTCAACAGCAACTCCTGACGCATCTAGCAGCAGTACTGTGGATGCGGTGGTGGCAGCGCCGCTCCCGGTCTGTGCTACGGATCCACCGCCGACCACTTTCAGGCTACCGGACAACTCCGGCATCTCGCCTGCTTACAGTAGCAATGCTTCGACTACCTCACCATCGTAGTCAGCGCTCAGTGTGGTTATCTACGGAGTTCCCAGAGACCTGCCAACGCTTTACATACTCGCCGCCGCATAGCACGAGTGGAACTCAGCAATGAAGGCCACGCGTATCATCACTCGCAGAGGGCCATCCAGCCTTATGCGACTAGTCTTCGCCGATTCATGCGACCGGGAAGCTACCTTACGCACGGGTCTGCCCCTATTAGGGCGGTGCTTGCGCGCTGAGACGAGCCGAGCGGAACGCCAAGTTCCCTGCCGCCGCTGCTGTGCCTACGGACACGAAGACACACACTGCACCGCCGCTCCTCGGTGCTACTACTGGGTGCCCAGAACCTCACCAGCGTCTGCACATCACACGATCTTCGCAGACGACGCCGGTACTGTGCCTCCTGCAGTGGCTTTGGTCACTTCACGGGACAAGCACAGTGCCCACTGTATCCCCGGCACGGACACATATACACACCAGTACATCCCAACGCAGCTTCACGGCCTGCACAAACGCCAGCACCTTTCACCGCAGCTCCACGGCCGTACACACGAGCGGCCCCATCCACTACAGGAACACCACCAGTCACCGCAGCCACAGTTACATCGCCACAGACCGTAGCAGCCCCAGCACCCGTCGTCGCCGATAGCATCCTTCGAGACGCGGTTCAAGGCCTCCATTCAGAGGTTCTGAACATTGGCTCTCGGCTGGAGGCTATCACAGAACACAACAACACGCCGGCAAACAACACCAACGTCACTGAGCTCCTACAGCGCCATGACCACGCCACAACCAACGCCCTAGCAGCAATCCAGAACACCTCACGGAGCTCATACAGATTCTCACCAAAACAAGCGAAGAACTCGCCCGACTACGCCAACACACTGAGACTATCTACCGCAACACACAGAAAATCCAAGACACCACAGCAATAGAGACTAGAGTTAACCAGATATACGACTTCATCACACTCCCCAGATTTCCCATTGGTCTCCCAATGCCACACACAAACGCCCCAAGTCGTAGGTCAATGTCAGGGCATCCGCCATGATATTAGACCTCCCTCCATGCACCACCTGTTATAATATGCACCCACAATCATCCGGTTTGCTTCGGCGGTACCGGACCTCATGTCACCCCTTGTTAAAAAACAAATTGTATCACCACAGAATTAACTTAAGTATAGGAATATATATATTAAAAAAAAGGTGTGTGAAATTGTTATATTGAGTGTGATCGTCGAAGTCAACAGTTTGTGAAACAGAGAGAGTAGAACAGAGAGACTGAGTTGTAAGGTCACGAAGAATTGTAGATTCTGTTAACGATAAAAGAGGACTATGTTTTGTCCTTCAGTTTTAGAAGAGAAATAAAGTTATATTAAAAACAACCGGTTCGTAATTTGTCACATGGTGTCAGGAGTGGGGCTTGTCACATTGTCGTTTGTCACACTAGTTTCTGAAATACATGTGTTTTTTTAATTGCAGTAAGTATGATTAAGCAGCGTTCTTGCTTTTCATCCCATGCGTCTTATGAACGAGACCCATTTCTTAACTTTCCACCGAAGTGGAAGATAAAGATAAACGGATCGCGTGGACGATATATAATGTCTTGCTGAGATAAAGTTTTAAAGATTTAAAAAGATTCCCTTTAATAGTTATTCCTAGCTAATATGCTCTTAAAACTGTTTTGGCGTAATATGTGCTGAAAGATAAAACATCTGCATCTTCATTTCTCTACGTTCTATTTGGTTCGTTTTTCCCTACAGTTTATAAAAACTGTAATTTATGGCGTATTTATTATTAGAGGTGTTTAAGAGGATTTGGCATATTAACTCAAAGTATTGTAACGCTAGACTCGGCGCACAACAAAGGACGGACGGTGGCAAACTACTTCACACCACATATCAAACTGGCGAGCATATGTCAAGCTACCTCATAGCACTTACGCAAACGAACGCGTGACTAATAACAATGAAACAGCTACACAAAAGGGGTTTTCTCCGTAGCCTTGGAGATAGAACTACCTGCGTCACCGGCAGCGCGTTTGTGGAGACCGAGAATGATCCTTATAACGTCATCCCCTCTATATAAGGAGGCGGGGTGAGTGAGGGAGTTACAGTAACAGATGCGAGTCGGTCAGTGTGTAAAGTGTGCGTGTGCGTAGTAAAGAAGATTTCATGAGCGTCGAGTGATTGCATCGTAGTAGTTCGTGTATGGAAAGTGAAGAAAGACACTGAAAGGACTCAGGCAAGGTCGCGAGAAGTAAAACTTGAGTTGTGAAAGCCCGAAAGACTTGGAGTGTTAACGACGAGAAGAAAACTGATAAAATATAGAAGACAATAAGTGATAGAAAAGTAACCGGACTGATTTTGTCATTTTGTCAGAGCATTTTAGCATGTTTGTTGCATATTGTGGGCTAAGAACTTTGAACAAACTCCACAGGTGTGACAGTGATACTGTGACAAAAGCACATGCGTTTACCCTAATACTCTCTCAATTTTACGATTTAGACATATATGAGGTGTTCAACATTCTGAGTTATCTCTTCAAAATGCATTCTGAATACAGCACAAACATCTTTGGTTTGAGGTCTTGTTGCGAAGTCTCTGGAGCCTGCCTCTAAGCCTTCCAATTCCTCCGTCTTCAGGTGAAGAATACTACTGTACAAAACCTCGTAACTGCTTCTTGGATCAACTCTGATCTGCCGAGAAGTCGTTGTTACTTAAAAGAGGAGCTCTTAGAATGGAAATACTGTGTAATGCGCTGTCATTAGAGCAGTTGAATAGTAGGTTCGCTTTGCATTGTAAGCCCTATAATACTGTAGTACGGATTTACGACACTGCGTAACGCAGTTTACAAAATAGGACAATGCACATAAACGCCCATGTATGTGGTTACGAGATACCGTTCTAGTTTGGTTAACCACAGGAACCGACTGTTCATTCCAGTACTGACCACACTCAATGTTGCCTAACTTGAAACAAGATTCCCTGTTTTCATCAACATTTCACGATGAAGTTGGTTAGATTACCTAAGTTGTATACATAAAACTGCAAATATCAAATGTATGTTTTAGTGCGTGTAATACCAAGAAGCAAGGAAGGAAAAACGTAGAAAGCACGTCACTTTTCTACTGAATTTTCATCTGTTTTCATACACATTCTAAAAGTTTATTCCTACTTTCTCCTGTTAAACATGCCAAATATTTGCAAAAAGCAACTTGAATTAAGTAACACCATACAAATACTTACAGATTTGAGAAAATATTCAAAAGCTAAGAAAGGCAATATATTCAGCTAGTCATATATATCCTACTTTGATTTTACCACAAATAATTTATTAAGGAGAATAATACGTTATTTTTATAAATTATAATTTCAATAATACAGGCTGTTAGAGGCATTAGTGCAGAAAAATTGATTACTTGTACCTCAATATGTAATTACTTTAGTATATTGCCTATTTTTTCCCTTTGTCTTAGCAAATTTCCCAAAAAACAATCCGTAGTTCGCCATCTGATGTCTTTTCCAGGTCGCAATTGCTTCGCTAAATAAACGTCTGTAAGATAGGCTATCCGTTTAACTTCACAATGTCTGACCTGCTGGCCTAGGTAATGTAAGGTCATTGCCCTTGCAGAAAGCATTCAAACTCTGTTCGAATACAGTATTCATTAGCGATGTCTGTCCACTCTGCGTCACACCTCCTGTAGCACGCCATCTTGAAGGTATTGATCAACGTGAAAATATACTAATCTTAATAAGCATAGTTATAAGTTCTGTAATAAAGCAAATATTTTTGTGCTATTGTTCATTAGACTGTCCTCATTTACCGACATAAATATCTGCAAATACTTATACCTCTAACAGTGTGTATATATGGTACAGCTATGGAAAAAAAAAATTGATCACATTTGCAGAATAGTGTATTTCTAAGTTCCATGTCGTGTTGCACCGCGATTTACACAAGTTGATATTCCAACATGCAGCTGACCTTATTGATAGTCTCGGTTCCATATGTTATCGTCTGTCGGACAAACAAGTGAGGAATGTCAATTTGATTAATACAATCTCTGTAGCAGTTTTTCTGTATAGCGCTTATGATATACAGAATATATCAAAGTTACAAAATCCATTAATAGCAAAGGGTTAAGAATATGTACCACAGGTGAAGGGATGCCAAAAAGGCATTACCAAGGGTCATTAGCGAACGTCCCAAACATTAACGTAAACGAGATACAATTAGTTTGGCAAGGTCTTCAACATAAAGAAAAAAGAGCCTGCTATTGTATTTTTACAAAGTATCGGAAACCCGAGGGGTTTCGCCAGAGGGCAAAGTCTTGACTTAATGAAGTGAGGGCCATTATGGATGTTTGGGAAGCTAAAAGCATATAATGACTGAGGACAGTTGGAGAGAGATCGTTACGAGGGAGAGACACATGTAAGCAACACGGTGAAAGTTCGTTCCAGCGTTACGTTAAACTGCATATTTCATTCTATTTAAAATTGTTCAGCAAAGCTTAAATGTGTAAAAATAAAACAAATAAAGAGTTCTAACAAAACTACAATATCGCTCTCTGTAACCACCACGGATACCCGAGATTAAGACTCATGTGTGAGCAGCTGTAGGCACCCATAATACGAAGCAGTCAATCGAGTGATATAAAATGCTTCAAATTGGCGCTCCAACGTGTGGCGTGAACTTCAGAGAATTTCAGGAATGCTGCGTGAACTTCAGAGAACTTCAGGAATGCTGAGCGTGAACTTCAGAGAATTTCAGGAATGCTGAGCGTGAACTTCAGAGAATTTCAGGAATGCTGAGCGAGAACTTCAGAGTACTTCAGGGAAGCAGAATAAGGTATGCGGAGAACTTCAGGGAGATGAACAACAAAGGTCGTGAACTCCAGGGAAGGTGACCCAGGACACAGCAGGAACGAGAGGATTCACATCGAATAGCAGTGCAGCAAGCTGATTAAGGTACTGAGTGAGAATTTTATCTAAGTGTTGTAGTATATAGTCAATGTATTTAAGGAACGGGAAAATGATCGAGCAATTAGATATAAATATGGAAGTGCAGGAGGGTGATGAGAGAGTGGGAGAAGGTGTATATAGTAATGTAGATAATGCAAGGGACAGAGTAGCTGATACGAATATACAAAATCAGGGAGAAGAAACAGGGGGAAGCATGGAGACTAATGAAATATTAAAATCACTTATGTCAATGATGACGGGGTTAACAGAAAAGGTAGATCAGAGTCAGAAAGATTTAACGGGGTTAACAGAAAAGGTAGATCAGAGTCAGAGAGATTTGACGGGGTTAACAGAAAGTCAGAAAGAGATTAAGGAAAAGGTAGAAAAAAGTCAGAAAGATTTAACAGAAAAGGTAGAAAATACGAGGGAGAACTTAACAGCTGACTTAGTCAAAATAGGAAATAAGATTGAGAAACAACAGAAGGTTTTAGAAAATTTCAAGGAGGAAGTTAGAAATGAAATAGAAAATGTAAGAAGTGAGGTTAGAAATAATCAGGAAGAGGTTAAAATTGAAATTGAAAATGTGCGAATTGAAATGAGGGAAAGTCAGGAACAGGTTAGGGAAGAGATTAAAACAGTTAACAAGAATGTAGAGAAAGAAAATAGAAAATTAAGGGAGGAAATAACTACTGAATTAGCTAAGGAAAGGGAAATTAATTGCAAGGAATTAGAAATCTGTAGGAAAAGATTAGAGCAATCAGAGAGGGAAACTAGGAGATTAGCTGTGAGTGTAGATGAGGTAAATGACAAACTGAAAGAAAGATTAAATAACATATGTATGTCTGACAATGTTAGTGATTCTGTGAGTAGTAATACTATTACGGTAGCAGCACGGGACGAAGCGATGCATAATGCGTCCGCGGACATTCCGATGTTAAATTTAAATGCTGGTACCTCAGGTAATAGTAATACAAATGTTAATGTTAATGCACGCAATAGTCCACATTTGCAATGGCCCAACCATGTTTTGAATGAAATTTCACCACCAACCTTTGAAAACGAAGAATTTGATGACCCCAAGGCTTTTATAAATAGCATGCAAGAGTATTTTCTTGTAAAAGGTATTCCCGAGGAATATAAGATGACGGTTGTCAGAAAATGTTTTAAAGGCAACGCTTCAAACTGGTTAGAGTTATCAGTAGGATCAAGTAATGATTATCGGACATTTAAGGAAATTTTCTTAAATAGATATTGGGGAGCTAGCAGGCAGGCAAATATAAGACTGGAACTGAGTAATGGGAAATATAACCCGCATAAGGATCAATGCATGGTTAATTATTTTATGGCTATAGCTAGAAAATGTAAGATGCTTGACCCTCCGATGGGAGAAATAGAATTAATTAATTTAATAACCACACATTTTCCGGAAACAATTCAACACTATCTGATTATTGCGAAGCCGATGACAATAGCGGCAATGATTGACTTGTTAATCGCGCTAGAAAGAAATAAGAGCCAAAACGAGGCAAGTAATGAGAGACCTTTTGGAAACAACCGATCTCCAACAAAAATTTTCGGGCAGGGGGCAGGTTCAGGTGATGTCAGGAATTTTGATGCTCGGCAACGGTATCATGGCCCAGTCCCTAAAAACAATAATTACCACCGGAAAAATAATTTTGAGCCTCAGGATAGGAGACATAATTTTGAGCCTCAGGATAGAAGAAATAATTTTGAGCCTCAGGATAATAGAAGAAGGGTTGAGAATTATCCACGGGAAAGAAACCCTCAAATTAATTACATACAGGCAAATAGATATTACGGAGATAGAAGGGGGAGGTACACTAGGAATCGATTTCCTTCGGGAAATAATTATCACCATGATAATAATTGGTACAGACCGAATTCCCCTAGGCAAGAAGAAAGAAATGGGAATAGCAGAATTTCTCCAAATCCGGAAGAAAGGGTAGACGCTATAAACGCGGTAAAAAGATTGGAAGAAACAAATTTTCACCAGGATTCAAACCCGGGACCTTCATATAATGGGAATGGGACAGGAGCCATTAGTAAGGTTTCGGAAAACTCCAAACCCAGTCAACTTCGCCTTCAGTGAAGATTGGGAATGATGAATGTTCTTATTATGGGAAGTACTTCGAAAATAAGGGACAGAGAAGGCAATGTTTGATCGAAAAACATAAAGAAAATACAGAGAATGAAATTTTAGTTGATCCGCCAAGAATAAATATTGGTATTAACGGGAAATTATTTCAGGCTATTATTGATACAGGCGCTAATACTACTGTGTGTTCCCAAATTTTTTTTGAAAATTTAGTGAGTAGTGGTGTAAAATTATTATCTTTGCCAGTTTATGGGATATATTGCTCTGTAGCGGTAGGTAAAAGGAAAGAAAGGGTAAAATTTCAAGTGATGGTAAAGGTCGAGATCGCACATAAATGCATTGAAATATTATTTTTGGTTGTACCCAGGCTTGTTTTTGACGTAATAATCGGTTGCGATAGTCTTTATGCTTGGAATTCCATCATAGATTTTGAAAATAGAAGTTTTAAGTTTGAAACAGGACCTGACACCATAATTGTACCATTTTTAGACCATACTTCGAGGATAATTGTACGGGATCAGGTAGAGGAAGAAATGGAGGGGGAAACATTCTTTGTCGAGGTAATAAATATTGGAGCGATGGAATTAGCAGAATTAAAAGTTGGGAACTACGATGAAATAGAGGAACAAAATATTGTGAGTAGAGGTAATTATTTCTGTGATTTTGACGAAGAAAAGAAACCCCGAGAAAACCCAAAATTTAACTTGAAGAATAGTAGTATAAATGAGTACGACGAAAGAAAGGACTGTGTCAAGATAGAAAATTTAATAGAGTCTAAGGTGAACCAAGCTGAGAGACTAAATGAGGAACAAAAAGGAAAATTACGGGAACTTTTAATAGAAAACAGGGATGTATTCTCGGAAAAGCCTGGAAGATGTAACTGTTACACACATTCGTTTGAAGTGGCGAATAAAATTTTCAAAGAAACTCTAAGTAGCCACCAGATAAAACTATATCATTGTTCTTATTATTTTCCTTCAGGGAATCCGACAGAGCGGATATTAAGAGAAATAGGGACTTATTTTCGAGTGCTTACTCATAATAATCATCGAAACTGGGTAAAGTATTGTCCCATCATAGAGAAAATTATTAATAATACTGTAAATACTACAACTGGTTTTGCACCGATACCGATAATGCAGGGAATTGACCCTGAACCCATTTTTAAAAATACTCCAAGAACGATTGAGGGAAGTCAGCCATTATCAGAGGAACAAAGGGCTAAGATCGCTTTTGGCAGATTGCAAGAAAAAGCGGAAAAGAGGAAATCAAAAATCAAGAAACGTAAAAATAAATGGAATCCTCAGGTAGGAGATCTAGTCCTCGCCAGGGATTATAAATTATCCAATGCGTTAAGGGGGAGAAGTCATAGATTAGAGCTATTATATAAAGGTCCGGTAATGATTACTGAGAAATTCGGAGAGCATACTTATGAATTAGTGGACTTAAAAACAAACAAATCGATTGGGAGATGGCATAAGCAGCTAATAAGACCGTATAGAAATTCCTCAAATAGTATCGAAAAGTAAGAAAAGAAATGGTGAGAAGTAGTTGAAAGAATGGTTGGATCATGAAAATGAGGGCCTAATTGTTTCTATGTAAACTTGTAAATAACTGTAAGAATAACGTAATTAATATTAAGCAAAGTGAATATATCGAAAAAAAAACAGTGAAGTGGATAATGTGCGTGTGAAAAAAGAAAAAAAAAAAAAAAATTAAAAGTGAAACCAGCAGAACAATCCATAACCATAAAAGACTTTTGATAAAAATAATTATATAGAATCAGAAGATCAATGTAAGAAGAAACATGTAAAATAATATTAAATCACTATGTAGTATTAAAAATATAACCCTATGTGTGTTGAGTGCTGATTTGTGTAATGTAAATATGTGAAGGGTATTCTATGTACAAGCTATGTCTTTAAGAATTTGAGTGTAAACCCTCTTAAGCATTTGTATGTAATTGACGAAAGATTTGCTGAACAATCGCGAAATTTTAACAAGAAAATGATTTCGGGCAAGACATATACCTTATCATATTCTTACATAATATGATAATGTATATGGGGGGCATTTGTAGCAGTTTTTCTGTATAGCGCTTATGATATACAGAATATATCAAAGTTACAAAATCCATTAATAGCAAAGGGTTAAGAATATGTACCACAGGTGAAGGGATGCCAAAAAGGCATTACCAAGGGTCATTAGCGAACGTCCCAAACATTAACGTAAACGAGATACAATTAGTTTGGCAAGGTCTTCAACATAAAGAAAAAAGAGCCTGCTATTGTATTTTTACAAAGTATCGGAAACCCGAGGGGTTTCGCCAGAGGGCAAAGTCTTGACTTAATGAAGTGAGGGCCATTATGGATGTTTGGGAAGCTAAAAGCATATAATGACTGAGGACAGTTGGAGAGAGATCGTTACGAGGGAGAGACACATGTAAGCAACACGGTGAAAGTTCGTTCCAGCGTTACGTTAAACTGCATATTTCATTCTATTTAAAATTGTTCAGCAAAGCTTAAATGTGTAAAAATAAAACAAATAAAGAGTTCTAACAAAACTACAATATCGCTCTCTGTAACCACCACGGATACCCGAGATTAAGACTCATGTGTGAGCAGCTGTAGGCACCCATAATACGAAGCAGTCAATCGAGTGATATAAAAATGCTTCATCTCTAAATGCACCACATAAAATATGAGGTTCCCAAATTTGGTGACGAAAACAAAAATGATTAGTATAGATCAAATGAATTACTGCTCTGGGGAAGGAAGGATATTTCAAAATTAGGACACCAAGTTTTCTGTGAAGTTGTACATTGCGCACAAACCATGGAGCGTTTAAGGCGATGCGTAACACCTTGTTTTGGAGCGACTGAAGCCGCTTGAGGACACTAGATGCAGCTCCATCCCAGAAAGGATAGGCATAGGTCAGCAGTGTCGTCCCAGTGTCGTCTGGGCGTTCCCAGGGTATCGCTATGCCGTCTATGGCGAGGACTGGTGAAGGTCCAGGTCGACGGAGAGTGCTTCGCATTTTGACTGGTTAAGCACGAGACGCCAATCACGGAACCAGGAGGTGAGAGTATTTAATGCTGATTGAAGATTGTCGGTGACGGTCAATAGATTCTCATCTGATACAAACAAGGCGGTATCACCTGCATATACAGAAATATGAGCAGAAGGTAAAGCAAGAATGTCAGTGGTGTACAGAGTAAATCGAAGAGGTCCAAGTATCGAACCTTGAGGTACTCCGGCCAAAACAGGCCGAGGGGTGGATCGTTCAGAGCCCAGCCGAACTGAGAAAGTACGGTCCGAGAGAAAGCTATGGACGAGTTTGTAAAGATAGGTAGGAAGACCAAGATTTCGCGGTTTGTGGGACGACCCAGGATACCACACTTTATCAAAGGCCAAAAAAGGCAGCCAGGGTGTGCTGCTTGTTCTCAAAAGCACGTGCGAAGTGTTCGGTGACTCGTAACAGCTGATGAGTAGTAGAATGGAGACTCCGAAATCCAAATTGAAAAGTAGGTAAGGCAGAGGTGTCGGTTAGGTATTTATTGATTCGTCTATGAAGCAGTTTTTTAAAAACCTTGGATAGTGAAAGCAGTAAGCTAATTGGGCGGTGTCCAGAAGGAAGATCAGGAGGTTTGCCGCGTTTGTGGAGGACAATAAGATCTGCATGTTTCCATAGAGAAGGGAAATGGCCTAAACGTAAAAGTGCATTAAAGGCAGAAGCTAGGAAAGAATGCGCTTTTCGTGAGAGATTTTCCAGCGCGATATTGGGTAGGTGATCATGGCCAGGAGCTTTCTTGGACACAAATGTACGCATAATAGATCGGACCTCACCAGGGGATATAAATTTGATGGGTAACGGGACAGTAGGATAGAAAGGAGATTGGTTGTCAATATCAGTATGACTGGGAGTAGACGCGGGATTGGGAGTGAAAGCGTCCTGGAAGTGATTGGCGAAGAGCTCACATTGTTCTTGAGGACTTACATAGTGTCTACCGGCGTTCTCCAATGGCGGAATTACCGTGGGCTCTCGAAGAATACACTTGGTTTCCTTCCAGAGGGAATGGTTCAATGACGAAATGGAAGAAAGATGGCGCTGGTGGCTCGTGAAGCGAACATGATCAAGAGCAACTTTAACTTCTCGGATTAACTGGTTGAGACGAGAGCGTTACCAGAGTTGCCGCTGATGCTGCCACCCTTGTGTTCTGGGATGTATGGTCCGTCATCTGATGATTCTTTTTATTGTGAATAGAATTTATTTGTATCAGTAGTTTAATAATATTGTGGCAAAACGACAACAGCCGTCCAGTTAGTTTTCTATCACTTTAATTTCCTTCTAAAGCATTCGGAGTTCTCTTTTGCTGACGTTAACACAGTTTACAGTCTATCGTCATATTACAACTCCCAACTTTTTCTTCTCGTAACCTTGACTCACTCTTTTCACTGTCTTTCTTCACTTTTTCTCTCATACACTAACTCTGACTATTCAACCACTCAACTCTCGGTAAAACGTCTTCACTTCGACGCGACGTATCTTTCACGCCGATAGTAAAATACACACACACACACACACACACACACAAACACACACACAGAGCTGTCTCGCATTCACATACTGGCTGACTCGTATCTCTAAGAGCAACTCCTGTAACGCGTTATCTCGTCTGCTTATATAGCGGGGATGACGTCACACGGTCCTTTCTGGTACTTGTACAAGCACGCCAGCCGCCGAATGCCTCTCGAAGGTTCCAGCAATCCTTTGTTAAGCGTCGCGCTCATTTGTTAGTTCCTATACAGAAACAGTCAGAAACAAATAAAACTACTGCCTATGCTGAATGTTGACGTCATGCTTATTTGTGCTTTCTGTGAATTCAAGACGGAGCTAATAGGTCAATAGATCCCGCCTATTGGCAGCGTAAATGAGATGATAATAATAAGCGTGCGTCACATTGCACACTAACTGAAAGCGCCAAACAGAACGAACAAGCTCGCCGAATCAGCATCACGCATCGCTGGTTTTATAAAAGGAGAAAATACCTTCAGTGCATACATCCGCTACATGTCTGTATTTGAGTTTCACTCCAGGAGTTATAAGGAGAAGAGAGGTGCCACCACAACCGGGACAGAACACCGCACGTAGGCTTCCGGCCCTTTGTGCTTCTGTAAGGGAGGGCTGAGGGGTGAAGCCAAATCCGGATGACGTCGGGCGCAAGCATGGACAGGTGCGTAGTCCCGATCTGCGCCCCAGGGAACAAACCTCTACAAGGCGCACATCCATCGCCTAGGCGCAACGCGCCAAACACTGTCACGTGATCCCACAACTGTGATACAGATGGCAATGAAGGAATTGATTGGTACAGGGAATGAGGGATAGGAAAGTACTGATAGAAGAGGAACCACTTTTAACATTCACCTACCGACTTTTTAAAACAACGGTAATCGAACCCTTGACCTCCAGAATACGAGTGGCACACGTTATCACGGCGCCACCTTGCTCAATATAAGGGGAAAGGATGCTCCATGTAGGGCATTAAGTAGTTAAAGCAAGTAAGAAGGAAAATTAAGTTTCTGTATTTTAAAGCATAAACACCCGTTTTGTAGAACATAGTAAAAAATATTTTTTTCTTTTCTTTCTTTAGGTCCATGGTTTTATTTGTGACCTTCTTTTCCCACGAGGAAGTAGTTAGGAACCAATTGATTTTGTTTCTTCCACTATAGCTCGAGATTTCCATTTATTGATGTTCTGTAATTACAGGAATCCTCTTTAATGGGTAATTTAACATTTTCGTATTTCATGCAGTACACAGCGTGAAATGATTACTGCTAGAGGAAACACGATAAAATTTAATCTCCGTCAAATAACTAAAAAAAGAATCCTCGGAACCTCCTGAGAGATAATGGTTAAATAAGTAGTTTCTAATACATAGTTCTAATAGTATACTGTATTAGAATCATGTGACAGAAAGAAGTGTTTAAAAAAATAAAGTAAAAACGTTAATAAGGAAGTTCGAAGCAAAAACGCCTCAAGCCGCTTAATAATGTATCAAAGTCCACCCCTTTGCAGCCAATAGAACGCTGAGATTTCTCTACCTGGCTATGTATGGGTTTTGTTTAGAAACGGTGACGCTATAGCTGTCGCAAAATTTGATGGCGGGTGGCTCGATACTAAATTCAATCATGAGATTACCATGGCTTGCTGTGTTGTATGTTTAAGCACGCTGTGAAATCACGCTATAAAGCCGGTGAGATAAAGATCATTTGCGTCCACAAAATTTATTTGCACAACCGGAAAAATAATAGTAATAGTCCGATATCAGCCGCCATTAAATTTTCCGGCTGCTATAATTATGTCTTTAATAAGTGTTTTCAATTTTTTCACTACCTATTTGCACTGAAACTTTGCGACCAATATGGATATTCACCATTTAAACAAACTGGGTTCGTATTTAAACACTTAATTATAAGCTTCACTCTGATTTCAAATGTTCGGCCGTTGATTTCTGTTTCACTCACTCAGACGCTAACGTTTTCCAGTCGACTTGCCAGCTTGTTCGCATAGTCAGCTACCAAAACCGTTAAAACTATTGAGCTATTTAAATTTGCGATATGTTCATTTTCTCTGTTTTTATTGGTAATTATTACTGTACTTATTATTTTTAAATTATATTTAAAATTATTCATTTTCTGTGCATGTAAGTTTTTATCTCTCCTACTTCTCATCATCTTGAAAACAAACCTTGCCAGGCTTCAAAATCAACCATCCAGCTTTTGCTTGTATAACAGTTATAAGATTCGCAACTAATTATCCATTGTCTGTGCGGCATAACTCGCTTATCAACAATATTAAGGCGATACATTTCTCTTTACTACAATCTATTTCATTCTAGAGTGTTTCTCTAGTAACGAATCACGTAATGTGAAAAGAAGACAGAGAAACCTTAAGTAGGTGTGGAGCAAGGCGAGATTGTTGAAACAGCGTTTGTGTTATGGAACATAGAAGTTAATGTGCATAAACAGGAATGTGGAAGACGTAAGATGGACTTGGTTTTTATCTAAGCAAGAGCACTTGCTGTGGATCGCCTTGCAGATTAGTGTTGAGAGCTCTCCATGCTCCTGCTATTGCTCCTCTGGGAAGCATGAACCCTTTAACGGTTTTGAGATTACGGATTCACAACCACGCCGTCTAATGTAAAAAAGAGAAAGGAAAAATGGACACCTAAAAACTCCACTTTTCCCTTGGAGATCTTACCACACGCAGCCGCCGTCACAATGTGATTTGTCTAATTTCCACTCCTTGCCCTCTACAGTTCACTGCGAAACTTAAAATCCCTCGTTACTGAGCAAACGAGCACAAAGTAACAAATAGCAGTACACCCAGGTGGTAATGCTGCTGATTTTTTTTTTTTTTTTTTTTTTTTACTTTCTCTAAGAGCAAGTGTGAGTATAGTGCTACACCCAAAAAATTGATGTCGATATTTCACCGGACTCTTAGAATCTGATGCCTTACATTCACTTGACTTTCTCTGACATTTATATTTTTATTAGTTATACAAAATGTTCTTACCCAAGCTTATTTCTGTATCTACTTTATTGCAGAAATAACTACATTGCAGATTTTGATATATCTACAAACAGAATAGTGGTAGTTTAATGATTAAGTTCTGTACGCTGTATACTGGACTTACAATGTTGTGCTCTTTCCATGCAACCGCCAGAAACAAAAACAAAAGATACCTTGTAATATATCATCCTAGTATGTGGATATCTATGCCAGATGTAATTTCAGATTCGTCATACCTTATTATTTATTTCTTGGCACGTAATTATATTCACTCACTCTATTTACTGATTATTTTACAGATTAAATTTAATTTACCAGCTGACCAACTGAAAACATAAATATTACTTTTAACTATTTCTACTGGAAATCAACAATACCACCGATTGGTTACTAAGTGGAACATAATTCTCTTTCACTTATATTAAATTAGTGTTCCTTTTGTTAATGAAAATGTACCAATTTAGTTAATTGAGCTAGTAAATACTCAGCTTAGTGGTGTTGAACCCCAGTAATTAGCATCGTATCTAATCTATAAATAAAATTTCAGTTTTTAATCTTAATAACTGGACTATTAGATTTTCAAACTATAAAATACTTGATATGTGTGATTATATAATTATATTGCTTAAGATTGATTTATTGTTTTCATATGTGCTTAATTATTGGAGTGTAAGTATTTAAATATCTTCTTTACTTAATTACAAATATCTAGTGAGCTTTCTGTTTCCAATCAATTTATAACCTTCCACTTCAACCACTTTTAATCACGAGAATTCTATTCAAAATTAACCACGAGAAACTTCTGGATACCAACAGCACTTAAAAAGCGTGGCAAAGTGTGGAACAATTTGAACCATTAATATGCTGTCCACGATTCGGAACCATGTATGAGAGAGCGCAAAAGCATCATGTTGTAGAACTTAATTTGTTTCTTCACTAACTCCCCCAAAGTTCTTTTACTTATTGTGCAAATATTTTATAATTTGTTAACTTTATCTAAATGTGTTTATCAAATGAAAAACTAATTTCACATGGTAGATATTAAAAGCGATATGCTTGTTCTGCAATTGTCCGATTCATAAGTATTTTCGATCTGACAGGGCTCTTCCCTTCAAAGATATGATATATCTTTCATTACAGACATCTGCAATAAGAGCAGTATTAAATTTTGGATTAAAGTGTACTCTGATATTTATAGTTATTTTATTGCATACTTCAAAACATACTGACCTCCTGTATTTCCTTAGCTAGACAAGGTATTAAAGGGACACTGCTGATCTAAATGAAAATGTTAACTGCTTCCAGCGTGGGCATATTGAACGTCTCTGATAAAGGTATTATCTGACGACATGAGAATATTCATCATAGTGCCTGAGCGGATAGCTCTGAATAGCTGAATAACGTTAGGCAACTTGTCAAATGTCTCTCCATTATGTCATGGAAGCCTCTCGCCTCATCATCATTGCGAATGTCACCTTGTTTGACATGGCAGGAAATATCAGCCTGACACCTCCTCTAAATACATTAAATCATATTTATCGATATAATGGATCCCCGGATTGCTTGCTGCTACAACTAATAAACAATCCACGGCCTGGACCGCAGTACCATACTCCACCATAATAGGTTTCCTGTGCCAGACTGCTGTTTCGACTATTGTAGCTAACTGTAACTTGACTCAGAACGGCACCTCTTTATTATATAAGTCAAAACTGTTGTGGAAATGCATTTTAAAGTACAGATAAAACTACAACAAAGTTTCCTAATTTGAACAGAAACTGATACTTGAGTTTCGCAACACAGTATTCTTTACTATCTTCGAGTAATTGAGGTACTGGTCTTCTTAGCAATCATGAGATATATTCGCAAAGAGCGTGTCTGGCGAATAGTTTTAAAAGTTCAACGGTTTTGTGTATTTCATAGAGTTCCTTTATTGCAGGTATTACTACTCTACGACTCTATGGCGGTCTTTTGTGCCTATGCTCCTCTGGGAGGATGGATCAGGCGAATGTACCTGAAGGGCAGCCCTTGATACTGTATTTTTGAGTGGAATAACTTGTTAGGTCACCAAAGGCAAATAGAGAAACTATAAGACGACAAATGGATTTATACTCTTCTCAAGGTTTAACCTGTTTAAGAGAAAAGTACACCCAACGAAGAAAATGTGTGAAACATTTGAAAATTTTGTGTTTGTAGGAATGTCAATGGAGTGAAAATTACTAACTTAACTTACGATTTGATTATGGTTTCTGAACCAGAAGAAGCTGTTGTGTAAACGGTAAACGTTTCATTGCGATAGGTTGTATAGTTTTTAGGAAACAGTAACATACGTTGTATTGATATTCTGCATGCAAATTGCTATTCTACACTACCAAGTGTCCTGAGTGTGACGATCGCCTGTTTCTGTTTGAATTGTTTCCTTACCCCTCATCTTACACAACACTCTTGGCCACGACATTTGTTCATAGACTTGTGTTTATGCTTGTGTGTTGGACTTGAATGCAACCCAATAGGAGATTGACACACCAGAACTGGTGTGGAACACAAATGGTGAAAAATTTCCACCAACATTAAATAAAGAAGCATACTAAAAGTTGCATATTTCCATGCACCCAAATGTACGTATGCAGTTGGTATTTTCGATAGTTGGTTTAAGTGTACATTATTGTATTATATATAGCTTGATATGTTAATGAATATACTGAAGTGAAGTACTTTAATTGTGAAATCAGACAGATATTTCTTCAGTTGACACACGCTACTTTCTTTCTCTTCTTCCAAACTTTGTTTTCTTTACTTCTGTGCATATAATTATCTACCTCGAGTAGAAGGTCGTTATAGGTCCGTTATGCCAGGGAAGAGGAAATAATAAAAAACTTTTCTTCCCGTCTTGAGGTACAATCTAATCTCACAGTTGTGTGCCACAACAAAGAATGTTTAAAGCAGTGTCTTACTTTGTAAAACCAAATGCTATTTCATTTTTCGGCTGTCTTTCTTTCTTTAACTGTGACTTCACATTTATTAATATGCTCTGCCATGTCGCTCTACAAAAACGAATACCTTGAGCAGTAGCATATAATAAGGAAAAAAAGTCATTCTTTTACATATTGTTAAGAAAAGCTTTTCTGAAAGTCTGCTCAATCATATTTTTACTGTAATATATGGCACAGCCGAGAGTAAAATGCTGGGTAAGGGAAGAGGGGCTGCAGGGACGATGCCCCTCGGTTCTATTACTCCTAACAGTCCTCCATTTCCGATACAAACTCAATTTTATATTGGAAATTGAGGAGTAGCTATGCATAGGATGGATCTTTCTCTTAGAATCCTATCAAAACTGGAGCTAGAAGCAATTTTGGTTGCAGAACCTCCACAAAGAATAATACGTATTCTATGGCTACTTTCCCTTTTCTAGTTCCATTTGCCTATTCAGCAAGAATTACCAAAATTCGATACTGAATAGAATAAGAGAGATTTATAGCTGTGTGACTTCAGTACCAATGTGAATCGTAGACAGAATATGAAGAATTAACTTTGTTGCTGGAACTCAAGTTCACTTACAAAATGGAATATTACTGTGACACCGAGCGCGGCACAAATCAAGGGACTGTTTAGGCTAAACTACTTCACACCACATACTAGGTCGGCGAGCAAACAAAGGCGCCCAAGGTCAATTGGCCTCGTGCAACTGTTTATGTTGACTAACAACAGTCGAGTTACAGAACCAAAAGGGGTTTTCTCTAGAACCTTCGAGAAAAATCTAGCTACGTCATCGTGGACGTGTTTGAAGAAGTTAGAAAAAGGCCCTGTGACGTCATCCTCGATATATAAGGAGGTGAGGAAATAGCAGAGCCAGAGTTAGAGTTGCGATTACACTATCAGTGTGTCAGAAGAAGATTTAATGAGCGTGGAGTTATTGTATCGTCGGAGTTAGAGTATGAGACACAGCTTAAGTTATGAAAAGTGAACAGTTGTGAGTTGTGATATCACGAAAGACTGTAGACTACGTCAACGACGAAATGAAAACTGTCTATTTGTGATAACATTTTGGAGGGAAAATAAAGTGACAGAAAAGTAACCGGAGTGATTTTGTCACTTTGTCATTCATTTTTGGTTCAGGTTGGTGTAAACCGTTATCCACCAGTACATGACTAAATGACTACGAAAAGACATCTTTTAGAGAAAACCCTCTATGATAAAGAAGTGGACTTGACACTATAGATTCAATTTTAAAAATTCCACAGCTTATTTTCTGACAAACGCTCAAAATTTCTCATTAAACCAGCTTTTTATTGAACTCTCGATTCAACCACAAAATATTTCTTTTTCCGCAGAAGTAAAAATAGGGGGAAAAAACTGTAACAAAACGAACAAAATCCAGCCCAGTTTCTTTTCTTTCACTTTATTTCCTTATAAAGGTTTGCACCAATACACAGTCCTCTTCTACTGACGTGTACACAGTCTACAGTATTTCGTAATATTGCAATTCACAACAGTTTTCTTCTCGTAATCTTGACTCACTTCACTGTCTTTGTTCACTTTGTCTGTCTCTCAAACACTATGATGGCTTTCATTAAAACTTCTTCACTTCGACGCGACGTATCTTTCACGACGACAATACCATGCACACAGCTATCTCTCACTCACTCACTCACTCACTCACTCACTCACTCACTCACTCACTCACTCACTCACTCACACACTCACACACTCACACACTCACACACTGACCGACTTTCTTTACTTCCACTAATACGCCGACACCGGATGCCTCTCGAAGGTTCCGACAATCCCTCGTTAAGCGCCACGCTCATTGTTGTTAGTCACGTATACACAAACAGTCGCGCGAGGCAGCCTGACCTTGAGCGCCTTTGCTCGTCGGCCCGGTATGTGCTGTGAAGTAGCCTAATCCGGAAGGTCCTTTGTTGTGCGCTGCGCCCGGCGTCACAATACGCCTAAGTTAGCTTTGAAATGACAATAAATTATTAAATATGCACAAGAATGCTGTAACTTACATTATTTATAAAAACCATACATTTATAACAATTTTTAATTTACAAATCTAAGTGCAACTTTTAAGTGCAGCTTTGTGAGTCTATTTTAAATGAATGTATTGTATATGAGTTGTGTAGTTTTAACTTCTATATTTTAATAAGCACAAATTGCAACGTAATTATTATGTTGCAGGTAAGTGATGGGCAATGAAAAAGAACAAGGAGGGACGGCTGAAAATCTTTGCTAGAGACCTGCCATATAGTGTTATAATAGACAGAAACCATATGAAGAAATTGAGTTTTTCAGGTGCAACAAACACATGGTATCATATTTATCATTTTTGTTTTTATATTTTGTCAGAGTTATCCATGCAAGCTTGCATCGAAATCACTTATATATTCGTTCATACAGTTCAGTTCATTATAGCATTATACTCGGAAGCACACGCTAAGGAAAGAGAAAGAAGGCATTGCGCAGAAAGAGAGCAAGAGGGGGGGGGGGGGGAGGGGGAGAGTGTGTACACTTTCTTACATTCTTGCTCGCTATGCTTTGGCAGGTCACATGACCCATAGTAATGCTACTGCGCACCCTGCGGGTGCCTTTATATGTGCTCCCGACCATAGCGGAATTTTTTGGAGGAGTCTTCCTCCTCTAGTCTAGTGTATTTGAGATCCATCTATATTTGTAAAGAAAAAGCTGAACATTAAGGTCAGTGAATTCCCCATTTGTGCGGTAAAAGATAATCGAGTTCAAAGTGCTCTGTACACAGGAAAATATTCTTTTACATTTCTTGGTCTTTATGACATAGTTTGAGAAATCAAATTTTCGAATAAATGTCATTTTGTATTGGGTAACAGTACAAGCATACGAGATTTTTAGCTAATTCCTCCAGTAATGTATGCAATACTTAGTAATAATGATGATGATGATGATGATGATGATGATAATAATAATAATAATAATAATAATAATAATAATAATAATAATAATAATAATAATAATAATAATAATAATAATAATAATAATAATAATAATAATAATAATAATAATAATAATAATAATAATAATAATAATAAATAGTCTCGAACGTTAGTCAGTTGTGTGTAAGCCAATGAATTTAAAAAATTTTATTTGGAAAAAAGTATTTGTGGTATGTAAACAAACAGGGTAAAATATTCGTAAGAATTTCATAGGAAAAATGAACTTCTTAAATCAGGGGAAAACTATTTGTATTTTATCTTAGAGACTGAAATGAAATAGGCCAGTGCAGATCTCCCGGATCGCTTAAGGGCTTCTGAATATTTAATATGCACTCAGCCCAGCAGGTGCGAATTAAACTTTCCCAGCAATATAACTCATCGATCGCTCAGATTCGCCACAATGAACAATTTTAGGATTGCAGCTGCAGGGCATTTTCTTATGAAAGATCAAGGATTATTTAGTGAGTGAGTGAGTGTGTTGGGTTTAAGTGCCCGTCGACAACTTGGTCATTAGGGCCCTCAAGGATTATTTAGGTAGGCCTAAATCTGTTCATCATGAATTCTTGAAATATAGACTGTATTGATGAGATATACAGATAGTCTTATTTATTGATGTGATTTACTCTCATAGAAAGCTTTGCAATTTAAAAAAAAAATTGTAGAAGAGTGAATCGCATTACTTTCAAATGGTAAAAATTGCTCAAAAATAAAACTTTTTATTCTTTGTACAGTGTTGTAAATTGAAATTTCCTTTTTAATGTGCACGTACGTGTATGTGTGTGGTGTTTAACCCTCCAGTGGTCGATAAGTGTCTGAGACAACCCATACGTTTATTTAACCGTTCTAGTTTTCGAACGAACATGCCTATGCAAGCGCCTGACTAGGACATCTAATATTACACTTAATCGAGAAGTGACAGAGGGAGAACCTGATCTGTTTATTTTTTTAGAATGACTAATCGGCAGTTATGTGGCGCAGAGGTCAACCAAACTCTGCGCGTTTACTCTCATTACAGATTACTGGCACATGTAATTAGCTGTGCAATATGTATTTGTGATTCTCAAAAACAAGGATAAAGGGTATGATTTACAAAATCCTAAGGATTTGCAAGAAGTGCATCATCCCGGGATCGACAACTCTGACCTTGGGTTTGCCGTGATTTATCGCGGTATGTAGGCGAATGCTGGAGTTGTTTCTCATTTACCACGGTTTCCTTTCTATCGTTTTCTTCTCACTCCGTTTACTTCTGATATTTCTAGATTTACTGGCGTAAGGTAGTACCGGACATATGTTGCGGATGCTTGCTCTACAGCAGAGTCGGTCAAAGCTTAAAAACGCATCGTGTGTAATCCAAGATGCAGAGATTCCTTGCCCCGTGCATCGTGGTGATTCGGTTAATCTCGGTTCAACTCGCAAAGTCCTGTGTTGATAGACGGCCAGCTTATTATTGAAATATATACGTGGAATACAAATTCCTAATAATAGAGCAACCTTCCGCAAAGAAAACAAATAATGCCTAAACTAAATTTAAATCCAAGTGGAAACACACTTTTTTTAACGTCGTAACTATATCGCCAAATACCTCATCAATAACAATAACTGCATATGTGGGAAAATCATCTGTTGAAAGGCGCTATAATAGGGTACAGATATAGTGAAATTATAGGGAACACTAAAGAGGAAGAATCTTGGAGAGGAACACTTTTATCCAGAAATGACATTTGTACCAATTCTTTCTAGATCATTCAAACAAAAGACCAGATTTGGTATTGAAAATCAAATTAGGCTGTTTAGGACAGCGTAATGCACGCAAATATTACGCAGTGGGGAAGAAAAATCGCTGAAAGTGAGGAAAAGAGTGATGGCAAAGCGAGAGAGAGAGTGGAGGGGGGGGGGGTGAGAGTTAAGGAAAGACCGAGTGGAAGTTTGCACCGAGGTCAACTTTTCGTAGTCCCATTTTGCATTTAGCATCCTGCTCTACATGAACACTTGGAGGGCTGCTTGGATGACGGGTCGTTCGTCGCCTTCTCTACGCAGTTCCAGGAGTAGGAGGGGTCTTAGAGCTTGGTATTGTTAGAGATTTCCCCACGTCTCTGAGTCCTGTCTGCCTGCAACCTGTACCTCTTGTAGTTCATAACTTCAACCGTTTCTTCTGGGGGTTGTAGCCACAATACTTTTATGTAGGTGACATTACACAAGGTGTCCCTCTCAGTTGTACAATCTATAACTATCCGTTTCCTAGGCTCGTGACAGTGACAGAGATAAGTAAGCCTCATAAACAAGCGGTCTGAACGGTATACTGTGTTCCTCTCGCTAGAATATGGCTATAAAGAATGTGTTTGATGGACCTTACGCAACATTAGTGCGAAGTCACACTGAGAGAGCAAAAATGTGAATAGAAACAGAAACGATTTGTGCATCCCAGTTTCTAAAAGTATTCTCCCTGGCACTGCATGGAGCGTTCCATTCTTCTGAACCACTTCTAGAAGCATCCACGTCACTGTTTCTGGCACAGCAAGTAACTCATCTTCGTATGCAGAAACTGTTTCTTCAGGGCAAGAAGATTGGTGACCTTGAAGTTGGTTCTACACCATAGTACCTGGAAGAAATCACAGAGTGCCAAATCGGGGCTATAGAGTGGATTAATTAACCGTTTTGCCTCATTTCCTTACAGAAACTCCAGTTTTACATTAGCGGTGTGAGCTGATGCATGTCACCACGAAGATACTCATGAACGATGGTTGAAACACTTGCTAGCTCAATGTCCTTGTAGGTTAGTCTTGGATCTTCCCTAATCATTGTTTCCACACCGGTGATGTTTTTGGCAGTCGCCATTGCTGCTGGTCTGCCACTCTTCTCTTCATCTTTAAGAGATTGCTGCCCCCTCTTAAATTCTGCAAACCAGCGGAACACAATAGCACATGACAGAGAATATCCCCAAAAGTCCTCCTCAAACGTTCAAGTGACTGAGTTTCATTTAAGCCACCACTGAAGTCCTACAAAATCACTGAACGCAAGTTCCACAGGGGTGGCGAATTTTCCGTTTCTCAATACATATTTGGACTGCGTCGTGGCCGACCTGTTAAATCGCTTGACTCTCACCAGAGCGACCCGGGTTCGATTCCAGGCCTCCGCATGTGGGATGTGTGGTAGACAGAGGCGGGTTTTCTCCGGGTTCTCCGGTTTACCCCCGCAATAATTCAACAATTTGCTCCATCATCACCTTTCCTATCATCATTCGCCATTATTTCATATCTAGCACTTCCTCGCTGTCCTACTAGGTTTCGGACTGATCAGCAATCCAGATTCCTTTATGTGATCAACTCCGATTACGAGGTCCACCAATGGACCCCGCTCATGACGCCTGTAGTGGGCAGAGGTGGGGGATCCGGACTATAGGCCAAGGCTACATTCAAAGGGCTGCAGTGCCACAGGACAGCATAACACATATCTAGCCACCCTCATACCACAGCTGCAACACAAGTCCATATGTTATCTAAGAGGCCTAATGCTAGGTTGCAAGAAAGCACTTAGAGATTTCTTTAGCGTAAAGTGTTCATTTGCTTCTGAAAAGCGTTGCATGGCCGATCAACAACGCTATTCAATCGAGTATCACTAAAGATCGAATCTCGGATCTGTAAACAGAGAATGGCCGCTATTATTGCTTTCATCACATGTTATCCTCTTAATTTTTCATATTATGACATCCTCAAATACAAGTAAATAAAAACTAGTGTTGCATGCATTATTCTCGATTGATATGTATATAGAATTATAATTTTATGCCGCGAAATGTTGTATTTCTACTCTGTTCTTCATTATACAATTTGTCTTTCAAGGTATTGTATGAGTGTTTTTCATTAAGATTGCAGTATGTCCTGAATACCTTTTTTCGTCACAAAATACTTTTTATCAGTACTTTTAACAGTGATGCATGTTTTCAATTTCTACAAGCTACCATGCCCAATGCGATAAACTGAAGAGCTTCTTCTCTACTTGTTTTAATGTTCAGGATATGAAGTGCTTTAGCAAAAACCTGCACTCCTACTAAGGCCGAAAAATTTTAAATATAGTTCAATACCTTTCAGGAATATGGTAACATAGAATTTAAAGTTATATTTAGGTTCTGCAAACAAATATTCATAGATATCTTACACGTGGTGAAATTGCAGAGTGAAAAACTGACTGCAAGAAGCTTGTAGGCACATACATATGTCCATGTTGCCACAAAATCAGCTGCTGGTTGCACGGAACCAACCATTTGTTGATAATTAACCCTTCGTTATTACACAAATGGAGCATTTCAGAATGTGACAGGAGGTCATATTTGTGTTTATAAATGTACAGTATCGAATAATAAGACATGTGGGCCATAGCATTGCGAATGAGGTTACAATACATAAATATTCCTCACGGTCAAGGCAATTATTCACTAACTGTGAGACAAGGGCTGTATGATTAGTAATTTCTCCAATGTTATCGGTGCTTTACACTACAGCTACACGACAGTTCAAAGACCTTGTGGAATGTCCAGAAACAGGACAATTTACTTTTCCACTAATGAATTACTTTTCTATTGAAGTCCAAGCAGTCTGCATTCTGAGGACAACTTTCTTCATTGAGTCTATAACTGCGTCCGTGACTTTATTTCATACTATTCTTATTTTCTGAAAATAATGCTGACAATATGTTGTTCCTTTAAGATAAAGGTTTGCATCTACGCCTTCTGTTCTACATTTTGGCTTGCAGAAAACAGAAAACGAGTTTATCAACAAAATTAGCAATACAAAACTGAACGCGCGGCAATAAAATTGTCTGTTGCAGCGACATCATAGGTGTGATTAAGGTAACTATGTAACCGACTACGCCGGCTCTTTCGAAATACATCTTGTCTTCTTGAAGAAGGGAGTAGCAAACGACTCATCTAATATCTTTGTTGCAACTCACTGAAGTTTAGAGACTTCACTAGTTTATCCAGTCATTAACTAAGGAAGGGAGTAGCTACATACATGGCAGTTTTCTTTCAACCCGACATTAGTCTGTTTGATATGTTCAAACTCTAACCGTAATCTTTCTCAGAAAACACTGGAGTTGATGTTCAACACATTCCTTAAAATCACATTCTCGTGAGAGGAGCACAGTAGTTAATGTAGAAGTAGATTTATTTGTGAAATCATCGTGAGCTGTTGTGTGCTACGCTGCCCCTTTCCCCTCTAGAGAGTAGAAGACACGTCAAACGCTTCTCATCGGAGGCCTACGGTACATACAATGTGATTAATTAGGTAGGATCACGAATACACTGAAACCTATTATTTCGGACACACATAAATAGCGTGACATTTTGTCTACATACTGAAGCTGATATTACCAGATAAAACTCCGCTAAAACACACAACGTAACGTAATAAATAAAAAAGATATTCCTGCGATTACTCTTCCAGTAATATTCTCCTTCAAATAGCTTTTGTCACAGCTAGGAAATCAATACCGAATTTATTTATTGTCATACTATGCTGAATTTATGCTTCTGCAACCCTAAATTACAAAGGCAAATTAATGGCGGAAGAACGGTCCGTTTGATTTGAAAAATATTCCTCTTTATTGCTTTATTACTTTCTCTAATACGTATAGCATGTAGAGGAAGTATTGTATTACACACAAAAATTTGATGTCCATATTTCATCGGAAGTATATGTTTTGAGGGCCCCTGAATCCCTCCACCCCCCACCAAAAAGAATATTAGAAAAAAGTCCGCGCCCGCGTATGTGTGTGTGTGATAGTGAAGTTTAATACGTTTAATACATTGGTTGAGATGTGAAATTGCTATGCTCATTATAGGTTTATTATAGCCAAGTCACGTGTGAGTGAAATAGTCCAAGTCGTTTTATGTTCATATTCACAGGCATAATAAGTTGCTGCTTTTCGTTCAAAGTATATTTAATAGACTCGAAATAGCATTGTTAAGCGAACCTTCCATTCAAAATCCTAACTTGTACAATTCCAGTGTATTTAAATGAAATTTGCGTCGATGGTTTATTAGATGTGCATATAAGAGGCTTTTAAATTTCGGATCAAAATCATGCCAACTACCAAGTACACGAGGAAGTTAATGGCCAGGCTTAAACTACCAGCACCAGAAGGATCGATATGATACCAGTACCGATTAACAGTAATAAGATGCATATATGCAGGGTCATTAAAGCATAAGAAAGTCATGTGAGTACAACGCATTTGATTTTTACTTTCTCTAGTACGTATAGCAAGTAGGGGAAGTATTGTATTGCACCCAAAAATTCGACGTCGAGATTTCACTGGAAATATATGTTTGGCGGCCCCCTGAGTAAAAAATATCACTTTTATAAAAAGGCCGGTGTGTGTGTGTGTGTGTGTGTGTGTGTGTGTGTGTGTGTGTGTGCGTGCGTGCGTGCGTGCGTGTGTGTGTGGAGAGAGGGGGTGTGTGAACAGTATAACTCAAAAACGAAAACTTTATTAAAAACCAAAGTTGGTATTTAAGTTTAATGTCTTTCAGGGATGTGACGCAAAGATTTTCAAGAAAATTCCTCTGCTATAAACTACCCTTTACGTACAAAACGTTTCGAAAATTTTAACTGTCTCGAAAATGGCTCTAACGATTTTGATTAAAAATGCAATATATTTAAGATATTTTTATGGCAAATGAAATTTATGTTTCAAATTTTCTAGCTATAGCCCACGTAGTCTTTTTTACTCTTGATGACTTTTGCATAACTGATAAACCGTAAGAAATAGACTAAATTTTACTATGCAAAAAAATGTACATCTCGTTAAAACACAAGTAATGTCCAAATACATTTTTTTTTTTTTTTTTTTTTTTTTTTTTTTTTTTTTTTTGTGCAGTGGATCACTTCGGAGGTATTCCTTCTTATTTGTGTGACGTATTCAATACCCACTTTCCACAAATCGAAGATCGTTATTAATTTTTTTATATCTTAGCAGTGCAAAGAGAACGAAATTCCTTTTAAGATTTGACTATCGCTGAAAGCCTACTGTATTTCTAATCTTTCCCTTGCACCGACAAGGAAACAAGCAATAAGATAATTTCTGCAAACGCTTGTCTCGATTAACATGAAGAAGATAGAGGAGTAAGAGCTTCCAAGAATAGTTAGTACACGAGTAGAGAAAGTCATGTGAGTGCAACACATTATATTCTTTCTTCTAGCCGTTATCACGGACCACACTCCAATTTTGAGGCCATGGTGTAGTGTTTCACAGTTCGTTAATACATTTAAAATTTCGATTCGGTGTTAACAATAACATTTTAGATCACTTTTAACAGTAAATAAACCAAGTGAAATCAGTTCCAGTTCAGAGTGATCGCCTTAAAAATCGTAAACAAACTAGCTAAACAAGTTAACGTGAATACAGTCAATATTGGGCTTCAGAAAAGCCTGTGCCATTGCGTGAAATACCACATTATTACCTCCAATTGGAGTGTAGTGTAGTGTGTGACCAGTGATAGATGAATAATATCACTCATTTTGTTTAATGAAACAATGAGAGATATGCTACCTGCTGCATATCTCTCACTGTATATATTTCATTTGCCAGAAAAATAACTTACACATGTCGCATTTTAGTCAAAATCGTTAGAGCCATTTTTGAGGAAATCAAAGTTTTCGAAAACTTTTCCATTTAAAGGGTTATTTACGTGAAGGCGTTTTCGTCAGAATCTTTGTGTCGCATCCTTGAAATATATTACTTTGCTTTTTAGGCCCCTTTTCGTTTTTGAATTATGTTGCTTACAGACAGACAGACAGACACACACACACACACACACACACACACACACATACACACACACACACACACAAACTGGTACCTTTTTTTTTCTAAAAATGCTCTTTTTGGATTTAGGGGGCCCAAAGATTATATTTCCGGTGAAATCTGCACATCGAATTTTTATGTGGAAAACAATACCTAGTAGAGAAGGTAAATATATATACAATCCCACAATATCATTTTTCCTTGATTAAATATGGAGTCAAAGAGAAACAGATAATAGGCTAGATGGCAGATGCCCGTGGGATGTTCACATTCTTACTTGCCGCTTGTAATATGTTCGGTTTGAAGAACAAAGTAAAGGATACTGTCATCACCGCCCTTGGGATCAATAACTTTGCTTCTTTATTATTTGTACACCGTTATATGTGATTCAAAACAAATTTATTTCCTTTCTTGTGATTTTAATGGTTTCATTTATTACTATTATTAGCATTATTATTACTAATCTTTTCTATTTTCTTTAATAACATTGACTTACAGATTACAGTGCAGGCTTATTTGTTATCCATGTGTATGTTTGTTGTCTTCTCATTTGAATGTTGAATTATTATTGCTGTTACTCTTATTTGTAGCGTGTGTAAACAGTAAACCGTGGTTCAATAACGGTTAATGATAGAATGTTCGAGCTAGTGAGTGATATTCATATGATTTTTGGAAAGACGGAAATGTTCATAAATTCAAATTATTGTAGATTTTCAAATATTTATTTTCAATTCTCCCAAGCATACAATTTTCCAGAGAAAAATCTGTGAAATCTGTCATTTCTGTTAATAATACTTATATAAACTTCTGAAAATAAAGTAATATGCACGGAAAATCTTAAAAATAGGTCTCAAGGTTAGTTGAAATTATCTGTAAAATTAGCACAATAATGACAGTTGAAAATAATATTGAAAGGTGAAGAATAGAGTTCGGTAAGCAACGCATACAATGGATCATCTACTCCACGACTTTGAAACATAGTAAAAGCGAGAGATGTCTTGAAGAATGAAATGTCTAAAGAACGGGGAATGTGGCCAGTGTTACAAAGATACTTTATAAGTAGGTATATAAAACATTTTGTTATAAGAACAATGCAGTATGATAACGTGTAAGAAAATTACAATTTCACTAACGTGTAAATAGATCAAATAATGCCCCTGCAATATTACCACTGTAATGGGGTAGCTGGAAAAGAAACAGTTATAATAAAAATGATAAATAAGAATATATAATAACTATGTAAGGTTTAGAGATTTTTCTTAAGAAAACAAAAACTGATTTTTTAAAAGGTTATACACCAGGTGAGTCAGCCGCACCTTCTTATTTGGAAGGTATGCCAAATCAAACGGCATGTGCACTTTAGTCCAGTTTTACGTTTAGTAAACCGCAACACCTGCTGTTCATGGAGAGACGAATGCACAAAATTTAGAGGAACAGTAGTTTATGGGACAGAACATACTCCTCGCTAAGTACACTTCAGAAACATAGAACTCGTTTACGAGAGTGAATTCCGGGTTTCCAGCCAGTTCTTATTACATAACGCAATTCAGTAAACGTCTCTGATAAAACGGACCTATCATATGAGTATTCTAACAACATTAACTAAAAACAAAATGGCAGATTCTTGTAATTAGAACAGATTGGTCGCAACAAATTACAGACAGGCCTTATCCACATTGGACCCGTACAATCAAAACGCACATACTATTAAATAACGGTGTATTTAAATTTTGACTAAACTACGTCTAGTACATCTCAAATAATATATTTTTCCATTTAAGGAATACTACATATTAAAGGATTAAATCTGTCTTAAAAGCCTAATTAAGCACCAAAGGTCGCGAAGTGGCAATGGCATAGCACCTGGCACACAAGTTCTGCGATGGAACGTGCAATGTGCTTTCAGTTCAAATAGTTGAATAGAATTATAACCGTGTCCTGTGCGCTTACCTCAGAGACACAGGTTCTTGTCTCGGCGTTGTACAATTCTTTGTTTCCTGCTCATCAAAACTTGGACACAGAATTCACAAAAATCTAATTTTAAAGTCCCTGAGGATTTAGGACATAATTTAAATCGTTTTTGGCTTCTGCATTTTGTGATTGGATAGGTATAATGCTTTCTCCCTCATTGGACAGGCATGATATAGTATGTTATTAGGAATGCCAACTCCATTCTCCATTAGTGTGCTGTTTCACGGTATTTTGTGCCATTCTTTCATGATAAGACTCCACAGACGAGTACGTTGATATGGTCCACGAAGAAGAAAGAGCCAATCCACAAGCAACTCAGCATCTGTTCTGGGACAGATAACCTCAATACAACAAAAATACAATAAATTGGAAATGAAATAATTAAAAATTAAAATAATAACCTTAAACACAATAAATATTCAACCAATCTTATTTGTGAATATTACAGGGTAAAAAATTAGAACATGCAGAGTATTTTATCCACTCCTAAAACACACAGATTACCTACTTACGAATCGTGCGCTCGTTCCCACTGAGCTACCTGGAACTTCAGACAGAACCTTTCCGTTAACATATAGACGTTAAATACTTGGATAGAAGCTAGCATATGGGCTAATGTTTTTATGTTAGAGTTTAAAATGAGGATTGTATAAAACTGGAAAATAAGGCTTCGCTTAAGTGATTGAAAATGGCGTTCACGTTGTTTTTATATTTATGGGAGGAGGTGAAAATCACAAGTTGCCAGATACGAAGAATAGAAAGGGTGTGCCATGACTTGAATACCGAATCTCTTTGTTATGCCTTGCGTTGCATGTGCTTGATGAGCAGAGGTATTGTTCTGAAGTTGAATGCTTCTCTTGGGAACGGTTTGCTCTTTATTGCCCCTGTAAGAATATTCTAATGCCATTGATGATCACTTCAATTTTTAAAACGGATTGCCGTCTAAATATGTATGATGTTTTGTTTCTTAACTATGCTCTCGTTTATATCAGCGTCACCGATGAAGTTTTTAGCATGACAGTAAATCTACTGACAAGGCTGTCGATTTTAGGCAGAGCTACTCAAAAACTACCATTTGTTTTTCTCTCCGACCTTGCAGTTTGAATTATTGTCAGTGTTGAGGAGCTTAGTTAAGACGTCTCGCTTTCCTAGCCAGGACAGGTTGACAGTCGGACCAGGTTCGTTGTAGTTTCTTCACTTCGAGAACTAATGCAATGTGCCCCCTGCCAATTTTGCAGATCGGCACATCGCTGAGTGTACGGATGTGCATTATTTCAATAGGAAGTAAGTACTGTATCAGATCGTAGTACTACATTCTGTTGTGGAGTAACAACAAAACAATGACTATTTTCTGTCCCATGGCATTTTAAACGAAGTGTTAAAGCCATTTCATAAGTAGATTCTGTAATTGTTACATCATTTTCGTATTATATTGGTATCCCGGCGCGCAAATCTTATTTTAACATTTCTGTTTTGTCATTTAGGAGTTGAAATTAGAAAGCTTCTTTTGTCCCATATCTAAATAAAAGAACAGTGCTATGTGGTAATGAAAGTGCTATCAAGGAATTAAGTTGGCTTTTTTAAAGTTTTAAGGTTATCGCAAATACGTAACTTCCTCGAGTTAAAACATTGTGGCGGATTTTATAAATGCATTTATAGCCCTGTATATCTAGCCATACGTTGAGGCGGCATTTGCAGCGGATCTTGAGCAAATGCTTTTCGGCCGTGAGTTTTCAACACGTCATCCAGGATATGTTGCATACTTTGTTAAATATTCCGAAGAACATTGTGCCTTCCAAGTTTTCGTTACTAAGATGCATTTATTCACTTTTGTTAGGTCCGATAATTTCTGATAACTGAATCTGGAGCATGTAAACCTTCTCAGGCCGTGGCGAACGAAGAAGCATTCAAGAGAAGGTGTATCTTCTGGAATACCTATGTGTGATTAACTTTGCACTAAGTTTGTATCAGAACTGTGTTTCATCAGATCACTCACTACACTAAACCTAATTAAATAATCACACCACAATGTAATACCTATTGCTTCAGATGACACTAGAATTTACTTTCTCTACTACGCATGTAAGTAGAGGAAGAATTGTATTCCACACAAAAATTCGATGTCGAGATTTCACCTGAAATATTTGCTTTGAGGTTCTCTGAATTTAAAAAAAAAGCATTTTCAGAAAAACGTCTGCGCACACGCGCAAGTGTGTTTGTGTTTGTTTGTGTGTGTGTGTGTGTGTGTGTGTGAGAGAGAGAGAGAGAGAGAGAGAGAGAGAGAGAGAGAGTGGTGTATGTGTGGAAAAGCCTAACTCAAAAAGGAAAAGTTGGTTAAAAATCGAAGTTGGTATTTAAGTTTAATACCTTTCAAGAATGCGACACGAAGATTTTGAGGAAAATTCCTCTACCCAAAACTACCCTTTACATGGAAAATTTTTTGAAAGTTTTGATTTTCTCGAAAATGGCTAACGATTTTGATTAAATTGCCATATTAAGATATTTTTATGAAAGATGGAATGTGCATTCTGGATTTTCTGGCTATAGCCCACGTAGTCGTGTTTATTCTTAATGACTCTTGTATAACTGGTAAACCGTAGTAAGTTAGACCAAATCTTACTTTACATAACTGTAGATATCGTTAAGACATACATTTATGTTCGAGTAAATGTTTTTTTGGAGTGGATCATTTTGGAAATATTCCTTGTTATTTGCGTGAACTTTTGCAGTATTTAAACTTTTTTCAAATGGAAGGTCGTAATTCACTTTTTACTATATCGTGACGTATGCACATATTTCTTGTTCGCTAAGTTCGAGGAAAAATTAGTAAGCAGATTTTTATATCCAGGAATAATTAATAACGATTTATTGAAATTTATACATTGTGATGGTTTCAAATGACGATTTTTATACTAACAACACATTTTCTAAACTTACGCTTATGAAAGAATAGACATAATTGTCATTGATAGGGAACAAAATAGGGGATTAATTCTTGACCCTACAATCTGATTTGAAGAAAAAAATGTAGACTAAACAAAGGAGGTTGATAAATGAAAACTACATTTTGATCCTTTCATTCCTTATTTATGTAAGAGACAAATACAAAATTTCAAATTGGGAAGTGATTGGTGCTCGCGGAGTGGTACTCGTGGTAGCTGTTAATTTGTCCCGACGTTTTGAATTGCAATTAAGTGTTTTAGAAGATGTTCTTATCCTTTATCATTCGTGTTTGTCATTTTCCACAGATCTATTAGCAGGCATGGGTTTATTACAGCCCTAAAATAGGACAGCTGTACAAGTACTGGATTTTGTCTCATATTCCCCTTGCACCTACAGGCACAGTGACTATAATTTCTGCAAATGTTTATGGCGACTGACATGAAGTAGATAGAGAAATAGGTATTTGTAGGAATAGTTAGTACAAGAGCAGAGAACGTCATGTGAGTGCAACATATCATATTTTTTGTCTATATACGTACTTTAAATATATGCAGATCGATCTCCAGAGCCTCTTGATTGTTTCATTATGTTTTGAGGGCTTACAATCGAAAACGCTTCAACATTCCACACTGAATGACATGATTGGCCACCTCAAATAAAGGACAAACAATGTGCTTAATTAGTTCGTTTCAACTCTAAAAAATACAGCATGCTCCTACGTTGTTAATCAATAAAAAATGTCAAATTAAAACAAACACAATCTGGACTTAGTTCCTTTTAACAAATAACGAACGATTCATGTAATGTATAGTCGTGACTAGTGAAAATGTAAGCCTGTAGGAGAAAGAAAAATGAAACTTATTTGAGCTCATTAAAAATACTGCATGCTTTTTGTTACGTATTGCTATCGTTAATTTTTAAAATGTGCCCAGAAAATAAACACTCGTCACGAGTTCAGCGTAAGCAATATGGACAAGAAGGTAGACTTTTGAAAATGTCCTTGATGACTGATTCAAATGTCATAGTAAACATAGTAAACACTTATGAAAGAGTAAATTTGAGATTTGATATTCCTGGGAATGACATAAAACCTAACTAGAGAAATAATCTTGATACACTTATCGTATAGGTGATATAGCGAGTTCGTCAATGAATAATAAGGCGGCGTTTCGCTGTTCTGTGTGAGTATGATAAAATAGAAGCTTTACCGGAAGTATCCATAAAAGAGATGTTCAGGAATAGCCTGAAAAATCCGGAAACCCACTCCGTGATTTATTCTCCCTCACTTTATTCAGTACAAAGAATATAGACGATTAGCAAGGAAGTGCTCCAAGAAGTTCCTCGAGGGGCTCAAAAATAGCATCACTGGTATATGTATCAATAACAGAGAAAGATTATAACATTTTAATAATTACCAAGTAAACCTATTTAAGTTAGAACGAGTAGGCAGTAGTAGAAAACAAAAGATGCAAGGAAAAACGGAGTTCATTCGATTTTTAAATTTAAAAAATCTGATGTGTTGCACTCACATGACTTTCTCTACTCTTGTACAAACCATTTGTACAAATTCTTATTCCTGTATCTTCTTCTTCTTAGTTGAGATAAACGTTGGTACAAATTATCTTATTGCTTATTTCCTTGTAGGTGCAAGGGGAAAGTTAGTATACAGAAGGCTTTGAGCGATAGTCACATCTTTTAAAGCTTTGAGATTCTCTTCTCTTTGCACACTTACCATATAAAAAATGAACAACGATGATCCATTTCACGAAAGTTTTAATTTTTCGAAACTCACACAAATAACAGGGAATATATTTGAAATGGTTAACCCTACAAGAAAATTCATTGAGACATAAGTTGTGTATGTTAACAAGGTCTACATTTTTTGTATAGTATGATTTGGTGTATCTCTAACGGTTTACCAGTTATACAAAATTCGTCCAGAGTAAATACGACTACAGGGGCTATAGCCAGAAAATTCAAAATATACATTTCATTTGCCATAAAAATATTTCAAACATATGTCATTTTAATCAAAATCGTTAGAGCCATTTTCAAGAAAATCAAAATTTTCAAAAAAATTTCCACGTAAAGGGTCGTTTAGGGTGGGGCTATTTTCTTCAAAATCTTCGTGTCGCATCCTTGAAAGACGTTAAACTTAAATACCAACTTTGGTTTTTAACCGACTTTTCGTTTTTGAGTTATGCTGTCCACAGACTGACACAGACACACACACACACACACACACACACACACACACACACACACACACACACATGGGCCTTTTTCTAAAACTGCTTTTTTTTTGGATTCAGGGGGTCTCAAAACATATTTTCGGTGAAATCTCGACATCAAATTTTTGGGTGGAATACAATACTTCCCCTACTTACCAGTAGAGAAAGTAAAAATGTAATAGTGATTTTATTTGGAATGCAATAATAGCGCTATCTGGTTGAGAAAAGATTGCGCCTAACACCTATATTTTCGATTTACGGATTTCTGCAAAAGTGAACCATTATATTGTTAGCCTTCTTCTTCTTCTTCTTCTTCTTCTTCTTCTTCTTCTTCTTCTTCTTCTGCTTCTTCTATTTCTGCTTCTTCTTCTGCTTCTTCTTCTGCTTCTTCTTCTGCTTCTTCTTCTTCTTCTGCTTCTTCTGCTTCTTCTGCTTCTTCTTCTGCTTCTTCTTCTACTTCTTCTTCTGCTTCTTCTTCTTCTGCTTCTTCTGCTTCTTCTTCTGCTTCTTCTTCTGCTTCTTCTTCTGCTTCTTCTTCTGCTTCTTCTTCTTCTGCTTCTTCTTCTGCTTCTTCTTCTTCTGCTTCTTCTTCTTCTGCTTCTGCTTCTTCTTCTTCTTCTTCTTCTGCTTCTGCTTCACGGTTTGGGCCGTTTTAGCCTGTTCCGGCTCCAAAATCTTGTGTCTATCTTTGCTTCGGATATTTCAATGCGTTTTATGGCGTTTCAGAGCTTTCTAAGGACTGGACAATGTTAATCCTTTACGGCAGACACATTAGTCTCCTTCTATATAGTACTATCTAATGGTATTGTTGAATCCAAAGTACTTGGGCACAGTGGTGCTATTAATAAAAAATGACTGCGTTTTAGGCTGCGATATCTGTATTAATGCTTATAATTAATATTGTGTTATGCAAAACACAAAATTAAAGAAATATTCTACAATCAGTTTTTAGGAGTTCAAATACCTACTAATACGACAAAGTTGCACCGATGAGAAAAATGTTTGTACGCCAAGCAGTATTTCATATTTTTGTATATCGCGATATGAAAAATAAAAAATGAGCTGATAGCCAAAAACACTACTTTACAGTATGCTACTTAAAATGAGGGTAACCAAAATACGAAATTTGAAAAATATTGAAAAAAAGTCTTGGAGAATCATATCGTCCTCTCTGAAACAAACTGTGAAAACAAATGATACTTGGGAATTATTGGTAGGTAGGGAAGTGAGTAGATGGTGGCATAGAAAAGCGTCACTCTGGTGTAAGAGTGTCGCATGACACAGACACGCACTTGGACTAGATCTATCCACCATACCTGACCCACTAAGACCTCACTAGCATGTTAAGGTCACGGGAAACCGGTTTTTAATAGGTGCCCTGCGCTGCGCTGTCCCCATCACAGTTTAGCTCAAAGGCCACTGCGACAAACACTGTCTAATGAGATCAATAAAACGGACATAAAGTATAATTAACAAGTAGGTCATTGATAAGAGTTTCAAACAAACCGCTATAGTAGCGGTGAAGCGCACTTGAGCAACCGTATTCGAAACAACCTTACGCAACATGAACCGTTTTAAAGATGTGCTCACGTTGGTTGCCTGGCATTCTTTCATTGTAATTAATCCACTTAACTTTTCAGTTTTGGATTCTTTTTGTCATCTTATAAATGTTAAATTCTGCTTTGTTCCTTCGTTGTTCTTTTTATGAACATATCTATAACCTGCTGTATTATTATTATTATTATTATTATTATTATTATTATTATTATTATTATTATTATTATTATTATTATTATTATTATTATTATTATTATTATTATTATTATTATTATTATTATTATTATTATTATTATTATTATTATTATTATTATTATTATTATTATTATTATTATTATTATTATTATTATTTATTATATAACAAATTGACAATTCGACAAGTTCCACCCCTGACACCATTGTGATAAAATGACAAAAGACCAGTTCAAATATTTTTGCTCACTTTATTTTCCTCCATTATTTTTGCACAAATACACAGTTCCCTTCTCGCCGTTAACAGTCCACAGTTCGTGATATTACAACTCACAACTACTCTTCTTGTAGCCTGGACTCACTCTTTACACTGTCTTCACTTTGTCTTTCACACAAGTGGACTCTGGCAATACAATCACTCGACACTCATTAACTGCTTCACTATCTTCCTTTCGACGTGACGGTTCACACGTAGCCGACATACACTCTCACACACAAACTAAAAACTGACTCCATACCCTCGTTGCCTCGCCTCCTTATATCGTGAGGATGACGTGAAACGGACTTTCCTCAAATTTCTTCAAATACGCCGGCCGGCGGACACTTCCAATAATTTCAACGTGCACGCTCATTGCCGTCAAGTGCTTGTTCGTGTAAGTGGCGTGGAACGGTTTGACCTTGAGCGCCTTTGATATCAGCCACGCCTGTATGTACACGAGGTAGCTTGGGCACCTTCCTGACCGTCATTTGTTGCGCGCCGGGGCCGTCGTCACACCAATAAACCCCTAGCACCACAGCCTACGAAAGGCCAAGGCTTGCCCACTACAGGCGTCGTTGATGGGGTACGAAGGTGGGAAGTGGTCAGCGCCCCGAGCCCTCCCGGTCAGTTATGTGGTCTTTGTGACCTGGGGCCGATACTTCATCAAGCAGCTCCTCCATTGGTCCCTCCAGGGCCTAACGAGGCTGAATGCGCGCCGTAACAGAGCTCCTAGAGGGGACAAAATCTCCATGCTGGTACCGGGGATCCAACCAGGGTCCTCCGTGCCTGAGGCAAGCGCGCTACCAACTGCGCGATCGGTCACACCAGTATTATTTAAATTTAGTTCTACAATTAAAGCATTCTCAGAATGACATCATATGAAATTTATGTACTGATATTGTGTAAAGTATAGGAGGAATACTGATGTACTTTGCATGGAGACGTGTTGTCCTATACTTGTTTTATAGAAGCCCAAACTCCTGACTAGCACGTAAAGGGATCAGAGCGATATTCTTGATAAGACCTTGTGTTTTTCAGTTCCGTCCTGGGTTCAAGGCAGCGTGCAACTTCATGTACATAAGGCAGATGGCCGTGGCAAATCACCGCAGTATCACCTTCCCTAATAGTCTTGATTGACACTCAGGGCCCAGCTCAAAGTAGTCGTACCTGATGAGTAAAGCCACAAGTTTTAGTACCGCATCGTGTGTAGGAGTGTCAGTTATGCCGTGAGTGTGTTCGCCCAGACCGAGAGGCCAGTCATCATCACTGAACGGAACAGCCCATGCACACGGTAAGGTGACTAAGAATTGTGGCTTTACTGATTAGTGACATTTTTATCAAAATGTAAGGTTTTCTTTTTTAAACCTAGCATGTAGTAGGTATTTCGCGCAAATTCACACAACGTTTTAATGACTTGTGACTCTTTTCAGCTGTCCTTAATGGTTAAAACACCCACTTATTTGTACTGAACAACATACCCAATTTTATACTCTTTTTCTCTAATTCTGAGGTAGAAATTCGACGCAATTCTTTAGATTTTCACTTAGTTGTACTAAATTATACATCTTTTAGTTAATTTTATTGAATTAGATGCTTTGATTCCGATGGGTTCAAAAACTAAGTAGAATGTTCAACATGTGTGTTAGAAGACTTGCTTTTACTGCATGTTCTACAAATTATACAGAGAAAACAAAACATTACATTTTCAATAAACATATATTCTGTTAATCAACTTTTCCGTCACTCTACATATACAAAATCAAGGCTATAGCTGCAGTAATTAAACCAAGATACACCAGTCTGCATTTGCCATCATATAGGTATATGTAACGTTTGATATCTGCAGATGTAACACAATTGAATCCTTCCGCACACAGTGCAAGTCAAACAGTTACTTTCAGAAGTAAATAGCCTGAAGATTTCTGAAGATTTCTTAAGCGATAATGCCAGAACGAACAGAAATTAGGTTACGCTGCAACTGGACTTTAGGCAGTGCCGTCGCAGACAGCAGGACAAGATGCAATGTATATGCCCACTGACACTGAAGTCTGCACCTTTTCCTGCTTCTTAAGTGCCGATTCCGTGTCGCTTTCTCTGGCCACATCAACAGGTACCTACGTGATTATGTGCAGAAATACAATATACCTAAATCACGCAAAGACAAAATACAGGAATATATTAAAAAATTCGATTCACAGTATTTTACTATTAATGACATAGAATGGAAACTCTATCATTCATAAATAAGAGGGAACAAAGCTTTAACAATGTACAACATTGCTGTAGAAAATGATATTGCCAACAGGTGCATTTGGTGGGTTCAACTGCTCTCTATCTCATTTACAAGCACAGTATGACCTTTATGTAGATTTATACCAAATGATGATACGGGCTAATATGCCATTTAATAAGTTAATACAATCCATATTTTGTAAGTTTCATGGAAAAGTGCACAAGAAGAACCGTACCAAATGCAGCAACAATACGGAAGGGGTACTTAGAGGATGCATATGGAGAGGTATTTGATTATATAACAAGTTCCATAGCTGATAATTCAATTTACAACGTAAAGTGTAATTTTTCACGATATTAGTAATGTATTACTGCAAAGTGTAAGACATTCACCTTCAGTAACTTCAAGTTATGCGTGATGATTCACTACAATAGCTGCATTCATAGGAGCATCTAACAATACAAATGTACATTTATGGAATATTTTATCACTAAAGATACGAGCTATAATGTTGAAAATGAATAGCATGCATATTAAAATGTATAAATGTATTGTATATTAAAATGATAATTGTATTTCTATTGTACCAAAATTGTATTCTAAATATAATAAAAATACAATTAATATTGCATACAATAGGTCCGTGTAGTATGTATTGTTTGCACCGTACACAATATTGCATACGCTAATAGGAAATATGTAAACATAGGCAGTATATGCTCTACAGTCGATAGAATTGCCGTGCTGTAGCTGTTTATTCACCCGACTGTATGATTGTAGCGGTCACGTGATCGCCACCCCCCCCCCCCCCCCCATCCACACCCTTCCATCTCTGTGAGTCATAGCCACGGCTGTTTACATTTCGTGCGGCGGATGTAATGATTTGTGGGTAGGCAACCTGAAACAAACTGCTTGCAAAATCCGCAGCCTAGTTATAAACATTGCCTACCTACTCTATAGAAAAGAACAAATATCAGTGATTGCCTTAATTTCCTGCAAGTTACTTTCTTGATCAGTATTATTTACTTTAACTTCTGAAATTCATATCCCAGTCTTACAAATATTTTGTGCTGTCAAACCCTTGATTTTCACAATGAGGGAAAAAACAAAATGTTCAGGTTTGTAGTGAGATTTATAATTGTAGAACTTCTATAATGTGTTTTTACCATTCTTTACTTTGTTATTTAATTTGCTCCCGCGTTGAGGCGCAACTCCTAGCAACTTTCGAAGAGGTGTTTGTAGACCTCGGTGTAGCTATAATCGTCAAGCTCGAAGACTCCTTCCTATTTGATCTTCAAATGGTCGTAGTAATGCATTGATGTAAAGTTTATTAATAATTCATCTTTTTAAATTATTTGTAACGGGCTTTATTCTTTAGAAACCCTTCACACTTCAACAATAACATATATTATTTCAAATTTCTTATGTAATATCTTTCTTATCCGTCGCTGTTTACAAAACATGTGAAGAACGACTTCTCAATGCCCCTGTTTTGCTTTTTATTACGACGACTCAGAAAAGAAGCTGCCTCAGGTTTCAAATTATATAAAAGGATCTTAAAAGCAGCATGCTTCTTTGTAATAAAAGTTTGATATCGGATCTTTTCTTCATTTGGACAGTTTTCTCATTTTCGTCAGTAGCGTCACTAACAGAATTAACTTGACATACGCTGTCATGTGTGGCGTAGTTACAATTTGTATGTTGAACTTTCTGTTTTCTTGCGTGCTTACTTTCAAGAAAGTAAATGTCCATTTAAGCGGAGTTAATACCGTCATAGTTCTGGTATAGTGTAATGGAGTTCCTCCTTTGTAATATTTCATTAGTCACACTCCCGCTAATTTCGCCAATCACTTTAAAATGGACAATTGTCGAACTGTGGATGAAATACAGGGCATGTGCCATTCAGGTTTCATTGTAAGGACCTCCTGTCAAACTGGCGTGTTAGCTGTCTGGTTACAAGCAGGAGGCGTGTAAGTGCCGAGGTAATTGTTAACACAACAGCAGTTCAATGCCACATACATTATAGGTATATTAGCTTTCAGCTGATTTGGATTTCTTGCTCACCGAAACTCTATTACTTCCAAACTGTATTTCAAAAATATGTATTTCATTATGAAATTCTACTCTTGGCACAAAGAAACTCTAAACCCTTAAAAAGCCTATCAAACAAATGAGCGCAGAAAAACCTTTTATTTTTCACTTAGGTAAACACAAGCAATAACACAGTTTATATTTACTAGCAATTGTAACTTAGTGTATTTTACGAGGATAAGTTCTAGAAAATTGCAAAAAAATCTTTCAACCTTTTGTGTGAAGTGTTTCCAGAATTAATTTGTATGTATTTTACGAGGATAAGTTCTAGAAAATTGCAAACAAATCTTTCAACCTTTTGTGTGAAGTGTTTCCATAATTAATTTGTATGCATTTAGTAGAACAGATTTTTCTGAATAATATTTCAAAATCCATTGGAAAACAAAATTTAAAGCGACAAAGACAGAAATATGTGAAGTCTTGGAAATAAAGGTAGAAACAAGGAAATTAAGCAAAACGCTCAGTAATTCAGGAATTTATTTCTCCTTCAACTTAAGTGAAATTTGAATGACGTTTTCCGAAACAGGTATTTAGTGCATCAACTCCTGTTAAACATTTCTACAATTTTTCAAAAATGTAAAATGCATATATACTAAGAATCAGAGAAACGTAATTATAAACTGAGTTGTGCTTTACTCTTTGTGTCAATAAGCATTGAAAATTCCCTCTGCATTAATTTTATGTCTAGGATTTTTTAAAAGGGAATCCTTCTGCTTTGGGTGTGCATTATGCTTTCCAGGGTTACGTTTTAAAAGGTGACTAAATGGTGTCCTCTTGGTCTCCTTTCTGGAAAATTTAATCATCTTAATGGAACTATTTTATTCACGGAACCAAGATTTTATTTCAAATTTTCGTGTTATGCTTTATCGTATGTTGCAGCACAATATGTTCATACTTGGAATAAGAAATGCACTATTTTTCATACATTATGTTCACGGATTCACGTGTTTATTGGATGTAACATACATATTTATTTTCTTCTAAGTTTTGCAACAAAACATTTGTCTCTGTCGTTTTACATTATTAACATTTTGTTCACAGTCTCGAATTGAAAATTAAACAAGGAAAGAAAGAAAGTGCAAGAAAAGTCCTTACAAACCTATAGTCCTAAGTAATATTATATCTGTCTTTGTATTCCTACTTTAAATTTAGGATTGGGTAGATGTAGGATGTTATCAACGTGCACCTCACTCAAAATGTCAATCAAATATCACAAAATTTCACATTAGCCCCATTGAAATGGAAATGTGGGTAGTTCTGAGACACGATTTACTGTAGTATTTCCGTTTGCTTTGTGTTGTTTTATTGAGAAAATTGAATGAAGTAAATCATTTGACCGACTTCTTCTTCGTCTTCTTCTTCTTCTTCTTCTTCTTCTTCTTCTTCATCATCATCATCTACACTCAATGGATTAGGCAGATTGCCTGCTCTAACTCTTCCTTGGATGTCCTTCATCTCTTCTTCTTCGTGATTTGTACTCATATATTTTCAGTGGTACTCTTTCATCAGATGTTTCCAGCTCTCTTTTGTCTCTTCGATTTTATCATTTATTTTATATATACCTAGTTCTTCTTGGATATACTCGTTGCGAAAGAGACCTATACTAGTACAATCTTTTACGCTTCTCAAAAATCTCATTTCTGCGATTTGTAATTTATTTTTATCTTTCTCATTCATAATCCAGGCCTCGCTACCATACAATATTGGTACTGCAATTGTTTTATAAAATTTGAGAGCTTTATATCTTTCCCTGTTTTATTTTGTAAGGTTCTTGTTATTGTGCCGCATATTTGCTGGGATTTGTTTCTTTTGTTTCCTATCTCTTTATCTCTGTCGAAACTTATATTACAGACTAAATATTGAACAGAGAGACTTGTTATAATGTTATTCCTTCTATCATAATTTTGGATCGTTTAGAATATTTTCCCTTGTGTGCTATCACTTTGTATTTATTTGTAGATATTTTCATGTACTTTTTTTCTTATTACACTTAGTTTATGAGCGGAACAATCATCTTCGTTACTTTGTATTGGAACTACATCATCAGTATATAACACAATTTTATGTAATGATTTCTACGATTTGTGTACCTGGATTTATATCTCTTTTACACATTTTCACCGGATCATCAATATAGGTATTGAACATTGTCGGCGATGACTGCATTCTTGTTTAACACTCCCTACTTGTAGCTATTTGCTTTGTTTTTTGATGTTCCAGTATTTATAATTACACTAGTTCCTAATTACTTCAATTATTATATGTGTGACTTTTCCTTTATGGTTAAAATAACTCAGCTTTCAGCTACAATAAATACACTGGAACGGCAGGGTAGTGTTTTTCCATGCTGGTGATAGTGTCAACAGGAACTCATCAGAGAGCTTGTTTTCAATATTGTGAAATATTGGTATTCAATAAACTGTGTCTTATTGAAATGAGTACACACAATAGGAAGGTTTATTTTCTAGATATAGCAGAAGGAGATAGAAGTATGATATTGATTTAATGTATAATATCTGCCTTCTGATCACTACATCTTAATTTAGTTTGTTGTGCTGCAGGAAATCGTGCTACACGAGTGGATAATAATCAACAACATCCACAGATCATTCCGATATTTCTGCTGGTTCCGGATTCTGCTTGACCTTGAAACGAACTAAGGACAGTGTCACCATTCGTAAGAGAGGCACCAGGAAAGGTTTCATTGAAAAATCCTGCTTCTTCACTATCTGTCTTCTGTACACAAACTACAAAGTATTGTAACAAACATGACAAAATCCAGTCCGGTTACTTTTCTATCACTTCATTCTGTTCTATACCGCTCGCAAAAGTTAAAGGCATGTGAACGTTGGCCAATGCTCAAGCAGAGCGCTGTTGCCAAGCGTAGTGCGTGTACCGGCAGAGGTTCTGTACATAAGAGCGCGTGAGATGCGTGTACCACATTCGGCAGCGCTGGTAGGAGGGGCAAGCTTAGGATTTGCTGGCGTCTGCAGTAAGGCCCGCATCCATATGCCTTTAACTTTTGCGAAGATTATAAAATGTCTTCACAAATACAGTTTTCTTCTCGTCATTAACACAGTATTTCGGGATATCAAAAGTCATAACTCTTCTCTTCATAAGTTTGCTCAGTTCTTTCAGTGCCATTCTTTACTTGCTCTATCTCTCATACCCTAATTATGACGTTACAATTTCTCGCAACGCTTGTTGAATCTTCTTACGACGTGCCAACACGACACACACACGCACACTTGTGTCACACTCACTGATTGTGATCTGCTCTTTTCTAGCCTCCTTATATACTGGGGATGACGTCACATGAACCTTTCTCGAGTTCTACACATACGCACCGGAAATGACTCGGATCTCAGAACGTTCTCCACACCCCTTTTGTTTCTACGCCTCGACTTTTAACAGTTACATACACACAGCAGTCCCGCGAGGCAGCCCGGCATTGAACTTCTTTTCCCACTCGCCGGTGCGGCATGTGCTGTGAAGCAACTTGGCCCGTACATTCAAGGAAAAGGTTCTTAGAAAATCTTACTACAGTTGTACAAATTGTTAATAACATATTTTCTTGTAGGTATAGTGAGAATAAGGAAATACATTACTCAAATAAATACTCAAATCTTTTATGAATTGGTCGCTATATGATAAATATGGCATTTCGTTATCTTTGAATGACAAGCGAAAAAAGGTGATGTTATATGACTTCTCTACTCACTCTTGCACAATCTATTATGATGATGATTATTATAATTATTATTGTAATTATTATAATTATTACAATTATTCTTTTAATAATAATTAATAATAATATATTATAATATTAAATATATAATATTTAATAATAAAATTATAATAAATAAAATAAAATAATAAAATAAAATTATAAAAATATAATAATAATAATAATAATATATTATTATTATTATTATTATTATTATTATTATTATTATTATTATTATTATTATTATTATTATTATTATTATTATTATTATTATTATTATTATTATTATTATTAGTCTATCTAGTTTATGTTGATCAAGATAAACCTTTATAAAAATTGTTTCTTGTAGGTACTATGGGCGGATGGAAATACAGTAGACTTAAGCGATAGTCACATCTATTTGAGAAAGGATTGAGTATTTGGAAATTCAAACTACTAAAAAAGAATATCTGGGAGATGACTATGTCAACAAAAAGATAGCATGTGATATAAATTGTATCCATACACATTTTTTGTGTACTAGTAGTTTACCCTTATGTTTTACCACTAATATCTCAAACACAGATTTTAATCAAAATCGTTTCAGCCATTTTTGAAAAAATCAAAAATGTTGAAAATATTAGTCGAACAGAGGTGAGCGATTTATTTAAAAATCTTCGTGTCGCATCCTTGAAAAATGTCGAACTTGAATACCAACTTTTAGTTTATGAGTTGTACTCTTTACAGACACGGACACACACTGACGCACGTAGAACTTTAATTATCTTCTGTTTAGCTGGTGAATTATAACAGATAAAAACTTAAGGAATAAGCAGTGAAGACAACTTTAAAACACAGAATTTATTTCAAGTAACTTTGCTGCATCAGCTATTGCCGATATATTCGATTGAATTTGTATTTTGTATTTCTAGAAATGCTCGTCATTCAGTTCTTCTTTGTTCCTTCACGATGAATAAGTATGGAATTTCAATGGCATGCAAAGTTTAATTTTTAAGACAGCTCTGGTAACCGCATCGTAACATTAAATTGTGAATAAGTTCGTTTGACTTAAGATAGAAATACATTACAACATTGTTTACATAAAGTTTGCGTGACAGTGAGTTAGTGAAATAATCAACCATTTATGTCCATTCGTCAAGAAGCTAGATGACCCTAAATATTTGACACAAATTATTTTTTTACGAAAAACGATTGTTTATTGACAATATTGTATTGTACATGCTTGTTACATGTAGAACCTCTAGTTATTGTATGGCCGAAGTAGTACCTTCCACCCGCTATGTATAAAATGTGGTGAAGAGGTTCAAACGCCAGAATCCATCCTGTGAGGGCATGCTAAATTAATAAATCCTAAATAAATAATTACTTCCATTTTTGTCAAATGTGTTTTTAACTTTGTATTATGTATTTTGTAAATGTAAAACACGTCAGAATAATTGCTCAGTTGTTCCTCTAAATGTAAGAAAACTAATGTTGAAATAAATATATCGTTAGAACATGTAAAGCCTGTATATGAACCTCTAATTAAAGCATGCCTTGATATGTAACTGTGCCTCGAAATGCACTCTTAACAGCCACCTGCTTTGTTTCCAAGTTGCATTAAATACATTTATTTATAACGGGCTCGGGAGCACTTGTAGAGTTCCAAACACAGCGCTTTCGCCTAGTTATTAACAACCCAAGTTCTCAAGTGGCTGCAGTTAGCTTCTTGTAGTTTTGAAAGGGGCTAAGTGGTATGTCCTTGGGAAATGGAATCACGAATACTAATATGCTGAAATTAATATATGATTAGTCTAAACGGTCAGTTATCTATCGGACTGCATTGATTTTTGCACAACTCATTTAGGTTTTATATTTAGGAAAAATAACATTAGAATGCTTAAAAAAGTTATGAATAAACAAAAAAGAAAAGGGTAAGGAGGTGTAAAGTAAATAATGGATGTAACAAACTTCGCCGTTATATACAAAAATAAATGTTAAATACTAAGAGAAGTGACATAAATAAGCAACACCAGGACAGGGGAATATACTGTGTACATTTCCAGCTGACAACCAGTTGGAATAGTCGCTGGCTTCCAGTAGCTCTGGTAATAGTTGAAAATGTTAACATTAATTATATTTGTTATACTGTGGAAAATATTATTAGAATTAACTATAAATGTGTTATTTCATTAGTGTAGCAGATTAAAAGCGTATATGTATGATTACAATTGTTAGAGCAAATGTAACTTAAATTATGGTTCTATCAAAATCGAATAAATGCAAGAAATGTATACAGAGATGAGTTAGAAATTATATAAAAAAGTAAAATTATGCTACTAAAATGGCAGTTTAAGAAAATTGGGTTTTGTTTAAGTATGAAAGATTTTTTTATTTATACAAAATTTTCCCATGTTTTAAGGTAATTGTGTTCCTATTTTCAGATGACAGAATATGCTCACCGCATTCCATATTCTAACTGAATTTGTTCTTAGAATGGTTGTGAGCTTAATTTCTTATCTGTGTTCCTTTGCAGATGTGTAATATGGTATGTCCCTCTGTGTTGTGCATTGTTATTGAATTATTCAATAAAGTGCGTAGATTTCGCTTCCTTGCTGCTTCATAACGCACTTCCATTCGTTCTTAAGTAAACTATCCTTACAGCGGAACAGCCCTTTCCAAGCCAATGTCTACCGCCTGTCACTGCGTCAACACCTCTGCCCACCACAGGCGTCATCAGTTGGCCTGGTTTTTAACTATTGCTTGGAAATCAGCATAAAATGAATTTGTTACCAAATACATTACAAGTTTAATCACATTTGCACTGTCTACCTATAAACAGTTAAACTTCATATGCTTATCCACCTGCTACAATATTGGCAGACGGAAGGATATGCTCAAAGTTTATGCTAAGATGTTCAGCACATGAGGGGTACATAATATGAAAGTTAAACTGTTTTAGTTATATAGAAGTTAAAGGATACACTAATTTGACGAACCAATCTTCAACTTGGTTAGGAGAGATACAGTCCAAACTGTCAATTTTAGATTCGTTTAATTTAAAATCATTTCACAACCCCGATGATTGACTCTTTCTCCAGTAGGTATACCTGCCAGATGAACTCTGCAGCCCCTTGTATTCGTTTACTAGAACCAGCCTTCGCATGACATGATCTAATTACAAACTGATCATCAGTAAGAATGAAACTTATCAGAATCTCGTTTAAATAACTTGCTGCCACAATTAGAAGGGCCACAACCCACTACGAGAGTTTACCAAGTGCGGCAAACTTTCTATTTGCTAGACTTATCAGTTGCAAAGTAGGATTTGGAATCTTAAAAATATCCAATGAGCACGGCTTAACGGATTGAGAAATATTTGTAAACTTGAATGTGCCTGTGCGATGCAATAATTTCCTGCATAGAACATGCTCGTGTTGCCATCAACCGACGCCAATAGGAAGGTTCATGAGTGGAGTGGAGTTTAAGGGCCCGTCGACAGCACGGGGGGGGGGGGGGGGGGGGAGGTTCATAAGGCTTCTCGGTACACATATTATACACAAAGAGTAGTAAAAGGCCTTGGAGTGGTTAACTATCAGATAACAAAATGAGCGGTTGTGTGTGAGACTCGCTTTGGAGAATTCGCGAATTTCGATTCCCACGCAATCTAACCGTGAGTTTTTGTTTTTCCTGGTCGGGTGAACAATGGGTGATTTATAATCTACTACAATTTTCTGCATATACTTCAGGTGGACGTCTAGGTTTTGTGACGTGAGGCAGTACCGGACAGATGGCGCGAATGCTTGTCAAAGTAAGAAATTAACACCAGAGGGTTGCCTGGTCGCATTGGTCGTTCATAACCCCCCTGGGAAGCTCCAGTTGTGGGTCAGGTCTTCATGTCTGGAAATATTGGGTCTTGCGTGTGTCTGGAGCAGTAGCCTCCTGCGGTGCCTTTGCCCTAACCTCCAAGGAAATTGTCGCCGCAATAAGTCACTGTACATATATCGCAGTTAGGGAGGTGATCCTACCCTCTGTCACTTGTATTAAACAGCACACTGAAATGTATAACACAAATGCTACATTGTATTGCCAAACAACTATAACTTGACTCATTACGTTTCGGTAGTATTATGGTGGACGTAAAATACCTAAATAAGAGTGACATAAGAATAATCAGATAAAAGCAAAGAGGAATTAAATTCATGGAAGTATCTAACCTTTCGAGAGTGGTAAGGTTTGGTTTGAGGAGAGCTTCCCAAGCTTTGGCCTACATTATAGCAGCCTCTGCCAAGAAAGTTTGTAAACGACCGTCCGATGACAAATTGTCTTAAAGAGACGACAATTGCACATGCCAGCCACTATTTAGAAAAGAGGGTTGCATTGCTCTGTACATGTCAGCTTTAAATGCTCTGTTTATACTCATCTAGAAGAAAAATGAAGATACAAAATCTATACGTTTGAGATTAGGTTATGTGAATCATGATATTAATTAGTTTCCCATGCATTTACGAAACAAAGGGCAACCAATTAGCCTACGCCAATCTTCGGCCCATTCAGTATTCAGACATCTAAGGCCGGTTGCGCAAGCTTAGAAAAATCAATTAAACATTATTTCATAGTCAAGCCATAAATTGTATCATTTGATACCGAAATAAAACCAATCAAATTGATGGTGTGTTACTTGGAGCATTAAAAGAAATTTACTGCTTACTCGGTGTGAAACTATATCTTATTTTGAATAGAAAGGATCATGAAAATATAACTTTTATACTTATCTCTAAAAAGACCACCATGAACAATTCTGCTACATGACATCTTCTTTGAAACGAATGCCTGTGACATTTAACACTATGCATGCATTTTCTTTTTCCTTATAAGGGGAAATTATACTATGTTTCACCAACTTTCTCACTATTTATCAATAGACAATGCATGTCTTCCAACTGTAGAAGCATTCCGATAAGGTGCCATTTTATGTGACATTTATGCCGCACTTCTTCATGGGATAAATAAAATTAAATAGGTAATATGTAATATGTAAAGAGAAAGCTGCATTACCAGTTGACGTAATCAAAAGGAGATGCAGACAGCTATGTATACTCAGAAAACAAGTGTTCCAAGACAGAATGAGGACATGGAAAAATGTCATAGTTTAAGCAATGATGTTACCACTTCTAAGCTAACTTTCTCATGTTATAAGCTTTTGGTTCAGAGTAACATAAAGTTAGAATTTTTTTAAACAAATTGATAGGATTGCACCTTGTGTTATTTTCCACATTTAAATTACAATATAGATTACTAGTTTATCCTATTATCTGTATGAGCTACTGTTTAATATTTTATTAAATGTTTCACTAAGCCTTCCCCTCTAGGTTGGCTATGCTTTAGTCAACATGACACAGAAATACAAAGATTAATTCACACGCAACAAGAATTATTAGTGCCGCACCATTAGGACAAGATAATCCTTATTTTTAATGTTGCATTTCTATGCCTCCTTTAACACTTAAAGTAACATTCGCGACTTTTTACCTCTTAAATCAATTGCTCAAAGGCGAAGATGTTCACTCAATTACAATAGTGCTAATCATCGGATTATTTTAGTTTTGGTTATTAGATTAAATTTTTCGGCACCGTGACCGAGAGGTTAGACCGTTTACCTATGATCAGCAGTGGTATTCTTGGCGGAAGAAGCGACGTCTGGGCGGTTTTCCTCTAAGTTAACCGGTTTCCCCTTCCACTCATTCCACCAATTGCCTCATCATTACCTTTCCGATCACCCATTTCGCCAGCATTTCATATCATCCTCTTCCTCACTAGTCACTATCATACCTGTTGCTTCGCTGACCACCCGCTTCCAGGTCTTCAGTCTGTCCGGTTCATCTGCTCCTCTGCAGACATATGTGACTCTAGGCACTGGCTTGTAAGTCCTACATAAGGGGAGGGTAATCAGATAAAGAAGCATATATGCGCGCGCGCGCACGTGTGTGTGTGTGTGTGTGTTGTGTTGTGTTGTGTTGTGTGTGTGTGCGTGCGTGTGTGTGTGTGTGTCACTTAGCTTTAATAAATACGAAGAGCTTTCAAATTCAATACGTGAATAGCTACTTTTTTTTAAAGAGAGAAAGCCTTGTAGTATGCATAAAAGTAAACGTTATTTATACGTTATTATTTTAATGTATTAGCGTACTAACTTCACCGTAAACCCATGGTAGAAGCACAGTAGCACTGTGCATCCAAAAATTCTACATGGAAATTCCTATACGGATAAATAAAATGTTCAGCGTGCCTAAATCCACGAAAAACGTGCTTCATACTTAAGCAGTTTTAAGTAGTTCATTTAAGGACTCCAAGCAAAGATTTTCTGCCAGCTTCCTAAAACTACAAATCCCCTTATATGCAAAGACTTTTTTTACATTATATTTGATAAAATGGTTCCACTGATGATATATTCATAATTTTAAGATGTTATATAATGAATAATATGTATGTCTGGAGTTTCGGAAAAAAAATTATTTTTGAAATATACACACCTACCAACCGACAAAGCGCAATGTTCTTCAGCTGTTTGTAAGCTAAAAAAAAATTAAAAAGGACGATCTATGACTTTTACTGTACTGTAGTTCGGCACGAACCTACAAACCATATAGATAACTGCTATTTGTGATCGATTCCACTTTTATAGCCAGGATTGTCAATGAAAAATGAGAACCCGGAGGAAGCCCGCTCCAGCGCCGCTTCGTCCACCACTAATCCCACATGCGGTCGCCTGGGATTGAACCCGGGCCGCTTTGGTGAGAAGCAAATACTGGACTTTCAATGTTGTTGACACATTTAACTAAAGTATGTCGTTTTCTTTTATTTTGCTAAAATAGCATATGTCCACCTTTTGTGATCCACAGAAACTAGAGATAATTACATTTTTTTCTCTGCCATACTCGTTTTTTGCTATGCAAAATTAGTAAGATTTCACTCATGAAGTGAAGGAAACATTAAAGAGGATTTTTTTGGTGTTTGGCTAGTGTAATTCGAAGACATTCTCCAGTGACTTATGGAATCGTTGTTTTGTTTGTTTCCTTTACTGTTTGAAAATAAGATGACCAAAGTGATGTAATGAAAGAAAACATAGCACTGCACTACTCCGAAAGGACTCGAATGTAAATAGAAATCAATGATTAAAATGGTATTCATACATTTATATTTATATTCATTAACATACTGTAAAACGTCTTACTTAATTTTCATAATTATGAGCACCATTTTTTTCTAAACTTAGGTGTTGTTTACGGTATTCTTTGTTACCTTTAAAATATTTGCTTTTACTATCAACACCATGATTGCGATTACTATACTTTTACTATTGAATATAGAATTAACTAGGCTGTGCAACCTGTGTGGAATTTAAGCATGTTGCAATAAAGGAACAGGTGTTCCAGAGCCAGGAAAGGGGTTTTCAGTGCCGTAACATTGAAGACAGTTAAAAGTGAACGGAATATGCAATTGCGTCATGTCCTTGACGCTTAGCGTGCATCTCTAGCGAGAATCTTCTTTCTCAGACAAAGTAACATTCCACTTGACTCACTCTTGAGAGTTGCATCGTGGACGTACTTACGTGGCTGCCGAAAATAACCAGTTAATAAATGTACAAAATGAAATCTTCAGAAGCAGTAAATAACATAGTTCCAAAACCAGATATTAAAAAGAATCTGATATGTTGCACTCACATGACTTTCTATATCCTTGTAATAACTATTTTTACAAATACTTGTTCCTCTACTTCATGTTAACCGAGATAAAAATTTATAGAAATTATGTTATTGTAAATTTTCTTGTAGGTGAAAGGGGAATTGGGAATACAGTAGGCTTTGAGCGATAGTCAAATAATATAAAGCTGGTCGCTAGATGAAAGTTATGAAATTCCCTTCTCTTTACATTTGGAGATAAATTGTGTTTTAACGAAATCTTCATTTTTGTCTAGTAAGATTTGGTCTATCTCTTACGGCTTACCAGTTCTGCAAAAGCCATCAAGAGTAGGCACAACTATACGGGCTGTAGACAGAAAAAACAAAATATGCATTTAAGTTTCCATAAAATGTCTTAAACGAATGCCATTTTAATCAAAATCGTTAGAGCCATTTTTGAGAAAATCAAAATTTTTTTAAAAATGTTCCATGTAAAGGGTAATTTAGAGTAGACGTTTTTTCCTGAAAATTTTAAAAGATATTAAACTTAAATACCATCCTTGGTTTAAGAGGTGGAACCGGAATTCCCACAAGGGAATCTTACATCAGAGATTAATACCCCAAGGGCGACTTACAATTGTACTTTATATCCCGGGTTTAAGTAACCTTTAGATGGTATTTATTATATATTTATGCCAACAAGCTTACTGGTGATGTTTTTAATCACACAAGCCGGGTATGGGCAATGTTCAAGAGGTGGAATCAGGACTGAAAAATTCAATACCATAGCCGGAATTTGAACCATGGATCTTCCGCTTATCGAGCGGCTACTTTAACCAGTAAGCCACCATGGCCAACTTGTCAGTGCGACATGAAATTCTCTAGCTGATTCGTACTTTTCCCGGTTAGACTACACTCATGAAAATATGCCAATTCCTGTTTTATAAAAAAGATATTTTCTATATTTTCCTTAAAATATCGTACATTTGAACTACTTCTAAAATATTGCTTTAACAGCTGCGTTTATTGCATACAGATATTTCACCAGCCAGTCTGAAAATTCTCGTAAATGGCAAAATCCGTTTGACCTGCGTTGAATAGGTTATGATAAAATAGAGGGAAAAAACATGCTGTTTAAACCTATGGTTGAAATTTAGCCTTAATGAAATGTTTTCTTTGAGCCTTTGGGCACACTTCTTGCTGCTGTGAATGTAGATAGGGAATAATTGGGCGTGTGATTTTCTTGTTTCTGAAACATAATATGTAAACTGTAAATATATCTTGTTCCTATTTTCATAAGAATTCTGTGAAATAATCTGAGAATAATATATTAATCGCTACTTCCATCTGTTCATCAGTTTATTTTCTTCCATCAGAACGAAATTAGTAACAATATAAAACGCATTTGATGATACAATTGTCTTTATCCATGATAACGTCAGTATGTCCTCTGTGCACTAAGGTATTTATAAGAAGCATTACGTAGGATACGGATTTTTATGTTTTATTTAATTTGTATATTAAATTTCACATTAAACATTAAGCAATAGGTGCTTAGTTTATATACCAGATTTGAAAGCAGAATTTAAATGTTAATTTTCAGTCTAAGTAGTTGGGTTACAAAGAATGACGAAAAGCCGAACATTTTCAAGCGACTCTCAGATGAAGTATTAGTAAAAGTATAAACGATCAAAAAGGTTTTCAGCAAAACTGTATTTTATTAAATCCTATATTAATTATTTTTCTGCAGTACGTCTCTTCCTATCTCCAATGATTTCCGAGTTACACAAAGTTGTGCAACATTTAATTAGTGTGAGTAAACAAGACTTGACCGTTAGCAGAAAATTCAATATAAACAAGAGACAAATTCATGTTTTTAAATGTTTACAAACTTTAATATAGGTGTATTAATCTATTAAAACGTAAAACAAGATAATGAATTTGTTTGATGTAAAGCAGGTATTATATCCGTATCTCGTATAATAGTTACATTTGTTTTTAAGCTTAGAAAATAAAAAACAGTAGAACTGCGATATTCCTCTTGTTTTTTGAGTTTAGTTCGTTATCGGTATCTGCTACAATGTGGAGTTTGTAATTACGTCCAGCAGGTAATGTTACTATTGGCATAGCATGATCGGCTTATATTCTCAAATATACGAATATAAGATTTTATGAACTGAAATTTCATTGAGCAGTGATGTAGGTATTTCCATTAAATCTATCTAGGTCACAGTCGCTGCAGATTAGATTTCAATAATGAAATGAAGTTCACGTGATAGCTTTGTTTCTCCACAGATGCGATTTATCGGATCTTTAATGAGCGCGCAGTAATGGAATAACAAAGGCCTGTGCTACTGTATTCGTGGTCTCATTATTTCGCTTTTATTAAAGGCACCATATAGAAACTTCCCTGCCTCTCGATGGAAGAAACATGGGGTGAGGTACAGATATACATATACTATAATTAGTGTTCCAGGAAGCTTTGCTAATCATGTGATGACTAAGGCAGGGTTTTTATGTGCGGTATCGTCATGCACAATATATGTAATAATATTAGGCGAAATATGCACTGTTGCATACAGTTTTAAAATATGTAATATTAATTTAATTTAGTTTTTATACAAATGATGCATTAAACATTAAATGACTTGTAGATTCTTATTTTATTAATTATAGTTTTACAAAATACATGACTTATGTCCATGTTATAGCAAATATATAAATTCCATTATTATGAAGATTCACAATTATTTAAATTTTCATAGTCAATATTATATACCTACCTCCCTCGATACTTCTCTACAAATGCGTACCTGGAGTTTGTGCCATGGAATATTTGCGGCAACCATAGCCGTAAACATGTCATAGATGAATATATTCCTTGCATTTGAAGACTGTTATATTAGATAGAAGAATTTTCTTTTTAGAAATTTTTAGTGTCTTATTCTTGGTATGTAGGGTAGTGGGCACATGTTAGTCAAGTTGTGATTTAATTGAATATGTAATCTTCTTATTATAGGCGTGGCAAATAATCACAGCTCCATCAACAGTGAGTGAATCGTCTATTGTAGGCCATGACGATAGTGAAATTTTGGTGCAAGATGGAGTTCAATTAAACACCTAAACGTACGAACTCGTTGATCTTGCATGCTGACCAACACAAGAACACTAGGCGTGTTTTCAACTGTCATGAAATAGACAAGCCGACAACAATTGAAACGCTAATATATTGTCACGCAGGAACTCTTTATTGTATACTCATAAAGCTCCTTCTCTCAACAGTTCAAACGCAGAAGGCTAAGCTAAGTGTGTGTGTGTGTGTGTGGGGGGGGGGGGGGGGTGGGGTGGGGGGGGGGTGTACTTACTTATTTATTATGCAAAAAGATGCTTGGATAATTATTTTCAAACCGAACCGTATAGGTACCTGGGAATTTACTGTGTTTAAATCACGAAAAAGTACTTTTTTATAGCAAGAGGAAAACTATTTTACATATTTCACTATGCTCAAAGATGTAAAATATGTAATAATAACATGTCATTATACGATAGGTAAGGTTCTAATTCATGTGCATTTATCAGTTTTAGTTATGTTTAAGCAAAGGCAAAGAGTATGAATTTACATACAAATCCCAGCTCTAGTGATGACCGTAGCATTTATTTCCGTTATTCCACCTTGCAGCTTGGAGGAGACCTCGATGTCCGTGCCAAGTCATGGAAGATTACCTCATCATTAAGATGAATTCCAAGTTGCATCTTAAGCCTGGCGAACACAAACTGAAAGTTGTGAGAAGCAAACTTTCCCTTTCGGCAAAGAAAGGTTATATATACAAAATCTCTCTCTAAACAGAACAAACTTGCATTTAAAGCCAGTAAATACAAGATCTAATTGAATGTGGTGCTTAAGTGAATGAACTGGGCAACTTAGGACCATGGTTTCGTGAAGTAGTTGCGGTGCCTCAAAAATGCACAGTACCTACTCGACATCATCAAAATTAATATACAGGGTGTTACGGCAACGAGTGTGCGGATTTTGTAATTTTAGACTCAAATATGACGAATAACCAATTCATATATCATGAAAGGTAAATGAGATTATTGAACATTAAGGGAGCTGTACTTTTTGTCAAGCATTCCAAACAGTATTCAGGTAGGTAGTTTTTACTAGAAACATTCCTGATTTTCCGCTCTACACACGCGCCAAAGTTGTGCGCTTGCCACCCGTGGAGCTAATTGCAGGAGTAGACGATAAAGGAGTAACAACATGTTAGCAGTAAAATATTCGATTAATTTTATTTTTTATTTATGCAACCATGAATTATTGAGGAAACTGATAAAGGAGGTTAGTTTCAGCATATTGTTAAGAAGTCGCCGTTAAAGTCTGCACACTCATGGATGGATGAATGATATATTAGTTTAATAGATGAGTGTTGTGATGCAGCGGTTATTGCGTTAAGCTATTGGCAAGTCGACGCTGGGCAGTCGAAATGGTAAACAAGAAAACGCGCGCGTTCGCCCAGCGTAAACACAATAAGTGGTATTACCAGAGAACTAGAACATTCTGAATGCTTCGACATGCCGAATGTTCCGGAAGGTTTCTATGGCTATATCAGCGAGTATTATTTCGAAGCGAGTCAGTGAGTACGCCTATGGGTACGTGAATGAATCTGGTGGAGTTAGCCAGTGATTTTTGCGGTGTTGGGGAGTGAGTTTGTCTGGTAAGAGGAAGCCATACGAAGCAAGCGAGTGGGTCCAGCGAAGTGAGCTACTTCACGACCGTGGTGAAGTGCAGCGAGATCTGTTACTGTCTTGTGTTCGACTCCCTAGCGAGCGAACTGTCCGGAAGAAGAGGGCACGTCGGGCGTGTTTCATTACACTGCTGCGTCAACACAAAGAAAGTGGAGTGTACATTACGGAACAATGTGAAGTGATAGTGCATGTTGTAGTTCGCGTTATTGAAATGCCGGAATGACCTAAGCAAACTCTCAGCAAAAATGAACGAAATAATTAAATGCCAGTGTAAACTAAGTGAAGTGACAGTGTAAAACACGGGACTAGGGTTTTTTATATAGGTATTATAATTTTCCTATATCGATGCTATTTTTCTATTCCATATCTAATTCAAGTTGAATCTTGCAATACCAGGCTTGAGAAATCACTTATGCTACTCAGGAAGGTTGGGTTTGCGGACTAATTTATATGTTGGGAATGAGTACCTGACCTTTGAAACGGTGAGCCTGCTTCGGTTTTCGACGAGCTTACATTTCCCCTGCCTCAGTAACCATTTGAGGTTATCGGATGCTAACGACCAGTGCACGTCACACTGGATAGTAATTAATTAATGAGTCGTAAAGGATGGACCGTTACACGCAGGAGAAAGGTACCTGAGCGATCCTAGTCAACCCCTCCGTTCATTTATTGCTCTTGGCGGCTGACTTTATTTGTGGCTGGCTATGATTACGAGCAACTGTTTTACACCTGTTCACTGTTATATTCTGTTAACCTCATTAGTTCAACTCGATAATTATAAAAACTTAATATAATTACTAAAGAATTACTAATTAAAATATAAACATTAATAACTTACTACTAGCACCGGAATTGATGAAGTAATATCGTGCTCAGAGGCATTTCTTGTCAACAAATGTACATTTGGAAGCAGAAGGAGAAAGATAATAATAATAATAATAATAATAATAATAATAATAATAATAATAATAATAATAATAATAATAATAATAATAATAATAATAATAATAATAATAATAATAATAATAATAATAATAATAATAATAATAATAATAATAATAATAATAATAATAATAATAATAATAATAATAATAATAATAATAATAATAATAATAATAATAATAATAATAATAATAATAATAATAATAATAATAATAATAATAATAATAATAATAATAATAAATAAATAAATAATAAATTATATTATTATTATTATTATTATTATTATTATTATTATTATTATTATTATTATAATAGTCAGCCTTGTTAACAATTATTGACCCATAGACCACTAACAATAACATGGCAGGTTATTGCGAGTCTGATGCTCTGTTCATCTTTTATTATGACTATGGCCCTGACTTTTCTAAAATGCATATTTTGAGGGTTAGTGCATATTTAAAGGATATATGCATATTTTGGCATTTATTTACCTTATGTAAGATCGATTACCTAGGAGGGAACAACGTCTGGATGAAACAACCGATTCATGTGGCTGATACATGGCAAACTTCATAATGGGTAAATTACGTCCAGAAGAACCCGGCAAACCTCATTTACTTGCATGCAAAGTATTAGGAAATGCCAACCACAGCCCGATTGCAAGATTTGTAAACGATTGCTTGCGTCTTCTGTGGCCTACTGAATCAGAGAGCAATTGTTACTGGGTGCGGTCTTAGTCACAGATGCAGCTTCATATACATATGTTAAAAGTTGGCCAGTCTCTTCAGTATTTTGTCTTAATCTTACCCATCTCACATGTTTAGCCCATGGGCTACACCGCATTGCAGAAGAGATAGGCACTCTCTTTCTATCAGTTAACAAAGTAATATCAAGCGGGTGATGGGGAACTTGGTTATCTGCAGTGTCATTCTACCAGGAGAACTTTCAATCAGGTGAAACTGTAATCACAAGTAATGATGATACTCGTACTGCATGAGCTCTTGAAACAAAGAGTGCATTTGAATGTGAAACTGCATGTCAAGATATAAATTTGATCCGTGCACATTATTCTTCTTTTTCAAAGGTTATTAAGGGTCTAGAAACTCGCGGTGCACCCATACACGAGTCTCTTCAATTGATCGACAAAACAATTTCTTCTTTAAATGCCGTCCCTGGTGAAACTGGGAAAAAGATTAAAAATAAACTCAATGCGGTTAGACTCAAACCCAGGACTAAATAAGATTTAAGATGTCACAAGTACCTAAGTGAAATCAGAGAGTCTTTGCCAGATTAATTCTCCGAGGGGTCACTACCAGTATATAAGTACTGCCTAATCCCATCTGAAGATGTGGAACGATCATTTTCAGCGCAAAACTTTGACAATAGAAAATCCTTGCCACTTGAAAATATCGAGAGACTTTTTGGTAAGATACTGTTATTCAACATTTGGCGAGGAATGACACATGTGTTGGTGAGTTAAAATAAAATATTTACTTTATAAGTGCATATTCTTATATTTTTAGTGCATATTTTTAACATTTTTAGTGCATATTTGCATGCATATATTTGATGTTTTTAGTGTATATAGATCCGGGTCCTAATTATGACATAGGACAAAGTGTTCATTTAGTAGCAGACTTATGCAAGAGAAGGATAAGGTAACACTTGGTGACGTCGAAGTTGGGCATTTCAGTACCAACTTAAATCCGCTCGTCCCTATATGGGCAACTTATTCATTTGTGCATAGCATAGAATATAATACCTACCCATTAATATTAATAAATCACTTTTTGTCAGTATTGATAAAAATAGTAAGATGCAATTTTATGTTTATTACAAAAACAGTCGAAAGAGCGTAGTCATGGATTACCTTACAACTTATGAAAACTATTCACATTTTCGGTCATATAGTGTCTCGAAATTCTAAAAGTTACCCTTATTCTATTCTTTTAACCCATTATAGACAATTATACATAAAACTACTGGTTGATCAATAAGACCAGAAACTCATGCACTTGGGCTGTAGGATTGGTGAAAATTATAGGTTATCTATACTCATATACGTTCAACCACTTTTCCATTTCTGTAATTTTTTTTTTAACTTATGCGCAAAAGTATTGGTTGCTTACAGCTTCAAGAACTACTTGTATTCTTAGTTTCACTTTACTTGCAGATTGCAACCGTGTAATGCCAGCCAAGTTTGCAGTTATCCTAATCTCAAATCCATCATTTCGTGAAGATACTAAACGGATCATAAAAATCCGGTGCCAGCAGGTCATAAGAAGTACAGCTTCATTCTGCACACTATCTAATGGCGCCTCTAAAAGCCGCTAGCTGGCAAAATATTAGCCATATTTAAAATAGATTAGACTGCTTTAGGCTAAGTAGGTCAGACCTAGGTTAGTTTTGTTTAGGTTATGTTTGTCGTTTGGTTTCGTTGGTAGGTTATGTTGGAGGTTAGGTAAGAATTTTACTCACTACGTTTCAATGGGAAATTCAAATAGCTAGTATACTCGTAACATTTTGTTTTCTTAGAGAAATTGTTGGAATAAAAACACAACAAAGCCACTTGTATTATTGCTATAAACCAGCAGTTTATTCTTCTCTAAACATTCACTAACTTCAAAACCTTCATAAAATACGCAGAAAACACTTTTACAGGATCGCCAACATAAACCAAGTAACCAACATAAAAGCTTGAGTTATATATGCTTGAGTCTTGCATGTTCAAGTCTATCTCATTCCGGATTGAATTCAACATGAAACGCGGATCGCATTGAGAATGGCATTGAACTCAAAGCGGTTTCTATCCACGTGGAAACGTGATAGTTATGGATAGCAAGCTCCGTACTTTGATGAAGAATCGCAACAGAATGTGTACTTATTTTTGCAGCACACGCCGGTTTTTCGTGATCTATGTATGTAGGGTGTTTGCGAAGTGATTGCTTTGAGCCAAAGCCTCGACATCTGCGAGTACCAGTTGGTTTATTTGTTTATGCTCCCAATGAATGCGGCTAAGGGCGAGGAAAGAAGGCGGGGTGTGCACAGCCTTGTTACTTGACCTGCAAGAAAGTGAAGTAACCTTTCACGTAGGTACATGCTGCGATTCTTCATTAGTCTGGCGGAGTTGATTTCAAATGTCAAGCTTGGTGGAGAAGCTGGCCTTACATAATCTCTAAAATATTTGGCTTGGTGTAATACAAAGAAAGGCTTATTACATCACGTGGGGTTTAGCTCGACGGACCCCACTTCGCTGTCATCATCTGCCGCCGCACTCTCTTTCATATTTCACAACCTGCAAGAGAATTCTATTCTCCTTGAAGCATTTTTTTTTTTTTTTTTTGTTTGTTCTATACTATTTTTTTATGAAACATAATCATTCTTCCGTTTCTTTCTCTCCCGAATAAAATCGATGTTCAATTGCTTTTAGGGATATAATTACTGCTGTTTATTTTTATTTTAAGTGGAATTATATGATCACGTGCCTTCAAATATCTGAAAATCAAAACTTACGAGGAATAATCCTTCTTCCGAAATAAAATATTTAGGAAAATATGAAATTGTAACTTAAGTAGTTATAAGTACATTAAACTTTTGAGTATTATCTCAAAATGTGTCGTGTGATAATTACATTTCCATGGAAATTTCAAATCTATTTGAATTCTCATTTCGGATTGAATACTGCATGGAAACGCGGATTCAGATCGAACTCCTAGAAGTGCTATCGGATCGAAAACTTTTATTCCCATGGTAACACCTACCGGAATCAAATAGATTTGAATCCGCCATAGATGCTAACTTCTACTGTACTGGTTGTAACACGGTACGTGCTCGTCATTTTGTTTTCTTAGCGAAAGTGATGTAATAAAACACAACACAAAGCCACTTTTATTGTTTCTATAAACTGGAAAAATATTCTTCTAAAACATTCACTAACTTAAAAAAGTATTTAAAATACGCAGAAAACATATTTTTCACAAGTTCACCAAGAGAAACCAAGTGACCAACATAAAAGCTTGGATCATTTATGCTTAAGCCTCGTGTATCCAAATCGATTTCGTTCCAATATGAATTCAAGTGGCAACGCGGATCGTATTGAGAGTGGGATTGGACTCAAATCGATTTCAATTCCCCATCAGGTAGTAATTTTCAGTTAAACTTGCTATGTGCCATTGCAGGTGTACGCAGAAAATTGGGTAGTGTCCCAACCTAAAATTTATATTAGCATGCATGTGTTTAAAGTGTTGCTCTAATTTAAATTTCTTCACACACACTACACACACAGGGTTGGACGTCATTTCCATTCAATTTAACTCTCGAATTACAAATCATTTTCACACCTACTTGCTTTTCGAACCTCACGACTTGCTCAGAGGATTGTTCGCAGCAGACCCAGTAGTTCTCGTAATACAAAGAACGAATAAGGCAGAGAAGTATCCACTCCTGTCGTTCGGTAACTGTGACGGAAATACACGACAGTGTCACTTCCTCAAAATCATATCTCCCACGGAACGAAAATAAGAGAAGCCGTCGTGTTTGTGAATTTTGCAGAACGTACATGCTATAGAAGAAATGAACTAAAATTAAACTGTTTGACATTGTTTTTCTAGCTTAACTAAAGACTTGAGTTAATCGCCCGCTTGAGCCTGCCTTAACAAATCACTTAAATTGCACATAGGTGCATAAAGCGCATTTAGTAAAATGCACGGGTATAATGACTGTTTAACGAGGCCTTCGTAGCTTCCCCTTCTTTACCTCCCTTTACCCCTCTCCAGTGACAACAATATTTATATCACTGGCTGGTCATAGTTGTAAGTTATAATCAGTGACACGTCGGTGTGAAAAGAAAGCATTGATTATTTCTGAGAGGTCACTATATCGTTACTCAACTGTTTGTTGATGCACATCCGAAAGTACACGTGGCCAGATAATCTCTGGCAAGCTGGTAACACAGTTCGATAAATTTCAGAAACTGTGCAAATTCACAAAAATGTAAAGTTTTAATGTCACCCCAAAAAAGGTGGATTATTGCATAAGTATTAGAAGAAAAACTTTTCTTTGAAATAAGACACTGTATTATAATATAACGTAATAGACAAGTAGGTACAAGTTTAAAACTATTTGGGTAAGAATTCTAGTTCCAGTATAAATATGGGGACAATTTATAGAAGAATTAAACGTTTCTATATTTTTCAATATAATATTGCAGTATGTTTAGTGTAAAGGTTTATGAGTTTGTGATTCTGAGGGCAAAGTTAAAGCTTTTCTTATAATACAGTATCGTTTAACCCAATAAATGCTGCTTGTGCCAAGTAAAATTTGCATTTTCCATAATAGTCATTAAGAATTTGGAGATAAATCTAAAGAAAACTAAAGCATGGCTTTTCTACGAGACCAAGTGTATCTAACCTTCCCCTCCCTCACCTTTTCTTGTTCTCATTACAACGCCATGCCTCTAGCTCCGTATTGCATCTTTAAAGTAGTTCGTTGGTTAGTAATTATCTCTCACCTCTTGCAAGACTCCGTTAAACGACAAGAAACCGAGAGATGGCCCCAAAGAGTGGATATTACTAAATTCGTTTTGTGTACACGTGCACTGAAGAGATATAGGAACCTTGTAGCTTGGCTAGGAAATGCCCTGGCGCGCACTTTCTTGGAAAATGTAATTAATCTACTGCTGCAGGTGTGCTGTAATAATAAAATTGAATTGAACCAAAAATTTTCTTCCTGTTAACTTTAGTGTTGCCCAAGTGCTTCTCTTGCTCCCAGTTTCTGAGCTACATTCCGTTTTTTTATTTGTTTTATCCGAGTTGCTACTTTCCTGGAGGTTGTTTGTACTACCTGGGCGCCAAGTCTCATTACGTTTGGAGAAGTCACAACATGCAGAAACAGTGTTACATTACAGTATTCGAAATGCCATTTTTAGGCATTTTCCGCATTTGCTGGAAAACTTGATTGCAGTTCATTCATCTGACTGTCTATGCCTGCGCATTGTCATACCGTATTAAAACAAACATACAAACTTTTGTTATTAGAAGGGCCCGGATGTTTGTGGTCTAAAAATGTTAAAAATATGCAGGCATTGATGACCGAAAAATTATAAAATATCTCAATGAATATGACCTAAAGATGTTTGGACTTATTTTGAAAACTTTAATGCTGTGTGAGTTAACGTTTATTTGAAAATCTGCTTTAAAAACTTAGGTCATTTAATAATAATAATAATAATAATAATAATAATAATAATAATAATAATAATAATAATAATAATAATAATAATAATAATAATAATAATAATAATAATAATAATAATAATAATAATAATAATAATAATAATAGTTAATAATAATAATAATAATAATAATAATAATAATAATAATAATAATAATAATAATAATAATAATAATAATAATAATAATAGTTAATAATAATAGTTAATAATAATAGTTAATAATAATAAATAATCATATTAATTTTGTTATATTTTCAATTAATTTAATTATTCTATCCGGAACTAACTCTGAGCTCTGCACAGAGTGAAGTAAATGTCACATTTTATGGACGATTAGAAAGAATAATTTAAACAACTGAACTTGGCAGCAAACCTGACAAAAGCCATAATAAACCGTCCGTATTCTCTTTGCATCTGCATCTTTTTAAGCGTCTGTCTCTTTCTGCACAGCTTACTCTCCAAATTCACACAAATATATGTTTCTAATAAATATAATTGTTAGGAAATGGTAGACAAGAATTAGACGATGTGAAAAAATACCGTCTACGAGATGATTGGAAAAACATGTGAGAAACTGGAATAGAATTGATATAGAAATATGTGTTGCACTCACATGAGTTTCTCTACCGTTTTACAAACCATTCTTACAAACTCTTATTCCTATATCTTCTTCGTGTTAGTTGAGATAAACATTTGCAGAAATTTTCTCCTTCTTCTACTTCACGACTTGGACATTCAACCCTTCCGGCTCCAAATTGCTCATGCCATGGTTTCTTTGGTCTCCCTGGTTTCCTGTTACATCGTGGTTTATAATTTATAGCTTCTTTGTGTATTCTGTTCTTTGGCATTCTGTGCAAGTGAAAATTCCTATTTTATGTTTTAATTATGTTATTTAATTCATCTACTTTTAATTCTTCCTGAATACTTCATTAGTTTTTATATGCAATTTTGTATACCCTGCCATAGATTTCAGGAATCTCTTTCTGCCGATTGTAATCATAAGCTGCAAAGAAATTATCTTATTATTTCCTTGTAAGTGCAAGATAGTATGGGAATACAGTATGCTTTCAGCGACAGTCAAAACTTTTAAAGCTCTGAGATTCCGTTGTCTTTGCACAGCTAACATATAAAAATGAATCACGATCTTCCATTTGACGAAAGTTTTATTCCAAAACTCACACAAATAACAAGGAATATCTCCGAAATGGTTCAGTCTACAACAAATTTATTCGGACGTAAATTGTGCGTTTTAGCAAGATCTACACTTTTTGTATAGTAAGATTTGGTCCATCTCTTAAGGTTTACCAGCTATGCAAAAGTCATCTAGAGTAAACAGGACTATATGGGCTATAGCCAGGAAATTTAGAATGTATGTTTAATTTCTCATAAAAATATCTTTAACATAATGGCAGTTTTAATCAAAATTGATAGAGCCATTTTCAAAAATGAAAATTGTCGAAAAGTTTTCCGTGTAAAGGATAGTATATCGTTTTTGAGTTATGGTGTCCTCAACTGACACAAACATACACACATACACACACACGTGCACGCACACAAATACATAAGTATCTGGCACGTATATTTTTCTAAATCTCTCTCTTTTTTTTTTTTTTTTAAAGATTCATAGGACCTCAAACATAAATTTCTGGTGAAATCGCGACATCGAATTCCTGGGTGGAATACAATACTTCCTGTTCTTGTTATACATAGTAGTGAAAGTAAAAATATGAGGAGAATACGAAAATTTAAGACAAAATATGACTATAATATGAAAAATAATAAGAAAATGATAACATAGCTTTATATTATCCATAAAAAGTGCTTAATTTTAATTATCGTAGATAAAATTGCACTTCGCTTATGTTTTCTAGGGGAAAGAACCACAAAGAAAAACTATGACATTTCATAGACATCCGGGCGTAGATTATGAGTATGCTCATTTGGGAAACATTATTGACATAGTTTTCAGATACTTATATACTAATTCTTGCTGCACTTGCTACCGGTAAACGTAAGATACAAAGCAAAAATTGTAACAATATCAATGAACCCTCAAGTATTGGGTTTAATGTGCAATCTTCGCCAACACTTCGGCTTTTAATGAACGATATCCAATTCAGGAGCCATTTAAAGGAATGCCAAGTAATTATTCTTTAAAGACAATAATAGGATGGTTTTGAATGATAAATGGTTCCGTTTATGACAGACTGTAAGGCATTAGTGAGCATTCACAAGGAAAGTTTAACTTGAAAGCCATTATGGCTTATAGAGAAATGGGGGAGGACGACGTGGGGTAATAAGGGAACAAAAACCATTAAGATTAAGGAAAACAAAACGAGAAAGATAATGGAGGAGAGTAAGGATTAACAGGAGCAAATGAAAACGGAATCAATTAACTAGCGAAGAAGATTAGAGGACTAACATGGAACATTCAGAAAGGAAAGAAGCAGGGCAAAAATTTGAGAGAAAAGAAGCAGAAGCTAGGAAGAAAGACGGAAAATGGCAATGAATTGAGTTGGGGTCTTACTATGTTGATCTGCTCGGTTATTTACTTGATTTTCACTAAATGGATTTCTCTTGGCCTAGTTAGGAGCGCGGTGTAAGAGGGATGGCATCTTTTCTATCTTCAAACTTGCAGGCCGCATTTTTGGCACATTCTACTTGTTGCATTGCTTCCATTATATTATCGAGTCCCATTCATATATTAATTTACGCATCAGTTTAATCTTATAGTCTTGGCAATTGAAGCTGCGCTAATTGAGCGTTAGTGAAAGCATTAACCAATACAGATGCAAGTGGTTGATGATTGTATTGCCCTGGAAGCTGAAGGGGTAACAGGCCTAAGATTTTGTATTATGCAGCAAACGCAGAGGAAATCCTAGATGCATTCTATCTTAAAGGATAAACTGAAAACCCCAATAACACTATTTTTAGGTTCTGGTCACTTATTTTCTGAACTTCATCGTCGTTCAGCTAAAGTATCACAATAAATTAAAAGCGGTTTCAAATGTTCAAAATAAGTCTTCTATGATATGTTTAGAAGTTCATAACTGCTTGTCCTTCCTGGAGAAAATGACTGTGTATAACTTATAAACAATAGCATCTCTTACGATTGTTTTGAAATGTATGAGATTAAAGCTTTACATTATAAAGGTTCTACAATTTTACTTCGGCAAAGCTTTGTCTATTTCTTATAACTTCTTAGTTTTACAGAATTGCGCAAATTTCAGCGACATATGATATTTTAAATATTATTTGAAGAAAAATAATGATGTGCACTTACTTACTCTTGTGGTAAAAATAAAGGTTAAACCAACAGTAATATCCATGTAAATTAAATCGTGATTTAGGATAGCTGGAGAGAAATTCTTGAAAATTTCTATCACATCCTACGAAGATGCAGCTCAGAGACACACATACTTATTGCCTTCTGCTTCTTCTTCCTCCTCCTCTTCTTCTTCTTCCTCTTCTTCTTCTTCTTCTTCTTCTTCTGCTCCTCCTCCTCCTCCTCCTCCTCCTCCTCCTCCTCCTCCTTTGACTCCACAGCCCTTGATGAGCATTGGCCTCCTGCACAATCCTGCTCCAAAAAGCTCTATCTTCCACTTTTCTTTTCCACCCCTTAATTCCAATCTTCCTTATTCTTCTGTTACTTTATCTAACAATATTGTTTTTGGTCTTCCTTTTTTTTTCTTCTAGAAAATAAACTTTCTTTCAATATTCTTTTTGGAGTTCCATCTTGTGCCATTCTTTCAATATGCCCTGGCCATCTTATTCTTTCTGCCCGTATATATCTCATAATATCTTGCTTATTATCAGTTCATCTAGCTTGTAGTTGTGTCTTATTCTCCATGCCTTTTATCCTTCACTGATACAAACATTTTTCTCAGTATTTTGCTTTCAAATCTTCGTTATTTCCTCGTCTGCGTTGTTCAGGGTTCATGTTTCTGCAGCGTATGTTACTATTGGTCGTATTCATATTTTATAGATCTTGTGTTTAGTCCCTCTGCTAATGAATCAATTTATCAATTTTTGCAAAATTACTTTTGGGAGGAATTCAGTGGATTCCAAAGCAGTAATTTTCAGGGAAATATCCATCTATTAACAAGATGGAAATTACTAATTTATTATTTGAGAATGAAGTAAACATTTCGGTAATTCAATGAACAAGAAAAGAAGGAAGAAGAGGTTGGGGAGCGAGAGAAATAACAAGGGGATGAATGAGGAACATAGACGAGGAACTGGATGAGGAATTAATGGAAATATAGAAAGCGGCCGCACATTAAGCAGTTGGTATAAGCTCTTCAACTCCTTAGTTTGCCCGCTGAGTGGAGTACTCCTCGACACACAAGAGCCTCTAGAGGTGCGCATCTCGCGTACTGTGTCAAGAGGAGCACGAAGAATGCGGTCCTAGAGAAAGTAGTAGCGTCGGGGCTTAACCTGATTATGGCAGGCACAGCTTGAGCCGTTCCGATACAAGGAAGTACTTACTTCTTAGTCTTTGTTATGTTTCCGCGCCTCTCAGACTCCATTATTGTCGTAATGACTTAGTCGTGAGCAACCGAGGATCAAGGAAACGAATCTCAAGCTGAGGAGACCGTAGTTTTATAATACAAAATATAGAATAACCCCGTGTAAGGAGGTTTTGTTGTATTTCCTGTGTACTTATGTGATCATAAAGTTAGCAGTGCATGCTAAATAATTGTATAAGGAGGAACATTTCTAAAATTAAAAATCAGTGAATCGATATTTCGTAGTATAAACCCTAAAAATATCAACGGGAGAGGGGGATACTTTATGCCCACTTTGTGATTTTTTAATTCTATATTTTAATTTTTTGATTAAACACATCCAATTAATAGTTACTTTCTATAACTGTTTCTGTTACTGAATTGCTTGGTTTCAAAGTTTTTATTGTTGGTCTTTTTAAGAAATAATAAAACGTCAAAATGGTCATAAAGTAACACCCCCGTCGTCGGTATAATATGCTTTATGTAAAAAAAGTAAAAAAAAATAGTTAAACAATGTTAAGTGTTACATGATAAGATATAACTCCGAATTTTAAAATAAATTTATTTTAAACATTACTCAGACATTTTGTTACCAGTGGTGGTAATAAAGTGCGCTCTCCCCCTCCTTCCCGTTAGTTATATACGTCCTGTAATAAGGGTTGGCGTAACACCTAAACTAGAAAGGAATAGTTGAACATTGTTAAATGTTACCTTTATAACATGAACAAGATATAATACCCAATTTTAAAATAAGTTTGTTTTAAAAGTTGATGGCATTTTGTTACGCGTAGTGGTCATGAAGTGCACCCTAGTTGGTAGTGTCACTTCTGTAATAAGGGTTGGCATCCCTAGAGCAGGTACACATATACGTTTGGACAAAAAATCCACAGTTTTTGGTGAAACACAATATTTTTTTTGCCACGTTGATCTTTCAGTCAAATATATTTTTTATGGTACTCCAAGTTTAAATTTGGATTTTACATCAATGTAAACTGTATTTTTCGTGTAAAAAAAGCAAATTTCTTGTAAACCTCATAGCTAACACAGTTTATAACCAATCACCCTGATTCTTTTACTGAAATGTTTCTAATTACATGCAGAATGTTGTGAAGTACAATTGCTAACTTCCATTAACTTATCAAATATTTGTGATTTTTATTGCAAAATTGCCATTATTTTTAATTATACTTTTTTTTTACAACTGAACATAATTTTTTTCTCAGAACATTTAGCTCAACCATTCTGCTTCATAACATTCCTTGTTTTATTCTGATTAATTTGGTATATAAAGTTAGTGGTTCTCTTAATTTTTAGTATGTCATTTTTTATTCTGAATGTCACAAAATGTACATATTTTTAGTTTTGAAGAAACCAGGAAGTAAAGTTTATGGTATAACTGCAGTTCTGTACTCACAATTTAAACAGCTAGAACTCTCCTGCTGCATAAGTAGGACCCTCTTCTTCAATATTTCTGTCTTCCTTGAGCTTCCTTCGGCCTCTAAGTTATCTTCTACGCTACTTTTGTTCTAGGGTGCTGCTCTTTATACTGTGACATAGCCGTGACTCATCTGATTTCAGAACTCCTGACATTGTGTACTTGCCTGGTGCAATTTTCATCCTGTGCAGGATCTCTGCTTCCACTGTGTTACCACAGTTAAAATGCAATATAGCATCCATAATCCCCAGTTTTAGGGTTTCTAGACCTACATAGGTTTCTTTCCTACATCTTAACCAAATCATCCCATTAAATGACTCATTGACATTCTGTGTTAATCCATGTACGCATTTGGATAGCATATTTGGATCACAAAGTCTTCCATTCATAGGCTTGCACGCCTGAAGTATTTTCAGTGGTATTCCTGGTTTATGCTTAAATGAATCAACTGATCATTGGTCTTTGCTCGCTGATAAGAACACCAACTGTTGTTCTCTTCAGGACATCTATGGTGTGATGGTCCATCTTTGTTTCCTGTCAGATGATAAAATTAAGCCCAAATTGCATTTTTCATATCCTCAGAATTGCCTGTGTTGGACCTCAAAGCTATTCCAAAATAATTTTGACACTTATCAATTAGAGCTCCAGTCAGCTTTCCCTTTCCACCCAGTTTTTTTTCTTTTGCCAGCTTACGGAGGGCAGTGTCCAAACGCTTTTGATAGTGTCCCACATATTCCAGTTTATTAATTTTTTTCCCATGTATATGGGTCAGATTCCACAACAGATTTATAACTTTTGGAATATTAGCCAAAGTACAAGACGAAACCTAATAAAAGCACTCGATGCCACGCCCCCTTTTAGTTTAACAGCATCACATGGTTCCCTTTAAATCCTTCTAAATACAAAAACACGCCTCAGATTCAAATAAATTATATATCATTTGAAAGCAGAAGAGCAGAGCTAACAAATGATGCAAAAAAAAAAAAAAAAAAACGAAAATTTTGGTCCAAAAGTGGCATTTCAAACGTGTATGTGTACCAACAACTGAGTAGATAATTATTCTTAGTGTGTTTATGAAAGTGGTTGACCTGGGCGTACCGAATGCCACATTGTTTATATGTTAACCCTGGCATTGCCATCGCTATTCTAGAACTTATGAATATCTTGACATTTCATTATTTCTAAGAAAGACCAACAATGAGAACTTTGAAACAATTACACAATTCAGAGTTGAAACAGTGATTGACAATAACTATTAAGTGCACGCCTTTGGTCAAAAAATTAAGAGAGAATTTAAAAAATTACGGAAGATGGGCATAAAGTGCCCCTCTACTATTCGTGGTCAACTAAAATCTCTCCTTACTTCTACAGTTCAGAGTCTCTCGGTTTTAAGTAATCGAGAATAGTCCGTAAGTTATTGTTATTTACAGCAACCGTGTCCAAACAGGGGCTCATGACCCGATCTTGGTTCACCCTACTTGCGTGTCACGTGGACTTTGTACCTACGCTACACCCCTTCACTTGCCGTCGTATTCGTAACAGTGGTATATTGTAACGAAGTGATATCGCTATCCAAAAGTATTGTTAAAACACTTTTTAACAGCGTTCAGAAATCGAGATATTCAAACTTACTCCTTGAAATAAATATTGTCATCTTAGGGCATTTAGTGATCATATATTGGCAATATTTGCCTCAACATACATTTTCGAGCAACTTTTTCTCAAATGAAGCAAACAGAATGTAAAACTATAATTGTAACCTATTCTTATCTGTCGCACAGCTAAAAATGTAACAGATATCATCTCGAATTTGGAAGCTATTGTGGCACCCAATGATGTAGCATATACAGAAAGTGACTTAATATAAATATGTATGCTGTTGGTAAGTCGTCACAGTTGTACTTTGGAATTTTTTAAAATCTATCTTATTCTTAATTTACTGTTCAGTGAAGATTATCATTTATTACTCGTTTAAGTTTCTTTGCTCTTGTTAATGCTCCTTTCAAATATAATTATCACTCGAGAAGTCTCAAAAACTGGCTCGGGTTTGGAAATGGCTGATCTATGCAGTTAATATTTTATACTCACTATTCGTATCTGTTCTTGTGCACCTTTTTGATAAGACATATACTGTGGAATAATTTGCATTAAAACCCTAAAAGGTATAGTTAAATCGAGCTAAAGTAAAGGAACATTCCTTGATAATAAAATTCCTTATATTACCCCACGGTTTACTACATTTTGGGATGTATTAATTTTGACACTTTTTAAATTATGAAAAAAATTATTTTATAATTATGATAGCACACAGAAGCCAAAGTACTACAATATTTAAAGCTATATCACAAATTCGTTTTAAAAAGGGAAGACATTAAGTGACTTTTGTTATGCAGTAAATACGATTTGTTATTTACATTTCATTTTCTGAGAAATTGTGAAATACCTTTCCCTTTCCCCGGCTCCACAACAATAAAAGTCGAGCATAAACCTGAAGCATGGGGAACGAGAGTTGGAGAAGATAAAGAAGCATTTGTCAAAACATAAGTAAAAACCTGCACGAAAATTTTCTTTATAACTTTCTGTCTTGTAGCGCAGACTGACGCAGGAAATTGCCAGGAATAGAAACAGCTGAACACGACGAAGCACCGCTAGAAGAACGAAAGAGGAGAAAGCTTTCATACGTATGCAGAAATATTTTAGTACCACACCCGGTGTGATACAAATGCGTCTTATGTGTCAAATTTTCCTCCGTTATTTTTCTCGAAGAAAGTTTTATATCTGTGGCTGAAATAAAACTTAAGTATGACCACAATGTCAAATGGTTATACTCATGAGGCATAAAGAAAAAGGAAACCTTTTAGTTCATTCTTGGGGAGTGCTTTTCCTATTGTAAAACGTTTAGCTAAGTATGTTCTAGTTAGAGCCTTGGGTCTATGGATTAACAAAGTAATGCTAATGAGAAAACACCGTTTCAACTGCTACGTAAGATGGTAAGTTGAAAACTTCAATCAGACGGATGGGGTAGGGAGGTGAGCTAACACCAAGGGGGTAGTTCGCACACGCGCGTGCGTGTAATCACAAAAGCACTGGACCACTTTTGATAATTTTTTCACTTTGACAAGTCATACAAAAAGCTAAATTAGGCTACATGACGCCTAATTTCAATTCGTAAATTACTAAAAGACTAAAAAATATTCGAATCTGTAACTCCGACTTCAACTACAAAATTATTAATTTTATTGTAATGTTGGCTTTGGCACAATGTTGCACGCTATATATGCCATAACATTTAAAAAAGTATACTTTCAAAAACGATAAAACAAATTGAATGTATTACATTGTTAATCATTGTACATACGAGTATCACTTTCACTCGTGTCCAATATTTGTAGTTTTTCTAAACTGGAACTATTGCTGTTTGAAAGAATATAGGAGATCAGTAGTTTCGCCTTATACTGCGTGGGAATGTGCGCAGACAGGGATCTACATGGGGATCTTTTGATTCGTAGATAGCCGTATCGTATGAGCTGGTACATTATTAATTTGTGGGCCCAAATGACGGGGCCCTTAAAGCCCACACACTCACTCTTTGATTTTTGCATAGGAGTATCATTAGCAAGAGGAGATAGGTCCATTACAGTGGCGTAAAAGCGCTACATTTATACTTGGTGGAGTATGAAATTGAAAACCGGACGTTTGTGAAATTAACAGCACAGAATTAATTTTCAAGAAAAACTGATTTTATTTTTGTCCAAGCTAAATAAACAATATGCGTTTCATTTATCACAATCAGGTTAAAAGACATGCCACTCAGCAGATCCGTTTGAATGCAGGTTTCTAGGCATTGCCAAAAAACATTTCTAACTCTTCCTTCCTCCAGGTCAATGAAGCGTACCTCTGCTGTAATGACTAAAGGGCGGATTTAAATGCATAAAAACCATAAATATATGTACGCAACTATGCAGCAAAATATGCTCTTAAAATTAAAAAAGATGCACAAAAATGTATTTTATTCTAATAGTAAACTAGGCTATTTCCTCACATTTTACTTTTTTATGAAGCAAGAATTGTAATATTCTTACTTTTTGCTCGTATTTGAAGTTAATAATTATATTTATATTGTCATTCTCATTGATCTTGTGTGTAATTAACCAATTAATTTGAAATATAAGTCAACAATCATTTAACGATCAAACACATAAAATTTTGTTACAATAAATAACTAAATGTTTGTCTAAATTTTCTGGTAGAAGGTCCTTCCGTTTGTTACTTAAAATGTGTTTGAATGAAGAGTATGATCGTGCCACTTCATATGAGGTCACAGGGGAGTATCGCAAAGAGGCTATGGACTTTAGTCCTGGATTACTGGCTTCGATTTTTTCAATTTTCTGATGAAGTGTGTTTCCAGTTTCTCCGGGCACTTCTTGGGCAAAGGCGGCGGCTTCATGCATCTTGAAGGAGTCTCTTCCGGCTGGTATCTCCCGTCACCAGTATGAAGGGAATCTTCTGCTCGTCGTCACTTTGAGGGGTCGGTATGATGAATTCTTTTCTCGTATAAAAGATCCGGCTAACTCTTTCGATGAACTGCGATGACTCTTTCTTTCCTATCTCGGTCGTGGTACGGGTATGAAGTATGTTCACAATTTACAGCTGATAATTTTCCTTGAGACGCGACCCCCGTGAAAATTATATGTTACGTCGATGTATTAACTTTTAGTCTTTCTAATGAGATAGTCTTCTTTGCTCTGGAGGCCACAATTGAAATAATATTAGTGTATTTATTATCACAATTTTATTCGTTAATCTATATAACATTTACAATGAAGACAAAAGATAATCGCACTAGGCCAACTGCAAACGATATGATGCAAACAATCAAACAATGGGAAACAAAACACTCCAACACAACACCTACCATAACTAATAATACTGCATCAAATGCCCCTCATCACAGTATATGCAACTAATTCTATTTTGGGAAAATTGTTTTCAGCCATACAATGTTGCATGTACTGTGATGATCTCCCCACAACAATGTAATTGTACAACAATATAACAACTGTGTTGAAAAACATGTCATCGTTGAATACAAAAATATTTTCCCTTAACAATGTTTCGATTTTTTTTTTTTTTTTTTTTTTGCAACTTTCAGGGGTTCTATGCCCCTCCCCACTAAAATTTGTTTTATGATTTTTCTTATGTGCGGTGGATAATGGCGAATAAGTGCTTCAATAACCTCCTGTTCACTCAACTGAGGTTGGAGTAGTTTCGATTTGTTCGCCAGTTTCAAAAAATACTCCATCATTGAAATACCACGTTTACTGTCATAATGTCCGGTAGCCAGTTCGACTTTAATCTGGTTTTGACGTCCCGGTCCCCAAAATCTATTTATAAAAAGCTTTCGAAACATACTATATGTTTCGTGAGACGCCAAAGTTAGTCTTAACCATTCCAATGCGTTTTTCTTAAGACAGCGTTTAACCACCATCATTCGTATCTCGTTCGGAATTCGTTTGATCCTAAAATAATCCTCCAGTTCTTTTATGAAAATTTTTGGATTGTCACCGGCTTCTTCGTCAAATGACGGAGGGGTTAGGTCATGGAACAAGTGACTAGCGTGACAATTATGGTTTTGACTAGGGGAGTGCATTGGCATAGCTAAATCATTCTCCTGAAAGTCCGCCATATTACTGTTATTGTCAAGTGCATCAGTATTGGTCATATTTTTGCATTCACTCACAAATTGATCATGATTGTCATTAACTCTATCAGCCTGTAGAGCAATCACAACTTGGGAAAGCCTTCCTGTAAATTCTTTTTCCTTTGTAACCGTTTCATTTATTCTATTTACATTTACATTGGCTTCCTCCTTTACTTTATTCAATTCTTCTCGCTGTGACTGCATCTCAGCGCTTATACCCTTTACAACATTTTCTAAACTATCAATTTTTACATCAATGTCATTTTGTTTTGACCTAATTCCATCTTGATACATTTTACAACTCTGTTCTACCACGACTATCTCTGTTCTCAATTCATCTCCTACCTTTGCAATTTTTGCATTCTGTTCTGCTAGTTTTTCATCAAATTCTTTACTTAATTCAGCTTTCATTTCTACCACTGTCTTCTCCTGTCCTAACTTAACTTCATTTATCAATTCTCCTAGCCTAGCTATTTCTACTGTGTTTGATTCCTGTCCTAATTTTATCACGCTTACTAACTCACCTAATTTAGCTATATCATTGTTACTTGATTCAATTCTTTCTGTACATTCCTTCTTACATAATTCAATTTCTTGTGACAATTTATTTATATTTCTGGCATTATCCTCCTTCAAATCTGCTACATCTGCTTTTAGTTCTGTTACATTTCTAACACTATCCTCTGTTAGTTTTGCTACATCTGCTTTTAGTTCTGTTACATTTCTAACACTATCCTCTCTTAGTTTTGCTACATCTGCTTTTAGTTCTGTTACATTTCTAACAAAATCTGCTTTTATATCTGCTGTATTTTTGTTCATCGCTTCCAATATTTCTTTCAATCCTATTTCAGATTCCTTACATACTACATTCTTTCTAACTTCTACTGATAACTTATCACTCACTTCCCTATCTACACTATCATTATCTTTCTCAACTTTTTCCATCTTCTGTACAATTTTCTTATTGCGTAGTATCATAAATTAGTACTAGTCTTACTTGAATTCTGGAGCACAAGAAAAAGGATACTCCGTCAAAATGTCTTCTTTTCACTCTTTGTCCAGGTACATATTTTTACTCTATACGCCTGTATTCGAGCCGTCGCACGTCTGGGCGCCAGTATGAAGGGGTCTCTTCCGGCTGGTATCTCCCGTCACCAGTATGAAGGGAATCTTCTGCTCGTCGTCACTTTGAGGGGTCGGTATGATGAATTCTTTTCTCGTATAAAAGATCCGGCTAACTCTTTCGATGAACTGCGATGACTCTTTCTTTCCTATCTCGGTCGTGGTACGGGTATGAAGTATGTTCACAATTTACAGCTGATAATTTTCCTTGAGACGCGACCCCCGTGAAAATTATATGTTACGTCGATGTATTAACTTTTAGTCTTTCTAATGAGATAGTCTTCTTTGCTCTGGAGGCCACAATTGAAATAATATTAGTGTATTTATTATCACAATTTTATTCGTTAATCTATATAACATTTACAATGAAGACAAAAGATAATCGCACTAGGCCAACTGCAAACGATATGATGCAAACAATCAAACAATGGGAAACAAAACACTCCAACACAACACCTACCATAACTAATAATACTGCATCAATCTGCAGGGCAGAAGATAGTGGCACTCCTGTTTCTTCCAGACGTGTGATTGCTGTTGTGTGAAAAGGCCAATATTTTATACAAATAGGGATGCTGGCTTTTTATAAAAACAAGATTATCTTCATTTGCAAAAATATGACATAAAGTAGAAACTTGTCATTTTATGGGGTCAAAAACTCATATTTGAACATTAAATGTATAAAAAACTGTAATATATGCACCCATATGCACATATTAGTGAAATATGCGTTAATCCCGTGATTATGCCTTTCTATGCACTATAAAACATTGCCAATTGATTCCAAATGACAGGAAGCGCATTTTCCTTTTCCATGCATATGTTTATATTTGAAGGAGTAAAACATACAAATATGCAGAGAAATCCGCCCCCTATTAATGACATATGTCAACGCCATTGATGTACGGGTTTCATGATCACAGACACGATTCTTTACGTACCCGCACAGGAAGGAGTCACACACAAGTGGATAAATCCGTGGATCTTGGCGGCCAAGGCACATCACCGCAACACGAAATGAGACGCCCAGAGAACATGTTCTCCTGACTTCCATAGATGCTCTGGAAGTATTCGCTGTGGCACCATCCTTTTGAAAATAAGCATCGCGACTGTTTATTCGTCGTCTCTGCGAATCTAGGTCGAAATATCTCTTTTTTTTTTTTTTTTTTTTTTTTGTATCATGTGGAAGTTCTCTTTAAAAGGGTTCTCATGACACTAGTTGAGGGTCGTTTAAAGTCATCGTTCTCTTCAAGAAAATGCGTCCCATTATTGTAAAGGAGGCTAGAGTACACCAAACTGTCACATGTACAGAGTGGGGATGTTAGAGTGAGTCTTTTTTACTGCACCATTCAGCACTGAGCTGAACCACCAGCATTTTGTACGGATGAAGTATAAATCTAACCTTAAATTCCCCTCACACGTTCACGGTTCATCTGTGATTGGCGTGCGGATCAACTGCGGCGGCTCCAAGTGAGTGCCCCTCGTTCTCATGCGTCCTCACATTCGTGCAGGACCTGGAGCCTTCTTGTTCGCAATATTTTCCGTTGCTCTATGCGCTTGAACCCATCTCAGGAGTTTATTCCGTTGTTCTCTGCGCCATTCCGACCGATATTGAAATGGCAACAGACTCGCTATATTGCACCATTCACAGCTTCGTAACGTGCTATGTCGAGGGAAATGACTACTATCTCGACCCTCTAATGGTGGAGTATACTTCATTTAAACAGCGTCTTATTCCCATGTGTCACACAGTAGAACAACAGAAAATTGTTAAGATGATAAATAACTGAGTATATCATGTAACAACTGAGGAGATTATTGGTGTCAATGTTCACAAACGTGCTTCTTTTAGGAAAAGGTTGACCTTTAGAACACCTTTTTAACGTTTAAGGGAATTTTTGAGCAACATTGGTAAAAAAATAAAGACAAATGTCTTTTTTTTTATACTGCAAATGTTGAATGTTTGGGCATCCACAAAGAATGAAAATTTCCGTCCATATGATATTTTTCCTCTTTCAAAATCAGCAAGCCACGCCTCTGTACATATCCCCAGAAATCACTCCGGTTTTTCACATTTTCTGTGCATGTCAAAGCCAAGTTTCTACTTATAATGGTTCGTTGCTTCTTAAAAAGCAACGAACGTATTCTACGTATATGAGATGCGTGTTTAGATAGAGAAGTAAAAACAAAATTTATAGTGCTTGTTTTTTGCTTTATTTGTATTAGCTTCATTGTGTGGTGATTCTTGAAAGTAAAATTTTATTTTATACATGGAAGTATGCACCAGTTCTGCATATATATGTCAATACATCTCATAGAGTTCAGGACTCTTATATTTGTGTTTCTATAATAGAAGCATAGCTCACAGTGAGGCTCCAAAGAGCCCTTATGAGTTATCTGCTCAGTTCGACAATAGTATGGTTAGAAGTATGGTTCCTATTATATCGGAGATTAGCTTGCACTGAACTAGTACATTGTGCTAGTGGGAGGACACAACATTCCAATATGTTAAAAAAATTGATATAATTCACCCATCAAATTTACTGAAACAATCAAAATAATGACATTTTTAATTTCAATCCCAGTGTCTCTTAAGTCCTTAAACCGGTTAGGTCTTATCCGGCAATGAATGAAATGGGTGAAATCATGTTTCATGAGCCCAGCATCCATAGAGCTCACACCATCCTGACATTCATATTTCAACATAAGGAAGAACCCCCGGAAGAATTCTTATCCAGGTAATTCAGCCTAACCGAGGTTCCAATTCGGGATCTCTTGAATGTGAGGTAGACACATACCACAAGCTTGGCTAAATTAACTTGTTGCGGATTCATCAGCTTCTCCTCTATTTAGTGTTTATGGTAAGAGTTTCTGCATTATATGAAAACTGTGGTTTCATGTTATTAAATAACTGCAGAAGATACAAATATTTAAAATGAAAGCTAATTATAATTGTCTAAAATATTGCTGGATCATTCCGACCCTGAATACTTCCACCGGGCCAAAGGTTACTTAGTATCTCCGTTTGGCGAGGTACCTATTTGATAAGCTTGTTGCTTTGGTCGTTACCATCCTGTTATCCAAAATGAAGGCACGTAAATATTTTAAGATGAAGGTGATAACAAAACTTATTTAGAATGTTTAAAATTGCGTAGAATATCGAACATAATTTTGAACACACTTTATGTATTTTCTACTGATGCGAGTTTTATTGTTGTATAAAAGAGGAAACATAGAAAGGAAATAAATAAAGATATTGGTGAAACAGAATTGCTTAAATTGTCAATATTATCTTGAATTTATTAAGTACATAATTTGTGGTTTACATAATCTCATTAATAAATTATTACCTGTACTATCAAGTGCAATATTTTAATTTTATTTATTTGTTCGTTTCAGGTGAGTTTTGAGGAACCCTTCATCTGCATCAAGAATTATCTCATCCTCTATGTAGGTATGTAACACTATTCTTTACTCACAGAAGACGTCTTAAAGGGGCTAATTCTAAAGTCCGTTTCAGTAAAAGCTATATATGTTGATACTTTCATCTACCTAAAAGCACATAAACTGGTACTTTATAGGCAATGGAAGGCATAAAATGCCTCTTACGTACAACCGTTTCTGGGATCCATAACCATGCAAATTTCGCAGTTAAGGAACGAGTACAGTAGTTGAATGCTTGAGAATATCTTCGGTTACTTTCTGCAGCAGGTAAAAATTCTGCCAATTTGATAGAAGCAGGCAATTTTCTTTCTCGAGGTACTTTATTAACCTGCAGCTTTAGGGGAATATAGTGCATACCCAAAACGCAAAAGTCGCATACATGTCGGATATATTTAATTGTGATTGGTCTCATTTGCTTATTATACGTCTTTCTTCTTAGAATAACAATGAACATTCTAGCTTCAGGTACGAGAATATCATGACGTTTATTTTCAATGAAATGATAGTTCAGATGTTTAACTATGCATTCGCTTGTTTTCTATGTATTATCAATTTTCAGGTGTGACATTTTGTGTGGCATGCAGCGTAGTGGTAGTGCGCCTGCCTCTGGCGGGTACCGGGTTTGATTCTTGGTGCCATCGTGGGGATTTTTCCTCCACTAGGAGGTCTGGCACGGAGTGCACTCAGCCTCGTTAGGTGTCTGGGTGGCCAATTGAGGAGATACTTGATAAAGAAATAGCGATCCCAGAACACGAAGGCCTATAACCGGCTGGGTGGTCGTGGAGCGCTGACCACGTCCTACCCTTCAAGTCTCTACCCCCTCATACGCCTGTAGTGGGTAGAGGTCAGGGACGCAACGGTCGGGGTAAGTCTTGGCTGTTATGCTGCGGGTTACCTCCATTTATTTTGCTGCTAGAATTGTTTTAATATGGAGAGGAATACGTGTTTAGTCACTGCAACTACTCCTCAAGAGAAAAACATCGTGGAGCGTAAATCCTTTATAGCGTAAGTTCATTCGATTTTTACTGCAACCATCAACACTGGAGGTACCCCATGTGTTGTTTTGTAATAATTATTAACATATAGGAAACAAAGTCAATGCTGAATGACAAGATCATCAACTTTGTTGGGCATCAGTTAATATTCCATGGGGAAATTATTTTATTGGAACGAAATAAATTAGTGTAAATTAAATGCTTCATAACAATAATTGGTTAGTGTTTCTCAAATACACGTGTGCTAAAATCTGTGATAGCCATAAGCACTAATCGATAAACATTTTTGGGATTTGGTATACGGGATAGGAAAATACAATCACACTATTTGAATATGGATGACTATGAACCGTTTAATCATCCAGGAAGGTCCTCGAGAGGCGAACTCTGCCATTGATGGATGTCGCTGTATCTCAGTTAGAAACGTTGAAATCTCGGTGTAATTTGTTCAAACACCCTCTACAGATTGTGTGCAAGAGGTTCCAGTATTTGTGGAACCGTACTCACATTAGGCTAATGTAGATACAACCACAGACAAGACTTCTCCAAGCAATTATTGTTGCTGGCTTCAAGCGGAACTGGAGAGATGAGCATCACTTTCACCCGGGGATCTGCATTAGTTTCAACTGAAAAAGTTTCACAGGTTTCCGGTTGTTTGAGACGATTACTGATTAATTCTACATTTTAATATAAATCGTTAGAGCCATTTTGAGAAAGTCGAAATTTCTGAAAATTTTTCCAAGTAAAAGGTACTTTAGGGTGGAGGAATTTTGTTCAAAATCTTCGTGTCGTGTTCCGTCGTTTAAAAATATTAAACTTAAATACCAACTTCGGTTTTTCACCATAATGTTTAGATATTTTTATATGTTCAATTTCCTGACTATAGCCCACGTAATCCTGTTTAGTATTGATGATTTTTGCGTAAATGATAAACCTCAAGACATAGACCAAATCTTCGTATAAAATGTAGATCTTGTTAAAACACACAGGCGTCCCGGGATAGATCCCAGGTACCCGCATGTGGTATTCGTGGAGGACGAAGCAGTGTCTGGGCGGGTTTTCTCCAGGTTCTCCGGTTTCTCCCGCCATTCATTCCACCAATTGCTCCATTATCACCTTTCCAATTATCCATTTCGCTTGCATTTCATATCATCCTCTTCCTCACTATCATACTTGGTGCTTGGCTGACCACCTGCTTCCAGGTCTTTACTCTATCTGGTGTATAGGTCAATCTGCTCCCCGACAGGCGTCCGACCCTAGGCACTGGCTTTAAGTCCCGGGGTTTAAGTCCTATTTAAGGGTAATCAGGAAAAGAAGAAGAACCATTTCGGATATATTCCTTAGTATTTGTGAAAAATTTACAATATTTACACATTTCTCAAACGGGAGGTCGCCATTAATTTTTTTATCTCTTGCCGTGCAAAGAGAACGCAATTTCAAAGCATTCGCATAGCGACCAGTTTTCAAAACTTCCAATTTTCTAGTAAATGTTGTGCAGTGCAGTGCGATTAAATTATCTTAATTTCTTCTTTAATTTGACTTTTATTTTAACATTTTGACATAATAGTAGCATTTAAGTAGAGGAAGCATTGTATTCCACCCAAAAATTCGATGTCGAGATTTCACCGGAAATATATGCTTTGAGGCCCCCTGAATCAAGAAATGCACTTTTAGAAAAAGGTACGCGCGCGCGCATCTGTCACTCTGTAGGCAGCATAACTCAAAAACAAAAAGTTGGTTGAAAACCAAATTTGATATTTAAGTTTAAGGATGCAACATGAAGATTTTGAAGAAAATTCCTGTACCCTAGATTTCCCTTTACATGGAAAATTTTTCGAGAATTTTGATTTTGTCGAAAATGGTTCTAACGATTTTGATTAAAAGCCATATGTTTAAGATATTTATTTGACAAATTAAATGTATATTTTGAATTTTATGGGTATAGCCCGTGTACTCTGTTTACTCTAGATGATTTTTGCATAGCTGGTAAATCGTCAGAGATGGACGAAATCCTAATGTACAGAAAATTTAGATCTTGCTAAAACACACAATTAATGTACAAATAATTTTTTTATAGAGTGAACCGTTTCGAAGATATCTCTTTTTATCGGTGTGAGTTTTTGAAAACTCAATACTTTCGTCAAATGGAGCATCGTTATTCATTTTTACTTTCTCTACTGGTAAGTAGGGGAAGTATTGTATTCCACCCAAAAACTCGATGTCGAGATTTCACCGGAAATACATGTTTTGAGGCCCCCTGAATCCCCCCCATCCCAATTTTTTTTTTTAGAAAAAGGTCCGCGTGTGTGTGTCTGTGTGTCAGTCTGTCAGCCTGTGGACAGCATAACTCAAAAAAGAAAAGTCGGTTAAAAAACAAAGTTGGTATTTAAGTTTAATATCTTTCAAGGATGCGACACGAAGATTTTGAAGAAAATAGCCCCACGCTAAACTACCCTTTACATGAAAAATGTTTCAAAAATTTTGATTTTCTTGAAAATGGCTCTAACGATTTTGATTAAAATGTCATATGTTTGAGATATTTTGATGACAAATGAAATGCATATCTTGAATTTTCCGGCTATAGCCCCTGTAGTCGTATTTACTCTGGACGACTTTTGTATAACTGGTAAACCGTTAGAGATAGACCAAATTATATTATATTGTAATTGTAGATATTGCTAAAATACACAATTTATGTCTCAATAAATTTTCTTGTAGGGTGAACCGTTTTGAAGATGTTCCTTGTTATGTGTGTGAGTTTCGAAAAACTTAGAACTTTCGTGAAATGGATCATAGTTGTTCATATATGTTAAGTGAGCAAAGACAACACAATCTGAAACATTTGACTATCGCACAAAGCCTATTATATTCTAACATTCCCTTTGCACCTACAAGGAAATAAGCAATAAGATAATTTGTACAAATGTTTATCTCAATTAACAAGAAAGAAGATATAGGAATAAGAGTTTGTAAGAATGGTTAGTACAAGAGTAGAGAAAGTCATGTGAGTGCAACACATCATATTTTTTATGTTAGCTGTGCAAAGAAAACGAAATTTGCTTTACAAGATTTGGCTATCGCTCAAATCCTACTGTATTCCCATATTCCCCTTGTAGCTACAAGGAAATAAACCGTAAGATAATTTCTGTAAATGTTTATGTCAACTAACACGAGAAAGGTATAGGAATAAGAGTTTGTCCTCAATCCATGTAGTATTTTATTCGCAAATGTACTTGAGTTTGTTTTCTTCATTTTTGCTTTGAGGAACTTCTTCTATGAATGACTATTTTCTAGCAGATCTACTCAGCATGTATTAAAACGGTATGAATAATAGATGTTAGGACAAAAGTAGCCTCAAGGTTACATGCTTAGTTATTTTTAAAAATAATTTTTAATAAATGTTAATAAAAATGTGCTACTAGTTAGATAACAGTAACATATTCTCCAATGAACATAATGTATGAACATTGAATAGTATACGTCTGCATGCTGTAAAACTGTCGGCCTCATATCTTAATAATTTCTGATATGATGTAGCAGATTTAACATTGGTGGAGTAGGGCTTTTAATATCCCCCTAAGTGGATATTAAATGGCCTATCTTAACAATGTTAAGATGTGTCATACATAAGGAACATTTTCTAAGCAACTATACAACTCAGAAAGCTGAACTTTTTACAGCTTGTAGGTGTAGTAATGCCCTATTGTAATAGATGATATAATCGTATTTCAGAAAGTTGAATACTTTTCAAAAATGAGTTTTTCTTTTGAAATTTTCCCCCATATTTTAGAGTACGTATTTGTTAAAAGTTCTTTCAAATGTTAATCGTTTTTAAAACTCTTATTTCAGAGTATTTAAAACATCTACACAAACGACTCCTAAAAATGTAACATCAAAATATTAATTAATTACTGAGAAAGTGTTCCTTATGAAGGAAAATTTGAACTTACGGGAAATGAGATTCAAAGCTGAAAAATCTAGTCTCTACATGTTGGTTTTATTTCTTCAATTATTGAAGATAGTTATATTTATCTTGTGTGACCAGTCCTCTATTGTATTCACACCTATTGTCTGCACCAGCTGCACACAAACCATGACTGGAGCGGAGCTGTCATTTGTCGATAATGTATGGAAGTAAATTGCTCATACCGATTTTCTAAATTTTTTCTATATTTTCTAGATTTTATCTAATTGCAAGACCACCAGCTGTCTTTCTATCACTAAGAACTTTTCTCCTCAAAGAAACCCTCATTTTCTTAGTCGACAACCTATCCTCTTCTGGACATGACCCACATATTCCAGTTTTTCAGTTCTTACATTTTCTCCATATGGAGTTTTCAGTTTAACTCCTGAAACCTCCATTGACCACTATTGCTGCTGTACTTAGCAATATGAAATTGTGTGCAGCCATTTTAACCTACTTTTAGGTTAGATATCGAGGAAATTCAAATTACATAGTGAAGAAAAATAACTCACACCTTCATATAAGGGAATAACCCAAAAACTGGTGTTTTCATTGAAAACCACTTGTGTATCGCCTTAATAATTGCCATTGTGAAAATCTTTTAGGACATAGTTCTACTTGTTGGCGTAGATTATCCGAAATTGGTGAAATCAAACCTTTAACTACGCTATAGCAAAAAATTGAGTTCAGAGTGTGAAACGAGTGCAATTTGCAGTTCTCTTGTGCAATACTTGCAAGATATGATGTAAACAACCACATCAGATATTATGTGTATTTGAAATTCCTTATGCATACATATATTAAATTCACCGTTCGTCTCATCACCTTACGTTGAGCATGAGGTCGCTCTTCACAGATAATGTATTTAAGTTTCGTCAGGAACTGAGCGATAAAAATCTTTCCTTTCGCTTTTACCTGCAACTGATAGGTGGCCAGATTACAAGAAACGCATGACGAATCCTAAGAGCAGTGTATGTGAAAACAAATGGGCGATTCTGTCACAGAATGAGAACTTCAGTAATTCTTATACAGGTAGGTATACATAATGTAAGAGAATCAGAAATTTCAAACAATCACAGTCGCTCTAATTTTACAGTCACTCTAAAATTAATTATCCTACTATCAACTACTAACGCAAATCAAAGTTAATGAGCTAGCTATTGTGTATACCACTTATGGATATACAATATTATTGGTAAAATGTAGCTAAAATTGGGTTTGGTTCAACGAAATGTAAATTAACAAGCCAAAAAATAACTCGATAATAACAGAAGGTTTCCAACGAAAACTGCCGATAGCTGAGAACAGCTGAGTATTGTAACAAATCTGAAATAAATAAAATAAAACAAAACCAAACGCTAATTTTCTTGAAAGAATATTAATAACACTCGAACGTATTACTTACATATTATTATTATTATTATTATTATTATTATTATTATTATTATTATTATTATTATTATTATTATTATTATTATTATTATTATTATTATTATTATTATTATTATTATTATTATTATTATTATTATTATTATTATTATTATTATTATTATTATTATTATTATTATTATTATTATTATTATTATTATTATTATTATTATTATTATTATTATTATTACTATTACTATTACTATTAGTATTACTACTACTACTACTACTACTACTACTACTACTACTACTACTACTACTACTACTACTACTACTACTACTACTACTACTACTACTACTACTACTGCTGCTAATGCTGCTAATGCTGCTGCTGCTGCCGCCGCCGCCGCCATTATTAAAGTTTTCACAAGAAGAATTCCGATGCGTTTGTTAATTTAATTTAAGAAAATCTTGTTGCTTGCACTATTCAACTCTATACCTGAATATCACGGCAACACAGGCTGAGTACTGTCAGTCTGGGTGGCTCAGTTGGTTAGATGCTGGCCTACTAATCCCAAGGTCGCGGGTTCAAGTCCGGCCCAGACCGATAGTTTTTAAGTGTGCTTAAAAACGACAGCTCCATGTCAGTAGATTTACTGGCATGTTAAATAACTCCTGCGGGACAAAATTCCGGCACACCGGCGACACTGATGTGATCCTGGCAATTGACAGCGTCGTTAAAAAACAAAATGATTTTTAATAAGGCTGAATACTAGGCATCATACGGCAACAACGCTAATGTAATAGACTGAATCTTCCTCTTGAGTCTGGTTATACATTAGAGGAGAAATTGAGACATCTGATCATTTAATATACTAAACGGAATGGACTGTGGGCGGGACACCGTTCGAGTTCTGGTATATAGTTTTCTCCAAAACATGATACCTTTGCCCCACTGGTTTGCCAAAGACGCCATTACTTTGAGGTATGGGTTTTTAAACGTTTGCGGTTTAAAAATATAAAGGAACCACAAGACGGCTACATTGTCTCTCGCCCAGTTTATAAGGGTCGCCTTTTGTTGACTAATGGTTACAGTTCAACAGCAAAGGAAAGCGATTCCCTTTGAATTTTGTCATGTTTTAGCAAGAACTATACCATCTTGACTCTATACACAAATTCGTTTGTGTTCGAAGGCATAAATAATACAAATTAAAGACCAAAACTCGTTTCTTAGGCAGCTCTATTATGCATAACAAAGAAACGATAACACTGTTGTTGACAAGGGAATGTTGGTATTAGCAACTTTCCATACATGAAGTATTTTATTTTAAAAGAACTAGTTTTGTTGTCAAATACGCCCCTCAAAGGAAAGGAGCACCTTTGCTAATATGTAATATTTTTAGTTCATAAAAAATATTTGGTATCGCCGCCATACTCGGAAAGTCGTTGTGTTGGCAAAGTTAGTTGCAGTTCATAAATGGATGCCTAAGTGTTTACAAAAGCCTTGCAAGGTAAATGTCATAGGTATAAAAATACAAGCTGTCTTTCTTATGACGATGAAATTTATGGGTGTCAAGGATTAAATGGTTACAAGTGAGAACAAAGTTAATCGTTAATGTTGGAGGTAATTCCAATGTTTCGAAATTGGCCACTTACTCACCTCATCTGAGATTAACAATCGTGACGCAATCCAGCTTAAGCTTATTAGTTTTCACGAAGAAGAAATGACTAGCGGACATAATCCGTTATTCAACAAGGAAAGAAAAATACCAGTAAACGTGGACTTCGACTTTTGACCACAATGACTGTGAAAAATTCTGCTTTTACAATATACATACTTACAATTCTTGTTAAATTGATTCAAATTAATTTTCAGAGTTCTTGATATAAACCTATTATAAAAATCTGATGTGTTGTACTCGCATGACTTTCTTGTTTTGTACTAACTATTCTTGCAACTCTTATTCCTCTATCTGCTTAATGCTAGTCTTTTTTAATTTTTTATTTATTTTTTTAATTTTTTATGTGTAAGTGGAATATGGGAATACAGGACGGTTTCAGCTATAGTGACATCTTTTAGAGCTGATCGCTACATGAAGGCTTCGAAATTCCGTTCTCTTTACAAGACCAGGAGATTTAAAAAAAAAAAAAAAAAAAAAAAAAAAAAAAAATCTCCATTTGAGAAAAGTAAAAGTATTAGAAAACTCACACAAATAAAAAGGAATATCTCAGAAATAGCTCACTCAGCTAAAAGTGCATTTGTATTGTATATATGGACTCATAAACTGCCTGACCTCACGTGCCCTGCAAACTTTTATACCAACGATGGCGTAGCCAGATCCTTCTCGAAAGTCCAAAAACGAGTCGGCTGCCGGACACTCCTCGAATGTTCTGGAAAACCTTCTGTTGTCGCTTGATGTTGTTACTCACGCGTTCGCTGGCGAGTGCTGTGGCAAGCTTAATCTTGAGCGCCTTTGTTGACTCTCCGGTCTGGTATGAGATATGAAGTAGCTTACCCTCGATTGTCTTTTGTTGTGCACCGCGCCCGGCGTCACGATGCGTTAAAAATTAGGAGTGTAGGAGAATACCCCTCTTTAACTTTGATATATTTCTGCTTTTTTTGATAGTTTCTTTCTAGTTTTTTTATCTAATTTTCCTTCAGCATACAGACTTTGAATACCTCTGTCATTCAATGCATTCGCTTTACTTATCGAAAAGATATACAAGTAGGCAAATTGAACTGCCTGCTGTTTTCAGACAACTCTTATTATGCAAATACAGTCACAGCAAGATCTCCCTTATCTGAATCCATGCCTCATACAATAGGGTTTTGCTCTCACTATGTTTCGTAAAATATTTGTATATACTTCATAACAGACGCCAACAAACTTATGCCTTTAATTTTCATATCTACGAATCTTTCTTGAATATTATTGATACACTAAAAGCTGCACTGCAATCTTTTGGGATACTACCGGTTCGTCAGTATTCGTTATATAATTTTAATAATAACACTTCATGCAATCCTAGCATTAAGCGGCTTATGACGGCATAAATCGTGCGAAATTACCTTATTTGGTGCCATGCCAGAACATTAATGACGTAATTACCATTGCAATAATACAGCAAGGGCGTCATCACCGCCACAATATAAGTTTCTGCAACGTGCCTGTAGGAAAATCTGAAAATACTAGTAATGTTGTTTCATTAGTCAAACTAAGGCATTTTTCGTTTCTCCATCCGTAAAACGTTTCCTAAATTATTTTTGTAATAAATAAGCCCTCAGTACTCTTGGCTTCGTCCATAATGTCAAGCGGAATGCAATCCACGTTTTCAATAATTTTATCGTTGCCATCCATTTTCTTCTATAAGTATTGAAACAAATGAAAATGCTCCTGTTTAGCAATCATATTAAGTCATACACCTCTGATGTCTGATAAATTATAATTTTTATGTTATTTTTACGCATTTTAATTGCAGAAAACCTTGTACCTCGGTAACACGTGTATAATTTTTTTCATCCTGACACTCGTAAAAACATACACTCATGTCACAATGAGTCAGTTTGTACACTAGTTCCGTAAATAACTGTTCTGTAGAGATAAAAGACCATATTTAATTAGTTCCACATTTATTATGTCATCACCTTTTGGCTTTTTATTCTGAGGAGTATTTATTGCTGTGTGATATTCTTCCATAATTATTGAACCCACATTTGTAACATTTTCAACAAGTCATATTTTTGTTCTCTTTCCACTGTCTACGAGCCAATATCGTATACAAAAGCTTGCACAACTGCCTTCTATTGTTTACATAAAGGTTTATCAGGGTGTTTTTAACAAGTGTGGTTAAGACTTAATAGTTGACATTCGCGTGCGCTGGCACCTCCCTGTTGCTGTGCACTTTATCGCTTACATTAGCAGGTCCTGTTGCTATCCTTGATCAAGGAGGAGGTCCTGCTTTTATTCACTTATAATTACGCTGCCATGCATTTTCATAAGATTTAATGAACCTAATTTCTGCTTCGTGCTAGGTAATGCCAAGGAACATTCGGGAGGAAATTACGCTCATGGGAGTTGTCCTTGCTTTGCCCACGAAGAATTAGGCCAATAATATCAAATTATTGTGGTCACGAACCCTTTAGATCGATATACGAGTATTCTTATTTACTTTAAGGGGAGACTGTAGTCCTATAACACCCATGTTAAATTGGGCAAACTCGTGTACCGTTTTCTTTATGAACTATTAAAGCTACAATGTTGAAATTTGGTAGGTATAATACAAACAGCGTAGCCATTTTTTGGTAATTATTAGATAAAAATTATGCTCACAGAAAAAGTTTTAACGCCGGCCAATTATTTTTAACATTTTAGGTCATGAAATTATATTTTACCTTTCTATTCGTGATTCAAAATTGTTATACAGTATCAGTACATTTAAACATAGTTGCGGAAAGTGCTGTATAAATTTCATTTGAGCTAAATAAGTCAATTTAGAAAACATGTGGAGGAAAACTTAAATGTAGTTTTCACAAAACTTAAACATTTGCACTAAACTTAGTACATTCCTGGGTTATACTCACACTGTTCATGAGTCTGTATCTTTTCTCTACCTCTTTTGGCATTCCTCGATTTTTCTTACCCTTTTGAAAAGTCTTTCCAGTTCTAAATCTGCTTTTCGAGGTGAATCTTATCTACTATAACAAACGTTTTTGGATATTTTGTCCTGGTTCTTTTCAAGACGTTACTCTTTGCTATATTACCCTCATTAAATGGCTCAATTGAGTCATAAACCCCCATTTGTAATACTTCTCATCCGATAAGAACAGCAACGGCGGCGCCGTGGCCGAGCAGTTAGCGCGCTCGCCTACCACCTAGGCGGCCCGGGTTCGATCCCAGGGACCCGCATGTGGTATTCGTGGTGGACGAAGCGGCATCAGGGCGGGTTTTCTCCGGGTACTCCGGTTTCCCCCGCCATCTCATTCCACCGGTGCTCCATCTTCATGTATCATCAGTGTCACCGCCTGCGGTGCCGTAGTAGTAAAAGCGGGCGTTAAACACTACAACAACGATAAGAACAGTTTTCAGTAATTTAGTGCATATAATAGTGTTGAAACTTTCGTTTGTATTTTGAATTCGTCCAGGTGGACATTCTGCCAGGAGGTTCACCTCTGTTAGACTTCTGAATATTATTTAGTTACTTCACATACTAAATAAGGCAGTGAATGGTTGGATGACACTCCTCACCTCTTACTAATGAGCGGTTATATTTGCATCTCTTGGGCATAAGCCCTGGTTTGTATTTGTATCTCTTGATGCCTTATGAAAAACTATAGCCCATATTGCCTGCTTCATTTTGTTCATGTCATCAGTGTTGTTTCTTATAGTCGTGTCCTAATATGTTTACAAGTTACCAATTTCCTTCTCTGTTAGCCTTCCTTTCCCAGAAGTTAGTTTACCATCTTCCAGATTTGTTCCAGAAAATTCTTTGCAAACATTCCTTAGTCTGGTTCCCATTCGTTTCAATACGTGTCTTATGCATTCTAATTTTTGTATCTCACACTCATCATATAGTTTACAGCAAATACTTTCATAAAACCCTTGCTATCTCCATTTCCTAAATATTTGAACTACCTCACTCCATATACGTTGTTTTACAAACTTTCATGCAGTGTGACAAGGAAACAAAGGCAGGAATAGGTGGTATAACGCAAGTGCAGCATAGCTTTTAAACTTACTTGCAGGCAAAGTGGGATTAAAATAAATGAATATTCTGAAGCTACAATGTTCAAAATGTATAAACAATTGATATTTTTGGCCGAAAATGACTACAGTCTTCCCTTAAGAATTAGGAATAACGCAGAAACAAAGAGAAAAGCGTATAGTGATTTGTCATATCAGAGACAACTGTAAAACTGAAGATTATTATTATTATTATTATTATTATTATTATTATTATTATTATTATTATTATTATTATTATTATTATTATTATTATTATTATTATTATTATTATTATTATTGTTGTTGTTGTTGTTGTTGTTGTTGTTGATGTTGTTGTTGTTGTTATTCATTGGGCATTAGTAATACGTACAACTGGACACATTAAGCACTTCTTCCGATTAAACGTTTGGTCATATAATAATCCAAAATTAAAACCAATCAGCACATTTAGAGCAGAATACTGGGAAGTGTTGCCTTCATTTCACTGGTGTTTATTTCAATAGTTTTCTTAAGTACAGGATAACAGTTTAGTATTCTAGGTAGTTATTTACCAGCAGACGGTGTTATTTGGAGCAGTTGGGCCGTGTATATTGAGAATCATATTTATGGTAAGTTCACTCAGTTCCGGAATCTTAACTAAAGACGTGACCAGGAGATTTTCGGGTTATAAAATGTACAGACAATTAGATTACCGTAACACAAACGTGAAGTTTTAAATGCTGAGAATTGATCAAAGTAGTCGCATTTAAAACGTCCTGATATATACGGTAATAGTTTAGACGAAATGTCGTTAAAATAAATCCCGTTACGTTTAATTTAACTGGTAATGCGGTAGCTTGAATACTAATGAAAACTATTAAACATGGCGACCCAAATTCCACCTCATTTCCTTGTTACTACGTGGTCTCGGTGCTTCTGGTAGAGTACGTTGTTCTAATTCAGGGTTAATTTGTTATCTTGAACTATTTTTTATCACATTGTTTCATACCATTGACTTTTTGGTCGTATCGGGGGCTTAGACTTGAGAAACAAGTGAGTGTTACTACTCGTTTAAATCTAGGGTTTCTTAACGTTGGTTTTCATCATATTTAACATTAAAGTTACATTCGCTCCCACAGTCATACAGTCACAGTCATAAGGATATTGCGTGCATAAGATTAGGAAAGTTATAAACTTCAATATGAAGTAATTGCCTAACCACAGTAGCTGGCTTTAATTATTGTATGCAAATTATGTTAAATATAAACAACATAGCTAATAACAGCGTAGAAATGATTACTACCGCGCAGGTGGAACGAACCGACCCCTGCCCTTTGTCATTCGGCGAGAGAATGTAGTGTGGCCAAGGCAAGTTCAATCGCTACCTCTCCTCTCGTGTCCGTGCCTGGTATAGAATATTGTATGCATTCTTTGTAGAAGAGAGAGCCGAGAGCGAAATGTGATTGTGTTCGTAAAATAAAAGTAAGTAGAGAAAATGGTGTGAATGCAGTACGCTGCATATAGATTCTTTGTTACGCATATCAAGAAAGCAGGATAGTGAGAAATACAATAAAATACTCTAGCGCAATTTTAGAACAGGCTTATTAATTTATTAGTCCTTCCATTTGTAATGTTAGAAAATGGATGTGATGTGATGCACTCACATGGCTTTCTCTATTCTTGTACAAACTGTTGTTATGAACTCTTATTCCTCCATCTTCTTCATGTTAATCGAAATAAACATTTACAGAGATTATCTTATCATACTACATATTTTTGTAGGTACAAGGGGAATATGCTAATACAGTAAACCGTGAGCGATAGTCAAATCTTTTAAAGCTGGTCACTATATATAGGCTTTCAAATTCCGTTCTTTTTGCACGCCCAAGGGATAAAAAGATGAATAACCTCCTTCCATTTGAGAAAAGTTTATTGCAAAACGCACACAAATAATATGGAATATTTTTGAAATGGTTTACTCAAAAAAAGGTATTTCTACATAACTTGTGTGTTTTATCGAAATCTAAATTTTTGTACCTAAGATTTGGTCTATCTCTTACGGTTTACCAGTTATGAAAAAGTCATCAAGAGTTAACAGGACGTAGGCTATAGACAGAAAATATACATTTCAGTTGTCATTAAAATATCTTTAATATATTGCATTTTAATCAAAATCGTTAGTCATTGTCGAGAAAATCAACATTTTCGAAACATTTTCCATATAAAGTGTAGTTTAGGGTGGAGCAATTTTCTTCAAAATATTCGCGTCGCATCCCTGAAAGATATTAAACTTCAGTACCAACATTGGTTTTTAGCCGACTTTTCATTTCTTGGTTGTGCTGTTCAGAGAAAGACGCGCGGAGATCTTTCTCTAAAGCTGTTTTTTTGGTCCAGGGGACCTGAAAACATATTTCCGGTGAGATTTCGACATCGAAATTTTGGGTCAAATACAATACTTCCTCTACGTACGTAGTAGAAGAGAGTGGACTTGTAACATGCGTAAAGCTGCTGCTGTTTCGGTGAACCATTTTACTTTTACATTACCATTTTACAACTTCCTTTTCATGCATCTCAAAGAGCACAGGTTGGGGAGAATTAAAAGAAACTGGCTGCTATAGTACAATGTTATGACATCGTTTCTACAGGGGCAATAAACCATTAATGTAGAATAAGAGCCACACAGCTGCAGTCCTTTTGAGTCAGGCTATAAAAATGCCTACTTTTATACGCTCAACATCATATCGTAAACGTACTAGATTTTAGTAACGAGGGAGTATCAGCCTCTTCATTCTATCTTTCCTATAGTTAAAGCGTCCCATAAACAGAATTTATTAGAGCTACATAAATTTAAACACAAACATTTGCCTTTTCAAATTCACCCATACATCGTTACCATTTTTCCTTGTTGAATAGGATAAAGTAACTCATGAATTTCGAAATTAATTAATTCTTCCATTTATTTTTGGCCTTCAGTATCTACGATATCTACGTAAACGTTGAAAAAGGTATACTTAAACAATGTTAAATATTACCTTTATAAACTGAGAAGATATAGTACTCAATTTTTAAGATAAATTTATTTTAAAAGTTGCTCGGATATCTTGTTATCAGTGGTGGTCAGAAATTGATCCCCCCGCCCCCACAGTCGATAGTTTTAAGTTCCGTAATATGGGCTGGCATTCCAGGGTTGATGTGTTACTGATTAGTTTAAAATAATATTATTTTTTAAATAATTACATTGAGTGTAGCAATATTTCAAAAAATAAAAAAGAGCACAAGTGATGTCCTGGAAACTAATTTAAGTGTAAGGATGATTGGTTGTGCATATACCATACATTAAACTCTAACCGTTGTATTAAAATTCCAAAAAATATCCAGTTGAGACAATGTATTACAGGTGAGTGTCGTTTTAATGGTATCTTAACTACAAGTGCAAAAGTTATTCTTAGGTATAAAATAGCAAATAATCTCAAATTTTTAAAAAGAATAGATTAAGAAAATAATGAAAGTAACTGTAGCAGGTGCATTGAGGGAAATTATAAATACGAGTTTTAAAACATGTCCTTATGTTGCTGCGACATACATGAGGTCTGCATCTCTTGAACTTATATGCAATGCACAAGGTTTTCTTCCTTTTACTTGACTTTCAAGGCTCAAACCGAAAACGAGTTATGAGGCCACATTAATTCTGTCTGCTTTTGGAACCTCTTTCTGTTCCTTTTGTGTTCATTATTGCGCCACAAATATAATGAACAATTACATACAAACTCCATTTCCACTGGAAATCACAATATATATAATTTTTGCTGCTTTATCGACAATCCCACAACATTTTAAGCAGAAGTGTGAATATTAATTGATGCATAGTCAAAGTTTGATAACTTGTAAGCATTCCTGAAAAATATTACCGTTTGTCTGATAGTTTGTGAACAGGGTTCGAATGAATGCAGCAGAGCATTCCCGTAGCTGTTTTGGAAATCTTGCAAACTAATCAAACTCATGTGTGCTCTTTCCGTCTCCCCTTCCCTCACTCCTTCCTACATGCTACATCACTATTTACTAGTTTAGGCATTTATCAAAGAAAGGGGCTTACCCAGAAAAACAGGATTAAAGCCACAGTTTCCTAACATTTCAAACGATTTCATAAGCTAATTACAAATTTGAAAGCTAAATACAAATCCATTTAAAAGACTATTTCATAGTACATAAACGCGTTAAATTATCATATACGGGTATTACCTGATCGTTCTTTTGTTTTACTCAGTGTCACCAACTGTATCCAATAAATCGCTAACGAACAGTTTATGGCATATTACAATCGATTAACAATCAACATAACGACCCATTCCAATTTAACAACTGTGTTTTTAATAATAATAATAATAATAATAATAATAATAATAATAATAATAATAATAATAATAATAATAATAATAATAATAATAATAATAATAATAATAATAATAATAATAATAATAATAATAATACATGTATCTTTCTGGAATAAAAATTATTTGTTAATGTTAAAAATAAAGTGATATTTATTTGGGGTTATAAACTGGTTTTCTGTTATAACAACAAGAAAATCTCGAAATATATGAAATTTTTGGGTTTCGTTTTGCTCAGTTGGTATTGCTGAATAAGTCGAAATACACTAATCGCAATCAAAATTGTTTATATTAATTTTATAGAATTTAACGTTTTCGGTCAGTTCTTTGCGATATAATATTCAAATTCATGTTTTGTTTATAAAATATTCCACACACATATCATCCAACGGTCTCACCTTCCCAGATAAATTTATCGCCTAGGTGAGAAGTTTTACGATATTAGTGGGATAAATAATTGCATTTTGCGTCCTAGTTTATTACCGCTGGTCGGGATTCTTTGGAAAGACATAGAATGTGTTTAATTTTAGCTGGATTATAACTTTTATATTCCGTTGGTTTAACTCAAGACGCAAAAGAAGGTTAGGACCTCTATTTCAGAAATAAGGAACCATGATGTTGGTACTGCTGCTGATGATCATAATGCTTTGGTAAACTGAAACCTCCCCATGTCATAATCAGTGAAAAATGCCATGTAAAAGGATTATAGCATTCGAAATTATCATTAGAAATTAGTTCTTTTATTTTTATTTACTCCATTTGCACTTTAGTTCATTTATTATTTGCATGGAAGCGTTGTAAGTATTACTTTAGTCCTGCATACTGAAGGTTATACTGGGATAGATACTCCTAATATCACAGTGTGCCTACGCTGCCAGACAAATGCCCGTCTCAATACAGGTACCTAGGTAAGCCACCTGCCTCACATTCAAGACATCTCCAGTTCGAACTTCGTTTACAGTGTTTTTCTTTATCCTGAGAAGACAAATGTCGGTAATTTTAAACTCTGTTGACCTCCGGCCCATATGACCATCACTTCACCCATTTCATTATTTCATCGCCCGATATGACCTAGCAGATTAAAATACGTTAGACTTAAAAAAATTACATCTTCAAAATAATTTGTATATAGACATCGATGTCTTTTTCAAAGCAAGTAATAAAACGTGCCTAGTTTTGCTTCGTTTAAAAATAGCAGGTGGACCAATCCATATAAACGTTTACTGTTTTTGTTTAATAACAGTTCCACGTAGCAATATGGTAAATGTAAATTTAGCTTTTGCGTTCCCGAAGTAATATGTATTGTCATGCAGGCCGCGCCGCACAACAAAGGACGGTCTGAGCGAAGTTACTTCAAACCGCATACCAGGCGCGGCACATAAAAAAGGCGCTCAAGGTCAGGCTGCCTCACACGAGCGAACACGTAACAACAATCAGAGCGGCGGAACTGTAAGGGGTTTTCCAGATTATTTGAGAAGTGTTCGGCAGCCAGTGTGTTTGTAGAAGTTGGACAAACGTCCGTGTTTGTGATCCCGCTTGTAGAGAGGCGAAGAAACGAGTGGAATGGTTGAGTAAGGAAGAGGAGTTAGTTCTCAGTTTGAGAGAGAGAGAGAGAGAGAGAGAGAGAGAGAGAGAGAGAGTGTGTCTGTGAGAGTATGTTAACTGTGTGTGTCGTCGCGTCGTGAAGGAAGATAGCGAAGTATTATCAGTGTTGAGTGTATTTTTGAGTTAATATTTGGGAGACAGAGAAAGTGAAGAAAGACAGCAAGAGGAGTGAGTCAGGCTACGGGAAGAAAACAGTTGTGATTTGTAATATCACAAAAGACTGTAGACTGTGATATCATCACTAATAGAGAACTGTGCATTTGTGCAAAAGTTTTAGAAGAAAATAAAGTGAAAAAGTAATTGGACTGATTTTATCGTTTTATCACAGCACTAAAAGTGAAGAAACATTGAAGTTTTCAAGGAAAGAACAATTTATTTTTATAAGATAGGAAGGTAAACTGGTTAATTCCTGCATCACAAATTTTGGCATTGAGTAAATTAATGCTTTATTCTCAACCACTTCGTTCAAATGTCACTTAGGTATTAGCAAGGACGTATGCCTGTATTATTGAGGACATTTTGTCTTACTTGAAGAGAAAATGTTTTGCAGTTAGTTCCTTTTCCACTCGTTACCAGCAATAAAGCTTTATCTTACAGGAGGAATCTGGAAATATGAGTTCAGAGAATTAGATTTAATTTGTGTTTGTTTGCACAGTTGATAGATGATGTAATTTTAAAGGCGCTCAATTACTTTGTCATCTGCGCTGTTATAAAATGGAACACGGCAAAAGACAGATAAATTTCAATGTAAAATAAAAATACTGGTAACAGCGCAAATAATGATAAGTATACCAGATAAATGAGGCAAAAGCCAACATTAAAAGAAAGCTATAAAAAGGTTGAAAAGGTATGAAATTTTCATATTTAAAATTCTAGATCCTTAGGTTAATGTTTACCATTGCTAAAAACTCCAAAACTGTTTTGACCGCCTCGTTATCGTCCGTAAGGACCTCTTCAAGTCTGGCAAGGAGTAGCAGAGTGTCGAAGTTGCACCAGGGAAATGCACTCTAGCAGCACGTGACGGATCTAAAAAAGCTTGTCGCACAATTGATAAATTGTTTGCACAAGGAGGTACATTTAATGCCTCAAGGTATCACATGTCATACGATTATGGTGAAGGATGTTTGATCGTATTGTAAAGAATTTTGTTGCACTTAAAGAGAAAATGTTTTTACTTGGTTCTTTTTCCATACATTTGAAGCTTTTTTCTTGTAGGAGAAAGCTGGAAAGATTTAGGGACAAAAGTTGTGCTTGGGGTCAAAGGACCAGGGTTTTTGTTTGCATGAAGTGGCACAGATTTTGTAGGTAACGTAAGATGGTTTCAAGGTGAGACGGGAAATCGGCTAACAATGTTGCTCGTCTTCATACCTCAGGCAATGACAGAGGTCAGGGGCGACTGCCTTCTGCTACTTTCTTCTCCTCTACGCCGACAACAAGGATGTCCAGAATAGTGGAGGGCTACTGTTGATGATACCGACATCAAGAATAGAAATCTCACCTTGAGCTCTAGAGGCCATGAAAAAGTACCGTTCATTTAATTCCCTCCCGCATCAATTATAAGTAGCTGTATTCCTTTGTTTATTACCTTTGGTACAACATGCGCTGTTTACCATTCGTATTTTCCAAATACTGCACGTGGAAGCGTTCTTGGTCTGATAAACGTAGTATTTGTGTGTGTGTGTGTGTGTGTGTGTGTGTGTGTGTGTGTGTGCGTGCGTGCACGCGTATCTGTGAACAAAGTACTTCCCCCCCCCCCCGTTCCCATTTCATAAACTACCCTTCTCCTGGACGATTTTCCGAAATTTTCAATTTTCTCAAAAATTTCTGGAAATGAGTAGTCGGATACTTCAATACTTTAGTTAAAATGTATGGCTTGTGTTTTCTGAGAATAGACTGCGATGTGTTCTTCATTCGGAAGGAAATATATAGGATAAAGATACCTAATTCTGTGGTACAAAGTTTCGCTCCTTGCCATGCTTTTATTCTGCAATAGTTAGTAGTTATGAAGTATCCAACAGATAAATGAACAATTGTACTTTCCTTTCTCAGCAACTGCTGATAAAACGATCAAAATTTTGTGAGCATTGGACTCCTTACCGAAACAACATTTTCAATTAATTTTAAACAATTAATTGGGGGTAAAGATAAAGATAATAATGCTAATGACCGTTTGTATTTTGTGATGTATATGAAAGTCAAGAGAATCAATGAAATACATCATCATGGTTTTTGAAATCAGAGAATTAGCATGAATTAGGATACCGCTAGGGGCCATTGTCACAAACTTTATTTCTACAACTTTTTAGTATATTTATACAACTTTTTAATTCTTAATTAGGTAAAATATGTTCTAGAACATTCTAATTGGATTCTTGAATCGTTTTTAAATGACTTTTGTCCATTTAAGACCATTACACAACACTTATTTAAAACTATCACGAAATTGTGCTACCTTACCCTGCCTACACAATGTTCTATAACCGTAAACAATAAGAGACAAAAACGTATCGCACACAAAATGTAGAGCTTTTTAAAACATCCAATTTATTTTAAATACAGTCTTTGTTTCATTAGTTGTTTCATCGTCATTGGTTTAAATTTTTATACAGCGTAATTCTGTTTGCAAAATTTAAAAGCTCAGGCACTGTAAATTACGAGATTGTGATTTTCCAATAAAAGCTTCCTAGCAATTGATTAACCTAGCTGAGCTAAACACGCTGATGCGTTTTCACTTTCTCTCTTAACTATTTGTAAGGTAGAGGAAGTGGTACATCTATAAAGCTACATTGATGTTTTACCGAAAATAGCTACATCTTTTAAGGTATCCTGTTTAAGAAAACAGGTTGCCCTTGTGTGAGAACAGGATAAGTAAAAAACGAAGGCTTGGAAAACAAACACGAACTACCAATATTGTGGGAAAAAATGCGTTATTGTTTTCAAAAACAAGTTGAAGAATTTTCATTGAAATATCGAATTTTAAAGATATTTGTATCCCAAATGAAAAATGTCTTGAATGTTTTGCGAACTCTTGGGAAGTTCTCATCATTTTAGATGCAGTTTTTATAATTTTGTACGATTACTCATTGTAATTGGCTTGAGTTTTCAAATACTGCAGCACATTTCTTTTTTATTTCCTTCTCAAGGTCATGCAAAGAGTAGGGTTTCAAAGCAATCAGGTATCATCGAGTTTTTTAAAGCTTTGTTTATTGCTTGAGCCTAGGTTTCTTGTACCTACACTGAAATAGAGAATTTTTTAGAAGAATAAGCCTTTGTAAAAATAGTTTGCGAAGAGTGGTTAGAAAAAGTCTTGATTGTAACGTATTCATTGATATGAATTGTTCTGTCCTTTCTTCCCATTGTAAGAGTTTGTTATTCTTATTCATCTGATTATCCTCCCCTTATGTACGACTTAAACCTCTAAGACTTACAAGCCAGTGCCTAGGTTCAGATGCCTGTCGAGGAAAAAAAAAAATAATAATAATTTTGTTGTTTAACGACGCTGTCAATTACCAGGATCACATCAGCGTCGCCGGTGTGCCGGAATTTTGTCCCGCAGGAGTTCTTTTACATGCCAGTAAATCTACTGACATGTAGCTGTCGTTTTTAAGCACACTTAAAAACCATCGACCTGGGCCGGGTTTGAACCCGCGACCTTGGGATCAGTAGGCCAGCGTCTAACCAACTGAGCCACCCAGACGCCTGTCGGGGAGCAGACAAACTTATGAACTGGACAGAGTAAAGACCTGGAAGGGGGTGGTCAACCAAGCACGAGTTATGGTAGTGGGGAAGAGGATGCTATGAAATGCAGTCGAAATAGATTAACGGAAATGTGATGATAGAGCAGTTGGTGAAACGAGTGTCGAGAGAAACCGGAGAACACAGAGAAAACCCGCCCAGACGCCACTTCTTCCACCAAAAATACCTCATGTGGGTCCCTGGTGAAAGGCGAACGGTCCAACCGCCCGACCGCGGCGCCGCCAATATGCAAGAGCTTGTTACTGAGAATAAACATTTTAATTCTCTTCCACATGTTGTAAGCTTATAACTAAACAGTTCATGCTTAATGTGTAAGCAAAGTATGAATATAATTAGTATAAACCGCGAGTGGATGCAAGAATCACCTCTTGTATGAACAGTAGTAACACGTATAAATTTGTTATTGTTAGTGAAAGTCATATATATTTATAACACCAGATTTTGATGTTATGGATAGTTCCACTTTCAGTACTTCATATTGCTTTCTGTTGTAGATAAAGAGGTGAGGGATTTACCAGGAGTACATTCAGGGAAAAGCGGCATTCGAGTGTCCACTCTCCTCCGTGGCTCTTTTGACTAGGCAATACTTAGGTTACTCTGTTACACAAGTACGGAAGTGGGTACGCGTCAACCCATCCGGAAAGACTATTGAAAACCTTGGTAGAGTCGCTGGGTGTCCAGCTTACCGGATACTATCTCTAAAGCTTAGTAAGGAGTTATGCAACCCTCTTGAAGTCCCCCCCCCCCAGACGTACTCAATCTCCCATGGGTATCGGGAACCACTACCCGCCGAGACCAACCCAATTCGAACAACTCCCATACGAGAGGCACCCGAATATTCATCCCGTCGTACTTCTAGTGACACCAGAAACACCATGAGTGTCAGGGGTTCGCAACAGGGAAGGACTCCAGTAGGGCTGCTGGTTGATTTCGAATATGAAAGCAAAATTACATACTGAATTTCAAACAATCATGCCTTTCTATCGTTGGAAGTATATTTTGTGATTATCACTTTTATAGCTTTTGAATAAAGCTGTGGTATCAATTGAACGAAATGTCACATATTGAAATACTGAGAACTGACTGCGTTATTCACTTACGCATGAAATGAACAAAAAATTCACTGCCTTGAATTTTCGGCCTATTATTTCTCCTTTATTTCCCATTGAACTTAAAGTTGCACTTAATATTTTCTAGTGATGGAGGATTTTATATAGACGTTTGTAATACTTCAAAGAGTATTGTGACGCCGGACCGGCAGTCAACAAACGACGGACGGGCGCAACTACCTCACGAGCGAGAGGGTAAAGACGTTTAAGGCCGGACTGCCTCACGGGACTGCTGTGTGTATGTAACTATTAACAGTCGAGACGGCAGAAAGGAAAGGGGTGTCGAGAACGTTTTCGAGACTTCTAGCTGAGTCATTTCCGATGTGTCTGTAGAAGTCGAGAAACGTCCATGTGACGTCATCCACAATATTTAAGGAGCGCACAGGCTTGTGTTTTAGAGTTACGTTACGGATATGAGTCGGTTAGTGTCAGCGAGCATGAGACAGCTTTGTGCGTGTATCGTCGTCTGATACTCGTAAAAAGATACAACTAGCGTCGCGAGTGATTACGTCGTGCGTTGTAATTCGTGCATGAGAGACAGAGGAAATGGAGAAAGACGCTCAAAGGACTGAGCAAGGTTATGAAAAGTAAAACATGTGAGTCGTGATACCCCGAAAAACTGCAGATTGTGTGAGGAAAAGAAAACTATATATTTGGGATAAAATTTTAGAGACAATAAAGTGATAGAAAAGAAACCGGAGTGACTTCGTAACTTCGTCACAGAATAATTGCAGTAGTTATTGTTTGTCTGTAAACTTGTTGTAAATGTTCAGTTTATACGCAAGAACTAGCATGGAACAGTCGTACTAATTTAAGAGAAGGTAGCAGCACTTTTGTGCTTCTATGAGAAAACCATCTCCGTGGCCTTATTTGCATAATGCGTTGCGCAGCTAAACTTGTGTAAGTACCTAGGTAATTTACATGTAATGGCCGTAGGTTATATGTTTTACAGCATCTATTGAGAAGTGAGTAGGGCCTTAAGGTGAAACATCTGCTAGCGAGCATCATTAGAGCGTGCCCTATTCACTGGCAGGCTTCAAAGGCACTCTGGAAACGTTGCAAATGTTTCCGATAGGCGCTTTGTGAATGTGATTCCAACCCTCGTGGCATATCGCTACAAAATGGGGAAGGAATACAAACTCAGTTTCAGGTCTGCAGTGAAATATTTCCACTTATTAACAGCGTTACTTATGCAATAGCTGACTGATTCTCGCTACTTTTGTAGGATTTGTACATTTTGGGAACACTGAAGTATATTTTAGGCTGTTTTCATAAACAAAAAACAAAAACAAAAAAACAAAAACAAAAAAACAAAAACAAAAAAAAAACGAAAAAAAAAACCCAGAGGTTTCTATTTTTATTGCAAAAAGTGCGGCATACCTTAAAGAATAAATCTGCAAAGTTTTAATCCGCTAGGGGGGGGGGCACTTAGTTTGGACGCAATTTTTAAAGCGGCGCGCCTCTGCCTTTTAAATAGGAGGCTTGGAATAAGTTGTTTTTAAACAAGGTGATAAGTGTTCTGCTGCCTATGCATTCACCCTACCTAGTTGAGCAATAAATCCCCATAGAGGGCAGTCATTCCACTTGTCGTTTGTTGATTTCTGAAGTTATTTACCATGCTTCTATTTGACTTGGCAGATTTCTATTTTTTGCATGCTGGTCGTGTGTATTTTATCTTACTTTTGAAATAATTTTATAAGTTTACTAGGTTATTTGACTGTAATTATTGATATACAGGATGAGTCAGCGCATAATTTTAATGCGTGATTCAAGGGTTATATTTCAGTATTTTATTTCAGTGAAAGTGTGTTAGTCAAAGTCTTATTGTCGAGCTAGAGGGCATTAACATTTTTGAAACCCCGCTTCGGGTTAGACCAATAGGTTGCAACTCGTTTGTACTACTTTGGAATAAGATTAGCTGTATAGCTTTAATTTCGAAGAATACAAAACTTTCTTTTAAATCTTGATTTAATTATTGGCACTAAATCCACGTGTTCTAAAGTAGATGAAAACTTATAACCGATATTGGCGCTCATCTACTAATTCGGCGGTCAGGAAACGCACCTAGGAAATGCCTTACATCACCGGCATAATGCGCAGGTGCTACATCGTCTTGGAACCATATAACGTTCGTAGTCCTTAAGAAATGTCTTCTGGAAGTCCTGGCAACGTATGTTGTAAAAAGACAGGAAATGTGGCCCGTGAAACGCGGAGGAAGTAAATAGTCCTATGACTGTGTCATTCACAGCACCAGTCCAGATGTTCACTGCAAACCGGAATTGATAATTTGTAACTGTAATTGCTCTAGGGATGGACTCTGCCCAGCCCTCTCGTGTGAAAAACTCGTACGTCCACAATATGGTTGCAGGAAATCTGGTTAATCATATTGGCTCTCAGTCCATTTAGCCATCCAGATGATGCTTTCCTAAGTCTCCAGAGACGCACACACTCATTTACTTCCTCACTCGTACTTCCAGCCACATAAACATACTCACACATGCAACCACAAACACCATGCCCAAGGCGGGCTTGAACCCATAACCCTCTGCGCGGCGGAGCGCCAAAGACACACGCTCTAGCGGCTATGAGGGCCAACCTCAATGCGTTTATGAAGCTAGACAAAGTGTAGTAGGGACGGAAGGTCCTCTGGCCCCAGTGCTTGATTTCGAGTAACAGTTACGTATGTAATTACTGTTCGCGCAGATTTCTAGTAACGAAGACTGACTTATGCATTGCATATTTTATAATGCGCTGTCAAACTGCAGGCTCTTTCAGTAAATGGAGCAATTTAGTAGGTATATGCAATAACTGAAATTGATAACGGAAACCGCTACGTAATATCCCTTACCACTTAAGGAACAAAATGCAAGTTTTAAGTTAATGGTGTGTAAACAATGTTAAAAACAGAATACAAGCGATATTAAAAAATCTGATGTGTTGCATTTACATGACTTTCTCTACTCTTGTACTAACCATTCTTACAAACTCTTATTCTCATATCTTAGTGTTAGTTGAGATAACCCTTTGTACAAATTATCTTATTGCTTATTGCCTTGTAGGTGCAAGGGGAATATTAGAATACAATAGGCTTTATGCGATAGTCAAATCTTTTAAAGCTTTGAGATTCCGTTCTCTTTGCACACTTAACATTTAAAAGTTGAACAACGATATGCCATTTTGCGAAAAATTTGAAGTTTTCCGAAACTCACACACATAACAAGGAATATCTCCGAAATGGTTCATTCCTGCAATAAAATTTATTGAGACATAAATTGTGTATTTTAGCAAGATCTACATGTTTTGTATAGTATGATTTGGTATATCTCTAACGATTTACCAGTTATGCAAAGGTCGTCCAGAATAAATACGACTACAGGGGCTATAGCCAGAAAATTCAAGATATACATTTCATTTCTCATAAAAATATCTCGAACATATGATATTTTAATCAAAATCGTTAGAGCCATTTTCAAGAAAATAAAAATTTTCGGAAGCTTTTCCATATAAAGGGTAGTTTAGGGTGGGGCTGTTTTCTTCAAAAACTTCGTGTCGCATCGGTGAAAGACAATAAACTTAAATACCAAATTTGGTTTGTAACCAACTTTTTGTTAAGAGGTAGAATTGGAACTTAAAAATTCAATGCCACAACTGGGATTTGAATAAATAATAATTACCACGTGAAGGTTATTTAATCCTGGGATATAAAGTACTTACAATAGTAAGTCACCATTGGGGTAATTGTTTCTGATGTGAGACTGCCTTTGTGGTTTACCAGGAGTAATACGAACTGGCTTGAGAATTTAATGCCATTCTGGCAGTTTGTCACAATAGCTCAGTGGTTAGAGCGTCCGCCCGGCAAGCGGAAGGTCTGTGGTTCAAATCCCAGTTGTGGCATTGAATTTTTAAGTTCCAGATCTACCTCTTAAACTTGGCCCATACACGGCTTGTGTGTTTAAAAACACCAACAGTAAGTTTGTTGGCATAAATAAATAACAACTTTTTGTTGTTGAGTTATGCTGTCCGCAGACTGACAGACACACAGACTGACATACACACGGCCCTTTTTTTTCTTCTAAAAATGCTGTTTTTGGATTCAGGGGGTCTCAAAACATATATTTCCGGTGAAATCTCGACATCGAATTTTTGGGTGGAATAGAATACTTTATAGTTCAACATCTATTGGAGGAGATAGATTTTCATTATAGCCAATGACATTTATATAAATGAGGATATCAAGAATGTGATTAGATATTAGAATGACATTTGGCTCACATTTCTTTAGTTGCTGGAAATGCATGTTCTAAATATTAAGTCTCTAACTTCAATACTTCAGCAAATTACCTTTTTTACTTCGGTGTATCTGGAAACATTGCAAATGTTTTCGTTAGGCGCTTTGTGAATGTGATTCCACGCTTGGTGGCCTTAGGGGGAGGAACACAAGCTCAGTTTCAGGTCTATTGGGGCGCGGCGAAATGTTGGCACTTATCAACAGCGTTAGTTATTCAATACACAGCAGCAAAATGCTCGCTACTGATTTGTAGCATTTGTTAATTAAGTTCGTTTCCAACATAAACGTATACACTTCAATTTTCATGACATACTTCGGGCTGCATTTTAAGCCATCTCATTGTAAAATAGCTGTGAATAGCAGTTATAGTTTACATGGAAATATTGCGGAAGTTATCAGCATTCACTATCACGAAGTTAATTAATACACCGGAGCGATGCACTGAACATTGTTTGCTTTTTTATTGACATTGCAAAATGTATATTTTTATCTCGATCATTCCACAGTATTGCGTACTGTGCACGGACGAGTCAAGGGTTCAAAAGTGTTGGTTGGCTTGGATTTGAAAATAGACGAAAACATTAATTCAGCACATTAATATATATTTTATTTGTCATGTAAATATGTTAAACATAAGTACATATTCCAATTAAAATCGTTAGCGCTATTTTTTACACTCTCAAAGTTAAGGAAAACCTTTTTCCAAGTAAAGGGAAAATAAAGACAAAAAAAAAAAAAAAAAAAAAAAAAAATCTGATGTGTTGCACGAATGACTTTGCTTACTCTTGTACAAATTATTTTTAAAAACACTTCTTTATCTATATATGGTGGTGGTAGCGGTAGCGGTGGCGGTGGCGGCTTTAGTGGTGCTAAGAGTTGTTCCTTTCAAAATTTAAGTATGAGTACGGCAATCACATCTACTGTCCTAACAAGAAATGATAATTCAACATAGCTACATGCAAACACAGAGTACCTATATTTAATTAACTCGAAGTGCAAATACTTCATTGAATAAATATTATGTTCCGTTATTATGTTAACCATGATATTTCCTGCTTTGCATTAGATCATATTTCAAGAGTTGAAGTTCAGCTAATTCACATTACATGTTCAGCAAACTCATTTTACACAGAAAATCGCTTTAAAATGTTTGCAATTTTCAACATAAGTACATTGTTAACAGTTTACTTTTACTAAGGTCTATAGAATTTGACTAAATAGTTGAGACTAGGCGGACCACCTGAAACTTAGAAACGTCATCTTAAAACGTTCTGTTTTTTATGCAAAAATGGCCCAACCCATTTTTATCCAGTATGATATGTAACATACAGAAGGCCCCATTTACAAAATGGATTATTCGCACTTTTGTTGCTTTTCCGAAGAAGGTTTAATTGGAGCGCAAAGAAATATTTCGCTTATTTTAAGTTTTTAAAACGTTACAAAATAATATATAAGCATAGTATTTATAACATGGCTTTGTAATTTACCACACTGTTTAGAAATGGTTTTTACTACTAATGCTAGTTGTATAACACTAACTTTATTACGATGATGTTATTATCATTACCATTATTATTATTATTATTATTATTATTATTATTATTATTATTATTATTATTATTATTATTATTATTATTATTATTATTATTATTATTATTATTATTATTATTATTATTATTATTATTATTATTATTATTATTATTATTATTATTATTATTATCATCGTCATCATCATTATCGTTATTATCATTATTATCATCGTCATCATCATTATCGTTATTATCATTATTATCATTATCATTATTGCTATTATTATTGTTGTTGTTGACTCTAAATGTGTATGGATCAAATAATACGTTCAAATGATATTCTTTTGGCTGTAATATATTGCCGCAATAATTTTAGACGTTATTTTCAAGTCTATTTCAGAAGAAACATTCACCATAAATATTGTAACACTGACATTCGTGTGGAAGCATCCCAACGTATGCTCCTTGGATGACATCACGTTGTCAAGGAGTCAGAGAGAGAGAGAGAGAGAGAGAGAGAGAGAGAGAGAGAGAGAGAGAGAGAGAGGGGGGGGGGTTTATGGAGGCTAATTGAGAAAGTTGACGTAGCAGAATAGTTTTAAGTGTAGCTAATAGTGTCAATTTGTGCTGAGTGAGGCCATAGATAATTTTATTGTAAAGTTAAAGAAAATTGACGTAATTCAAGTGAACGTTACTTATAGTACGGATACTGTACATTTCAGATAACTCATTTCTCATCCACTTCTCTCCCTACAAGGTCGAGTTACTAGTCAGCTTAGACTAGCCATCTGCTTGCTTGGAGGACGCATAATAGAATTCATTACAAGAGGCTTTTTTCTGGCTACCTTCATTATACACCGTGTATAACTTCGCTCATTCATTCATGTTTGTTTCCTAGGATATTTGCAAATCAATTACAGAGATGTAGGTAATAACAGTTGGGTGGAAATTAGTGCTCGTTAGGTAGGTTAGGCAAATGATAAAAGTTTACGTAAACAAATAAATATTGCAATAAATAGGCCAGTTTTTCTACTCTCAAGTGTACGTAAGGCCAAGAATGTGCCATTACTATTCCCTTGTGAACGTTGCCGACTGACAGTTCGTCCTCAGCATGTTAAAAGCTACCGAACATGCTATTCTTGTTTTTTATTTGCGATACCGTACATGGTCGCTGCCCACCGGACCAGGGCAATGTGGTCAGTAGGAATGACCACCAGATTGTGGGCTACCGAAACACAATGGCAAAACGCGCAGGAAACCAACCAGCCAGCTATACATAGATTCAGAAGCTGTAATCCTTTGCGTAAAATATAGCTCGAAGATAAACAAAACAGAACAGGCATGCGGAACAATACTTTTCCTTAGTTTGTAAATTCCCAACATAGGCAAATTAATTAACTTCGGCGTCCTTCTTAAATCGACGAGTATATGTAACAAGTTAGGAAATTAAAATAACTAAGATAGGGTCAACCACCTCCTGAACCATCAGGGAGTCAGGAAATGTTTAGTTGACTTTATTCCACCCGGTCTTCAATTTATTCTTATCAGGGTTTCAATTAAATAGGTAATACTTTTGTCAGGGCGAAGTTTATCATGAAGTTCTAAGATTATCCCAAGCTAATTAAAGCTATCCAGTTAAAATGGTTCATCCCTGCCAAACTGCACCTAACTCCTACACTGACAGACACTACTTGCGATCCTGAAACAACCAATGAGATGAAGGATGAATGAAATGTTTGTTGAAACGAAATGGAAGGACAGGAAATTCGGGGATAGTTCTGGTAGGTTGGCCACGGAAATTGAACCCACGATCTCCCGTATACAAGCCTCACACTTACCGCCGAGTCATGTCGTTCGGTTAAGGCGGATAGCTATCTTTTTCTTGAAGTCTGGTAGTGTGATAGTAGAAGCGAATATCAGCGGACTTCACTGCTAGAGAATTGCTTACGTCAGCAGTTATTTAAAAAATCAAAGCTCGCTATAGAAGTCAAGGGGTGCTACACAAATGTAACAAAAACATCTTTCCTCTTTTGATGGTAACTCGCTGTGCTGTATTATAAATTACACAAAAGGTTTCATTTGAAACACAGTCCTCGTCCATTGGGTATCGCCATTCAGCTTTAATGATCGTTAGTTGAACTACATGCTAATCATGAGGCAAATATGAGCAACGGAGCTAATTGGTAGTATGGAACGTCGATACACAGCTATTGAACCTTAGGTAACGATTTATTAGAAATGCACAATGGCTGGCTCATGACACTGACTGTGTTAACAGAATAACAGCACGTATGTAATATTTACGTTCACAACTAAGTTTTGTCAAAAGTGTACAAAATTCGTAAACTTATATTTTGATTTCTGCTATTATCGGCACGTGAATTGCTCACTTCTTGAGATATTTTAAAAGCCACTTCAGACTTTAAAGCATAATAAATGCAATATTCAAATTAGATTTCAATTTTTCATTGTTGCTTTGCATGTAATATAATCATTTTAATTAAAACGTAACTTCCAAAATGTAATCATATTACAGTGCTAGCATAAATTTCATAGTTTCTAGTTTTATACATAATTGGGGTCACTGATTAAATGATAATAACAGCGTCAGTGAAGAAATAGGAAGAAGAATTCAGAATGCAAATAAAGCATATTTTGGATTATTAAAACGTTTTAGGTCCAGACTTCTTTTAAGGGAAACAAAATACAACGTATAAAAACCCCTAGTAAATCCAGTGCTTATATGTGGCTGTAGTTATAAGTCTAAGTAGATATTACAAAAAACGTGCAGCAAACAATCCTTCGAAATAAACAGCGTTGAGCAAAGCTCGTGGACTAACACGTCTTGGAATTGGCAAGGATGCTGACACACATTTAGAGAAGGAAGGAGGATGCACACAGGTTATGTGCCGTTGTCTTCTCGATAAGCTCTGAGTAAAGAAAAGCTTATATAATGCCAGAAGTCCAATAGGCATTATGGAAAGTAATGCTGTGGAGGTGAAGAGGTAGGATTCCCACAATAATCAGATATCGAGATTTCGGAAAGATATTGAAAACCCCAACGCCACCCCAAAAAAGAAGTTTTTAGAGAAAAGTCTGTATGTGCAGAGACACAGGAATTAGGAAAAATATTGAACAACATTGTTAAGTCAATCACAGCTTTTTCATGGTGGGATACGGAATAAAAAGATACGGGGTAACGGAGGTTTGTTAAGTCCTGAAATCGTGAATAGGTCTGCGGTAGGACCTTACCGAGGTTTCTGTTGTTGTTGTTGTTGTTGTTTTCCTCAGTCTTTATAACTTGCCTACTAACTCGCCTGCAAAGTGCTCTTATAAACTATTATTGTTACTATTATTCTAATTATCATTATTATTCTACACTTCTTTTCACTCGAGATGACCACTTTCCCTTTCGTTACAAGTATAAGTACAATATAAAAGGCTAATGCGTCTATCAGTTCTCAAAACATAGATTGCTTTATTTTTTATTTATTATTATTATTATTATTATTATTATTATTATTATTATTATTATTATTATTATTATTATTATTATTATTATTATTATTATTATTATTATTATTATTATTATTATTATTATTATTATTATTATTATTATTATTATTATTATTATTATTATTATTATTATTATTATTATTATTATTATTATTATTATTATTATTATTATTATTAATTATTTATTTATTTATTTATTTATTTATTTATTTATTTATTTATTTATTTATTTATTTATTTATTTATTTATTTATTTATTTATTTATTTATTTATTTATTTATTTTTTTTTTTTTATTTTTTATTTTTTATAACGGATTTTGTCTCTCTTACGGTTTACCTGTTAAACAATCATTCAGTTTGAAGATAACTGGCTACTCCGAAAAAAATTCATTGTATGCATATTGTCATGTAAATATCTTAAACATACACTATTTTAATTCTCTTTCTAACAAGTTTTAGGCCACAGACCTGTTCCTAGGCTAAATAAATTAGTCACTCCAACTTTTCAATTGCCGTCCAATATTTCTTTGTTCAGAGGGTTGATAAAGAAAGGCTTTTCTTGGATATTCGTGCATATCTTGAAGGGACCATCCTTAAAACATGGTCTTCCATGGGTTTTGCTCTTATATTGGTATTCCTCATTCGGTCTAATCTTCTAATCCAAATTTCCCTAGCGTACTTTAGTGCTGGTTTTGAAACAATGTTATGTACTCTTTGTTTCACACATATTCTCATGCGTTTGCCAAACTGTCTTTTTATACATTATCCAAGTTTGTTACAGATTTCTATGCTTTTATCAATATCTGCATTTATATTTCAAATTGATATTTTCAATTGATATTTAGTATTTAAAAGTTCATGCTTGCTCCATAATGTGTTCGTCTGTAACTATTTTTATTATTTTGTGTTCTCTTCATACCATTGCCATTGCTTTCGTTTACTTTCCAGAAAAATTAATCATGCGAAGTTGGAAAGTGGGGAAGGAAATCTTGAAAATCTTCGTGTCACATTCTTTCATAGTTCTTCTACTTCTTGTTGTTGTTGTTGTTGATGATGTTGCTATTGTTATTATTACTATTATTGTTATTAATATTACTATTATTATTGTTATTAATATTATTATGATCATTATCATCACCATTACTATTATCATCAATCATCATTATTATGTACCGAGTCACAAAACGTACATTTCCGGTGTAAACTTCTGAAAGTTTCAGAGGAAAGCAAAACACGGTACTATTTGTTTATATATCATGAACCAGCTATCTGATCCGATGTACGCTATAAGTAAAATGAGTGGAAAGTAAAAAATCTGATGTGTTGCATTCACATGACTTTCTGTACTCGTACTAACTATTCTTAGAAACTCTTGTTCGTCTACCTTGTTAATGTTATAGTCGAGATAGGCGTTTGCAGGAATAATCCAATTTTCTTGTACGTGCTAGGGAATATGGGAATACAGTAGGTTTGAGCGATAGTCAAATCTCTTAAAGTTTGTCGCTATATGGACGCCTTGAGATTCCGTTCTCTTTGAACGGCAAATAGAATGGATAACGACCTCCCATTTGAGAAACGTGTAAGTATTGCAAAACTCACACGGATAACAAGGAGTAGCTCGGATATGTTTCACTCCACAAACAATTCATTTGCAATAAATTGTGTGCTTGAACGAGATCTTTATTCCTTTTACAGTAACATTTGGTCTATCTCTTACAGATTACCAGTTATGCAAAAGTCATTATGAGTACACAGGACTAAATGTGCTATAGCTAGAAAATTCAAAATATAATTTCATTAGTCATAAACATATCTTAAAAATATGACATTTTAATCAAAATCATTATAGCCGTTTTCTAGAAAATCAAAGTCTTCGAAAAAAAGCTCCATATGAAGGTTTGTTTAGGGTAGGGGAATTTTCTTCAAATTTGTCCTGTCGCATCCTTGAAGGATATTAAACTTAAATACCAACTTTGGTTTTCAACTGACTTTTTGGTTTTGGGTTATACTGTTCATAGACACACACACGTGCGCAGAAGTTTTTCTAAAAATACCTTTTTGAACTTAAGCGGCCTCAGAACATATATTTCCGGTGAAATCTCACCATGAAAATTTTTGGTCAAATACAATACTTGCCCTACTTACTACACGTAGTAGAGAAAATAAAAATAAGACAAGCTAATCTATAGTTATTTTTCGGAATAGTTTCCCATCCGAGATCTGTTCAAAATACAGGATACATTATCTATTTTCCTGGCTATAGACATGTATGTTTTAAGTTAAGGGGAAACCCTGAAAAAGTTTAATCAGGCGCTCTGTGTTTCTAGAGAGATATTTTACCGTTACACTCATACCCAATGTGTAATACCAACTAAAATCCTTGTTACGCAAGTTTGTATTTGTGGACAGTGTTGTTACACAAAACTATAATCCGTGAAAAGAGCAGAGGGAAAGTACAACATTGGAGTGATGCCCACTATAATCTGCAACATACGAGTGTTGTAATCAGTTACGTGTATGTTACTTAACAAACTTCCGCTCTTTCTGCTCTGAAAACCCTAACATTAAGCCTCAAGTAAGATTTGTTCATGTGCTGTATGCACTTCCTTGGCTGTTCCTTTAGTTAGGTAAACAGGAACTTCCTTCAACAAGGACATCATTAGCTTTGTTGTTCAAATAGGTAATAGGATTACTCCAATGCCAAGTAACACGCTTTCCCTTAGTTCTAAGGATAGTAGTGCGTATAAACATATTGTTGCATGAAGCAACGTGGATTTAAAATACCTCACACTTGTCCTAATTGGACTAACAATAAGACCAGTATTCACCACAATTTCCTGAAATGACAGAAATAATGAACAAGAAATCGAATAGAAGAAATCGAACATCTAAATATATATTTGAATAATTTATTTTATTTTTGTTCTTCTGGATACTGCGATGATTGAAACAAAGCGCATTAGGGAAAACCCAAAAAAACAAAAATATCAAAATTGGTAATATTGTATGAGAATTGCCGCTTCGGATTACTTTCAATATGGCGTTTGTGGCGGACCAGTCATTTGACAGGTGCATTTATTTTCGTTACGGTAAACATATAAATAAATAGAGGAAACGGAAATCTCGTAAACTAAGATGATGATGAGAATGATTAAATCGAATTCCTTTCTGGTCTAGTGGTTAGTATATTAACCTTTAAATCCAGGGTGGTGATTTCTGTTTAACTAGAATTATACCTAGCCTCCTCACAGCCTGGAAGGATGAATCAGAAAGACAGCGAGAGGGGGAAGGGAGAAAGAGGGGAATCTCTAGTAAATAAAACCAACGGAATCCAATGGCAGCGACGTGCTCAGACGCGGTTTGAGATACCGAAGTCGCTCTTTCTCCATCAAATAGCTCCTTAATTGATTCCCAGGGATCTCACGAGGCTTAGCTCATTTCGTACCAAGCCTTTCAGTAAGGGGAGGATTCCTGTGTGTCAGGATGGAACCCAGGTCGTCGTTCCCAGAGCGTTACAAGGACAGCTATAAATGAATAAAACCACTTATAAATGACAATTTACCCCAACCTCAATCACACATCCCGTCATAACAGTAGTTAAGCCCTAACAAGGACAGGTACATTGGGCGCACCTCGACTTGTCCTCAGCCTGCCAACACTCCTTGACCTTGAAATGTCAACCTAATACTAATATTATACCTGCTGCAGCAAACGCATCACTGGAAAAGGAGAAAGGGTTTGAAAGTGACGAAGGCGTTGCACTTAATGCATGTATATTACATTGTGTTTTTTTTTTCCGTGGTAGTGAATAATAGAAGTAATACTGAAGTCAGAATAATTTATTATCAGCACATGACCGTTCCGATAACCAGGTCATCAATATTACTCTTGCTTACCTTAAAAAATCAACAACTGCAGTTTATACTTTGCTGCAAGAATTCAATCCTAAGTTAATATTAACAAATAAAAAGAGAATAAAGATCGAGATAGAGTTTAAGTGCCAACATTCAACAATTAAATATGATTGTGTGCTATGTGTACTAATTGAATATTAAAAGTTAGAGGTTTTAGAATATTTCATGCACACACAGGATATGTATATATTCTATTTCAGTTTTCATTTAATCATTTTTTCTAATTTTACATCCAACTGTGGCCTCACTTAATGTAAGTTATCACGAGATTCATACTCAAAACTGTTTACTTGTTCAAACTTTATCAATGAGCCTTTTTAAACTCTAAAGGTTACTCTCTGCCTCCTTGTCAATGTGACGTCATCCAAGAAGCATCTAATTTAGCTTGCTTCCCAGATCGAAACTGGAGGTATCAGTGTCACTATATATATTCAATAAATAGAAATCCACAATGACAGCGCGACCGGGAAGTGACTCAAAGAACATTATAGTTAAAAAAGAAAAAAGGAAAAAAATGACGTATGACACAATCCTGTTTGGGGGATTCATTCGCAAGGAATACAGAGGAAATGAAAGACTAGATTTTGTGTCCAAATAAACCGTAAGTATAACATACATTCACCTTAAAGTTACAGGGAGTCAAAAATGGACAAGGAATCAAAACTTCAATGTCTTCTGTCAGGACTTTCCATATGGTTCTACAAGTGATTGGAAATTAAAATGCTCCAAAGTGATTAGAATGTAGCAAGACTTTAGAATGAATAATCGCAGCATTGCTGTTTTTCCATTTTTTTTACAAACCCATAATTTTGCATTTTAGGGATTCTTTTCTCGTTAACCGGCTATTACAAATGCTGCTTTTACATGAAACAAAGTAATGAAAATATGAAATGCCTGTAGTAACATTATCTCGAAATAATGTATTTTACTGTAACATATTAGCATTAGACGAGACATGATACAAATTTTTTCCTCAAAACTTTGAAACAGCGAAGAAGTTATGTAGAAGAAATGTAGTAAGTGATGGGAAATAGGTTAGTTTTAGTGGGGATATTTAATATGTCGTATGCTACTGTATATTAGAATAAATTTTTGTTAAATCTGCAATAGCAAGAAACAACCAACATTATATATGACACACACAAGGGTAGTTAAGAAGGAATTGTCTTACTGAGAGAGCTTTGATCAGTTTGTGATTCCGTTAACCCGGGCCTGGGCAACTCGCCTTAAGCGACCTTCATCTGCTGAATGTACAGTATGACTGCAAGGCCGTGAGCAGGCTGCGGTCAGTGGCCACCAGTTGCCTAGCCCTGTGTTATGCTACCGTTCTTTGGTAGCCATAATATCCTCCCTGGTCTTCTTGCTTCATTTCCCTACACTTGACACTGGGTTTTCAGCTGAGAGCCGGTGGCAAAAAGACTTGCTCGCTAATGTCACAGCTGGCTCGATAGTTACCAAATAAATGTATTAAGGATAAGAGCCTCCAGATAATTATCAAAGAGGAGACATGCAAATGCATGATCATTATTTTTCTTCATTTAGTATTTTAGTAACTGCCCTTCGCAAGTATTCTGTTCCTATCCGCGGTTTTACTTTTAGAAGGAATTAACTCTCATCCTTAAATTTTTGTTTGAGGTTTGCATGTCCTTTTTCAGCTATTTTAGGATGCATGGATGGATTATCTTGAATATCTACGTGTTGCAACCTTTGAATATGCTAAACTTAATGCGAGGTTTCATATTTATGACTTTTGTCTATGACTTAGGGGCACACACACGTACACGCACGCACGCACACGCACACTCATACTCCTAGGAGCCTATGCGATCATTTTTCACTGTTTGTAATTTTCTTATTTCCGGTGAAATATCGATATTAATATTTTTTGCAATGCAATACTTCCTCTACACACTATAACTAGATGCTAGATGAAGTAATGATGTGATAGGTCGTCTTGCGATTCACAAGAAAGTAAATAAGAAGCCCTGTAACGTAACATATGAAACAATAAACATCTCAAGTTTTCTAAAAACTGGCTCTTTTGATAAAGATGGCATAGGTTAAACAATGGAAAGGAACACCTCTAGCATAGGGCTGTACTCCCAAGAGCAAATAGGTTACAGGTGGCATGACGACAAACCACTGGGACGCGTAGAGCTTGCTAAATATCCTGGCTGGAAGACCCGCCCAGAGACGGCAATATACCAGCCTTTGAACCACATCCACCTCAGGTATGCTGTACCACCTCAGACAGCGAAACCTGGAGACATACCTGATACATGAAAATGAAACGTATGCACTAAAAGGGACATGAAATAGTGGTAGTAGGAGTTCCAACCCAGCATTTGCCATGTAATTCTTTCTGCTCATGACGAAGGATATTAATAATATTCAGGCATCTGGCTGGCGATAGTCTTGATGTAGTTTAATTAAGGGTTACTAATTATACCGGTTGAAGGGAACTTATTACTTTCTTTCTAATATGTGCTTTATAGAAGCATTACAAACACAATAGTCTAATGGCATTTTGTTCTTTGATCAGCGGGTTTCGAAAAAAAAAAAAAAAAAAAAGATTTCTTGCAAATTGAATGCGTAATTCCACAAGAACATACCAAAATGATAGTTTTTTGCTTGTAAGATGCGTAGATTAACTTATTTCTGACATAACTTTGTTAGTAATTATGGAACATCACACAGGGTTTCGAAATAACTAACCACATAAAAGAATTGAAGGAATACTCCAGGCAGCTTTTTCAGGCGTGAAGTAACTCCACAGCGTTGTGTTGAGGTTGGTCAGAGGATTGAACCAGTTTCTGGACATAAACAGGTCGCTCGTTGCAGGGTGGTGTAATGTTTCTGGATCTAACGATTCTGATTGGCCAACACTCGCACAGTAAACATTGAAGAACCTTGCATGGTATTTGTTTACGTTCACGAGACACCACGCTGCGGTGGTTGTTTATGTACTGATGTAGTGAAAGTGATAGTCAGACAATCTGCAGTGTTGCCAGCTTGTTTTCGACAAAACTATCTTCGTAGGAAATGGCCAGAGACAAAAACGTAAGATGCGAAATTTGTTCCAAATACCGAGATCTATCACTGGTTTAAATTAATGTAATAGCTTCCCTTCCACCTGTATAATGATAAACACACACAAATACATTCGCAGGCCAGTTAACTGTACCCGCGGCTCTCGATTTTTCTCAGACACCTCTTTAGTAGGTTTGAGGTTCTTTTAGATGCCTTAAATCTACGACACGGGACCACCGGGCTTACTTCTCTTCCGGAGGAAGCCGTACTGTTGATTTTCACGCACTAAAAGGTCCATCGTCCCCCGCCGTCGACCAAATTCGACCAAAACTAAGGAGTTTGTAACTGGTATGTATTATTTGTTTTCGTAAGACACTGGAGTGAAGAAAAAATATAATATGCAAGTTATCCATTTTAATAACTCCCCTTTTGCAAAATTAACTTCATATTTTGCATCGTTTAAAGGAGGACAACTTTTTGATTCCAAAGACAATATTTACTGAGTAGTTCTCGTGTGCTTTAAAATTACTTTTTTTCTGGTGAATGTCTCTTTGTACAGCTCCATATTGCAGTTTTCATATCGCTGTATCCTTAGTCCACTTTTTATGTTTTGGCTAACGCTGTGTGTTGAAAGTCTTTGCTCCCTTATTTGCATTTCTTTTTTATTATTTGGACGTTATTGTAAGAACGCCAGGTAGGTAGGAGGGGATTCTGTTTACCAAGCTTCCCAGGCAACGAGAGATTACACAGCAGGCTGAAGCTTATCCCTGCAAAGGTAAATAAGAAGCTGTGTGAAGTATCTGATGGTTTGCTGGAGTAATATGTAAATGTGTAGGTAGCTGCACAAGCAATATGTTCTTGTTACAAGACAAAATGAAAAGCTTAGTGACATGTTTATTGAGGTACGGTATGGAAACAACAAATAAAAGGGATGGCTGCCAGGCGCAGTGCTACGTAAATTATTGTGGTGTCTCACCTGCTACACTATTTATTTATATTTATATTCTTGAAGACCCTGCTGCTGAATTATACAGGGACGTTTTTCAGTGTATACTCTACAAGAAAGTATAGTTCGCAAAATGGGTAATGAGGGAAAACTATACAATACCGTCATGATAAAATTGTATCTTTTGTATGAATTTAACGAGCATTTTTTTATCGTTTAGAATATGGATGTATTAGGCGATTGTGGTTTTATTTCATTGGGCCATAACTGGACTAGGAGAATTGCGTCACTGCATTTCGTGCCGTAGCCTCTCTTTTTGTTAGCCACGCGCCACAACATAATTTTTTCCAACGTGTGCCTGTAAGAAAACCTGCTCATACAAACTAACGCATTTTATGTATCTTCATCCATAAAACTTTTCATATTGATCTTCGTAAACACCTTTTGATTTATCTGGAATTAATAAACTGTCAGCACCATTGGCTTCGTAGGAATAGTGCATATTTTTAATAGTTAACCCTCCATTTTCCTTTATAAGCGTTGAAACAAATGAAACATCTGCTTAGCAACCGTATTACGTCACACATATGTGATCTCTGATAAATTGTAATTTTATATTTAGCAAATTTATTAGCTCTTTTTACGTATTTTATTGCTAAACTTGCTTAAAATGTATGTGACGCGCGTATAATCTTTTCGTGAAACTTAGCGCATGAGCGAAAGCTACTCGTGTCACATTCAGATTGCTTACATAAATAGATAATTGTTGTGGCTTATGGTTAGGTAAATGGAAAATGTGGAAATTCGTATACTAAATCATCTTTGTTATCATTATGGGAAGAAGTATTTTTGGTTCTGCAGTGTGTAGAGTTCAATGTAAGTAGCAAAGAAAAATGTCATCGATTTATAGTTTTAAAATAATATCCGTTAGCAAGGAATCGAGCTTCCAGATATTCTAGATGAGCAGTTTTCTATGAAACAGATTTACAAAACTAAATTAGTCCTTCCAGGATACGCGTCTGGAAAAATCCACACCAGCCATCGAAAAAGTCGGGTATAGTATAAGAAAATGTAGTGTTTCTTCTATGTGAAATTTAAAGGACCTTTATTTTTGAGGATTTGTTGATTTCGCGAATCAATGCTCTGGGTGCCATGTTGTAATTTGTATTAAACAAGGACAAAGTAATTAGTGACTTCTTTTTCTTTGTTTCTAAGTTAAGGGATTTCACAACGTTCAAAGTCTATGAACTGGGCACTTCGTTATATTTCATTGATATCTGAAATATTCACAGAAATCTACAAAGCCTATTTTTTAACTAAAGAAGCGAAACTTTCCCAAATGCTGAATGTATAAGATGTTTTGGCTTTAAAATATATATTTCACAATATCATAAAATATTTTTTTCATAGTTTTATATTCTGGAAAAATATTTATTTTAGGAAATTCTTCTTCACATTTTGGTTATCTCTATTTACTAAAACTTTAAGTTCTAAAATTGATATTTTGAGGGACGTTAGACCGTTCGCATATCATCAGGCGGTCTGAGTTCGATCCCAGGGAACCGCATGTGGTATTCGTGGTAGACGAAGCGGTGTGTGGAAGGGTTTTCTCCGGGTTCTCCAGTTTCCCTCGCCACTCATTCCACCAACTGTTCCATCACCATCTTTACATTCATCCATTTTCCCTGCATTTCATACCATCCTCTTCGGTGCTTGCCTGATCGCCTGCTTCCAGGTCTTCACTCTGTCCGGTCCGTAGGTTTCTGTGCTCCGCAATAGGGGTCTGACCCTAGGTACTGGCTTGTAAGACCTACATAAGGGGAGGGTAATAAGCTAAAAAGGAAGAGGATATTTTGAGAATTTCGTACTTTCCGCACTAAGTCTTACCTACTGATACACATCCCTATAATTTATATTTATTTATATAAACTGATTATTTGTTTGTGTAAATTGTGGGGGAACATACGACATTGAGCACAAGTTATTTCGCAGTGCTTTTCATATGTAAAATTTCATGTTGTGCAGAGGAAAGGAACCCATACTGCTGCATTTCACCGGTGGTGCTTCACATCTTCGTAATATAACCATCCAGGTGCGTAAACAAATGCTTAGTCTATTATGTTCACGTAATGAAATTTCCCCTGGTTAACTCGCCTTCCTTTGTGCCGTGTAAACAGCAGGTAATGTGAATCAGAACTATGCTTCGTGGCCCAGGTTAGCATTATAGCTAGGAATAGTATGTGATTTTATGGGATTGTGCCATATGTTTGTGATAACGTGTAAGTAGTAAAGATTGTACGTAATACATAACTTATCAAATTATTCCTTTTGTGTATCTTTTAGTATACAGGGGATGGAACTTAAAAAAAATCACATACTGACCGACTTTGAATATGTTTGGTTGTAGTTTTGACTCAACGACAACTTGCGCAGAGGAACTTAACACCTCGGTTGAAAGGCAATCTTTTGTGCCTATGCCCCTGACACATGTGCCTCACCTGAGGATGAATGAGGTGTATGGATCCTAAGGGCGGCTAGGACGTTGTCATGACAGAGCAGAGGATAGGGTTCGTACATTTTCCCAATTGGAAGCACCCCGGTGGAGGCTGGCTCAGCCCGGTTCCTCTCATCGCTTGGGGAACATCCGAAAAAAAACCAAGGGTCGGGAATGTCAGTCACGGGGACCAAAACCTTAACCTCCAGTATAGAGTTTTGGATTTCGCTAACTACCGGCTTATTTTCATGACATACAGGTCATACTTAACCTGGTTTAATTTGTTGATAACTGGAACACTGCTAATTTTTGACGTGCCTCCCAACCGCTTTTTTAAAACCTAGAGAATGAACATCCAGGATGATATTTGTGTCTCCTTCCATTCTCAAAAGGTCGAAAGAATCCACGTCATCAACACAGCTAGTGGGCTTTATATGAATTATGAAGGATAAAAATAATTCAAGTGTGTGGTGTTGCATCACGTGGAAGGTAAGATCGCCGCTGTTTACACATAACCGAACTTCAAAATACCATAGTTCATGTGATTAATGATGCATTTCGTTGTAGACAACAGGATCCACATTCTAAATGGTTTGCAATTGCCAAACAAAAGCCTCAGGCTACTGACGATTTTTCGAACAGGATTTGTGCTGATAAATAATTGCATCTTCGTGAATTGCGGTGATATCACAAATGCACAAAGGTCGCATCATCAGCATGGTAATGTGGTAAGCAGCCATGATGTAGTCATCAGGCTTCAAGGACGTTTCTTGTTCCTAAAGTAGAAGAATAAAAGATGCAGTAAAGGCCATCGTGAGAAAACACGTTTATGGTGTGATGATGCTAATGGCGATAGAAACGCGGATGATGCGTGCTGTAGCCTTGTTAGACCTGCTGTCTAGGGTCAAGGTTGCGATAATGTCACGATTTTCTTTAGCACTGCAAATCTTAGTGGAATCCTGTTGAATATTCTTAAAAGACAAACGAACAATCATTTCTTTTTAAGCTTTTGTCAATAATACTCTATCAAGAGTGTTTTTATCTACAGAAAATCAGGATTCAAATGGGATTTAAATGACTATCTCACTATTAAATGAATGTAAATAAAATTGCAAGAAATAAGCACAATAGTTATTAATGTAACTAGTGTATAAACTGAGTGATTATGACACTAGTATGTGTTTACGACTGTCAAAATGAAAATATTATACACGTGTTACATACAACGTTTTAGCACTTTTAGCATTAAAATACATAAAAATAATTAATAACTGTGCTAAATGAAAAATTATAATGTATGAAAGATCTCAGAAATATGACATAATATGGTTGCTAAGCAAATATTTCATTTGTTTCAATACTTATAGAGGAAAATGGAAGGTAACGATTAAACTATTGACATTTTGGATTATATTCCGCTTGACCTTTCGAACGAAGTTAAGAGTGCCTAGAGAAAAATCAAAAGATTTACGAAAAATAATATGGAGAGTTTTGTGGATGGAGAAACGAAAAATATAATATGAACAAATTTAATGGGGTCATTCTTGTGCATGTTGCTGCACTTGCAAGAGTAAGGATTTCATCTTTTCTTACAGGCTCATTGTGGTAATGAGGTCATCCCTATATTGTTGCCATGGTAATTACGTCATTCATTTTCTACTTTGCTGCCTGAAATAGGGCAATTTTACACGATTTATGCTGTCATAATAAGCCGTTTTAATGCTAGCATTACATAATAAAATATTAACATACTAAATTGCTTTATCAATCAGTTTGTTTCTCTTCATGTGTTTTGTGTCGTGCTATTTTGGTGCACATAATGTTGAGTAGTTTAGCGTAAAACAATCGCAGACAAATTAGCACATACTAGGGGATGATTAAAAATAGACAAATGCTAGGAAGGTGATACAAATGTGGAACAAGTGGCCATAATTGGTTGAAACGCCTCGTTTTACAGCATCTTACTGGTAAAAAGCAGCATGACATACTAACACCATGATTGAATAATTGCAAATCTTATTCAGCTGCTGTGTGAGATGGTGCAGAATTCTAACTTCAGCATATTTAGTAATAATTATAAAATGAAGGCATTCATAAGGAAGGTTGCTTGAACAGCGGTGATTGTACTTGATAGACATTATAGTCTCTTACGACACTTTCTTGGTTGACTGATAGTTGGCCTCTCAGGATGGATCAGTTTAGAATTGATGTGGACTTCCACGCGTCTCTGTGGCTTGTCTACTTGCGTTTATAAGCCTTCATCGCTTACTCCTGGGGGTGATATCCACAATTGATTTATGTACGTCTAAGTGTGCAAGTTGTCCGCCTTCGTTGCACTACTCAAATGCAAATCCAAAAGCAGGCGTGTCAATAAGGAATAGAGGGTAGTTAGCAACTGCTTCCGCACAACATTACGGAACGACACAAGGTGTTCCAGTCGAACCTATAAATTCACCACCATTACACCGCTGTTTTCCTGTGCAAATACACGACATTTGCATTAGTAAAAAAAAATCTGATGTCTTGCACTCACATGGCTTTCTCTACTCTTGTACTAACCATTCTTACAAACTCTTATTCCTATACCTTCTTTCTTGTTAGTTGAGATAAACATTTGTACAAATTATCTTAGTGCTTATATCCTTATAGGTGCAAGGGGAATGTTAGAATACAGTAGACCTTGTGCGATAGTCAAATGTTTGAGATTCTGTTGTCTTTGCACGCTTAACATAAAAAAGTGAACAACGATGATCCATTTCACGAAAGTTCTAAGTTTTCCGAAACTCACACACATAACAAGGAATATCTCCGAAATGATTCACCCTAAAAGAAAATTTATTGAGATATAAATTGTGTATTTTAGCAAGATCTACATGTTTTGTATAGTATGATTTGGTCTATCTCTAACGGTTTACCAGTTATGCAAAAGTCGTGCAGAGTAAATACGACTACAGGGCTATAGCCAGAAAATTGAAGATATACATTTCATTTGTCATCAAAATATCTCAAACATATGACATTTTAATCAAAATCGTTAGAGCCATTTTCAAGAAAATAAAACTTTTCGAATAATTTACCATGTAAAGAGTAGTTTAGGGTGGGGCTATTTTCTTCAAAATGTTCGTGTCGCATCCCTGAAAGACATTAAACTTAAATGCCAACTTTGGTTTTTAACCGACTTTTCGTTTTTGTGTTATGCTGTCCAAAGACTGACGCACAGACACAGACACACACACTGACCTTTTTCTAAAAATGTTTTTTTTTTTTTTTTTTTTTTTTTTTTTTGATTCAGGGGGTCTCAGAACATATATTTCCGGTGAAATCTCGAAATCGAATTTTTGGGTGGAATATAATACTTCCCATACTTACCAGTAGAGAAAATAATAAGTCCGTTTTGGGCAGATATTTTAAATACGTTAGTTCTAGATCTACGACCGTGTTTTATCATTTCCAATTTATTTAAATGAAGTTTCGAAGCCGAGCCACTCAGCCGTAGAACATAAACTAAATTCATATCTGTTAATGTAGACCTGGATATGCTTTTTACATTATTAAATTTTGAAATATGGTAACTGGCCCAAACAGATTGTTGAATGCTGTTGCTGAAAGTTTGCGACAGCTTATTTTTATCGAGTCTGTTGGAGAACTGGGATTTCAACTCGCCAACCCTCTGTTGTCGAGTGTTTCCTACATGACAATAACAACATTGCAACGTTGAAAAATGTGATAGCACGAGTAGTAGGATTTTCTCATCCTGCAAATATTAATTAATGCATAGCGTGATGATGGTGCCTTGCTCCCATATACTACTCAGTGGTCCCTTGGCCTCCCATAACTAGCCGCGCAGAAAACGGTATATATATATATATATTTAAAGTTTGCGAATCATTTATATAAACTCGTTGCTACGGTATAAAAGGCTAATTCTGTTTTCTTAGGTTTTACATAAGTATGTGCATAATTTTATTTCAACCTTTACCATGAATAACCATTTTGGTAGAGGAACCGATAATGTATAATCTAATATAGAAGTGATTTACGTGAATTCATATTGGACAATGCAATTTGTTACCCACGGCCTATTTGCAACTCAAGTTTAGGAAAAAAGAACTCCGGTGTGTTGCTGTCAGACGACTTTGTATATTCTTGTAGTAACTATTTTTACAAACAGTTATTGCTCTATATTCTTCATATTCTTTAGTCGAGATAAACATTTACAGAAATTATTTCACCGCTAGTTTTCTTGTAGGTGCAAAGAGAATATGGGAATACACTAAGCTATGAGCGACAGTCAAATTTTTTAAAGCCGGTCGCTATATCTAGGCTTTGAAATTCCATTTTCTTTGTACGGCCAAAAGATTAAAAACGTAAATAACGCCCTCCCATTTGGGAAAAGGTGTAACTATTGTAAAACTCACACAAATAACAAGGAATGTCTTCAAAATGGTTTACTCCATAAAGGAAATACACTGGGACATATATTGTGCTTTAACGAGATCCTCATTTTTGGTATAGTAAGCTTTTGTCTGCTTTACGGTTTACCAATTATGTAAAAGTCATTAAGAGTACATAGGACTACATGGGCTATAGCAAGAAAGTTCAAAATATACATTTGATTTACCAGAAAAATATCTTAAGCATATGGTATTTTAATGAAAATCGTTAGAGCCATTTTTGAGCAAAATTAAAAATTTTCGGAAAATGTTCCATGTAAAGGATATTTTAGTGTCGCATCCTTGAAAGATATCAAACTTAAATACCAACTTTAGTTTTAACCAAGTTTTCGTTTTTGAGTTATGCTGTTCTCTTTCTCTCTCTCTCTCTCTCTCTCTTTCTTTCTCTCTCTCTCTCTCTCACACACACAAATGCTGTTTTGGATTCAGGATGCCTCAAAACATATTTGTGATGAAATCTCGGCATCGAATAGAGCACTTACCCTACTTACTAATACGTAGTAAAGAAAGCAAAAATTGTTTATTTACCACTTTTGTAGCAAGCTTTCCACTAAAATCAGTGAAACAAGAATTCACTCCTGCGATTAAAAATATTTGGAATAATGTTACTTTTCTTGAACGACTTGCCTAATTTGTTGTATTTACAAAGATATGGCCGTCATTAGGAACCCACTAAGTCGCCTGCGACACTATTCAGAACACAAGCTTCATTACGTGACATCAGCACCTGAGTGACGTGCCACCTACATAGAGGAAGTGAAGCGTTGAATGCATGTAAAGTTTTGTTTTCTCCAAAGTTTGGAGCTGTCTCTGCGGCGTGTTTTAGAAGAGGGCCCTGCGGGCTTCGTTCCACAGGAAACTTGAAAAACAGGTACAGCAGCATCCTCCTCAAATGTGTTCGTTACTTGCTAAAGTCGCGGCATTTAGTCTCCAGAATTATTTATGGCTCAGTGCCACAAAACCTTGCACAATATTCCAGGCCTTTACGCTGGGTTTTTGTTGACGTTGAATTTAGTAAAATGCAACGGTATCGCTATTATTTACCGAGGTCTTGCCCCTCTACAAATATACAGGTATTCATTGGCTGGACGTAGTTATAACCGTGATATGAAAGGAAAGTATTGATTATTTCTGAGGGCTCACTAAATCGTTACTCAAATCTAAGGCAAGCTGGTAACATAGTTCGACCAATTTCAGAGACTGTGCAAATTCACAGAAATGTGTATTAAATTTTAATGGCACCCAAAAACGACGGTTTATTGCATACATATTAGAAGAAAACTTTTATTTCGAAATCAGAAACTGTATTGTTATATAATGTAATAGACAAAGATGTTTAAAGTTATTCGATACGAATTTTAATTCCAGGGATTAAACGTTTTATGTTTTTCAATATTGAGATGGTCCTGAACAGCGCATATGTGTACATATACGCTAAAACATGCTTTTCTTTCTCCTTTCTGTTTCTCATAGTTACACTCTTTGAAAATGACTTTGTTTCTGCAGTGGCTTCCGAAACGTTATAATCTTGTTACAAGGTAGCTGTACTACAAGCGTTTCTTTGTGCTCATTAAAAGAGACCAGCTTCAAGATTTCATAAAGGAAATTTATTGTTTGTATCTATATTATTGTGTGTAAAGCGCACTTCTTTGAGGAGTTTCAATAATCAAGTCACTTTCTGTCACTGTCCGTCCCCAAGTACCGCGTGCTAATAATCCTTGAATTTCTTAAGTGTGAACACGAAAACACAGGTATTAAAATGGGTGCCTAGGTCAGAAAAAAAGGAAGTCAAAGAAAAATGCTCTTGCTGAAGGCTATGGTGAGGTCGTGTGCCCACAAAGTTCGTAATTCGCCACTCACTACCTTAGCTGCCTTACCCAGCGTATCATGGGTGACACTTTAAACCTTCAATGAGAATTTAGTTTATTGTATCTTTCTTTGTATTCCTTATAGGATTCTAGAACGTGTAATAGAAAATCCTCCGTATTAACATAGAATTGTAAATTATCTTATCTTATATATTCAAACGAGCAATTCTTGTGCGTGTACAACTCACTGTTGTACAAATAAGTCCTACAATTTTCTGTATGTCTGAAATAGAAATGCTACATATTATATCCATACTGTTTTCTCTACTCACTTTTAGGTAACACATTCACATCTCTTTCTACTCACTCTTCTACAAATAAGTCATACAATTTTGTACATGTTTGAAATAGAAATGCTACGTATTACATTCACACTGCTTTCTCTACTTAATTTTGGGCAACACATTCATAACTGTCTACTCACTGTTCTAGAAATAAGCCATACATTTTCTGTATGTTTGAAATAGAAATGCTGCATATTACATTCACAGTGTTTTCTCTACTTAAGTACTTTTTGACTCTTAACAAGTGCGACAAAAATTATTATTCAGTTAACGTTTTTCCTTTCAGGGTTTATCTATCTTCTTCCACAAAAAGATTAAAAGATTTCTCAAAAACAGAGGCGAAAAACGCCGAGCAAAGCTCGGTCACCCAGGTACTAATTTCATAAAGTAATGAGTACCTGCAATATCTAGAGGGCCGATGTGGTTGCTCTCTTGCATGTTCGCACCTTATGCTGATGCGCATGCATATACGAGGGCTGCGCGGTACCGGTTACGTCATTCATTCTCCATGCCCAATTAACCTGTATCGCATGTGACTGCACTAAAGAAATGACCCAAAAAATCAAACGTTCACAGAAATGGGTATGAAATATTTATGCATTTCTGATTTTCTTTAATCTCCTTCCGTATGGTCTCCAAAGTTCTGGAAGTGTTATGTAGCGTTTAAGTACCTTTGGGTGGTGACACAGTCACCAGTGTTGTAGCTGTTTAAGGTATATCACAGCAAACAAAAATTTAAACGATTTGTCTTTGGTCCATTAATTATTTAGTAATATAAATGCAACACAGAAACTACCATTAATATACAATGAAAGGGCGAAACTGGCGAATAGTAACATTTCCGTCTCTCAGGCAGCAATTTAAATGTTTTTTACATTATACATTTTAACCATTGACAAAAATTATCCGAGTTTTGATTATAATTTTGTGTTTAACAATGATGTTATTAGGGGCACAACTTATCTGTTTACTGAATATTCAGATAAAATGTTAATGGAAACCAAAAGAAGATTGAACCCTTATTTGAGGGTCATTAAAAGGTTTTGGTATAACTATTGTTGTAAGACAATACGAGTGTATCTTATTTTTTCTGCATATTTTGTGTTTTATAGCTAATAAATTATGAGCGTCTGTGCACATTGCTTGGAATTTAATCATTTAGTAGGAAAAATATTTATTTTTAGGTCTAGATGATGATCTCGAAATGTCCATTAATTCCATGACGTGTCTTTTTTGAAGCTTGCGATCGATACTGCAGACATTTAATGTGTAACCATACGAAATACATTCGTACCTTTATTATTAATGAGATACCTGTGTAGGAATGTTAATTCGATTACACTGTCACGCATGAGTATTAGTGTCTCTAATTGAGGAAATTAGGCAAACCACAACTGATGCTGACAATCAGAGATACGCACGTATGCCCTGCGCATTTCCCAGCAAAAATGGCGTGCATGGGATCGATCATGTAAACGTGCAGGCCCGCAATAAGCCCAATAAAGGGGCTACGGGAGGTGACGTAGCAGACTAATGGGGTTCCATGACGTAACTTGCCTTCACCACTTAAATTTCTTTCATAAAATCGCTATTTTCATCATCAGGTTCCCAGTGAACACTTTTAGTTCTAAGGAGAAGTTCGATCTTCTTAAAGTGATACACCAAAATTAATTATTGTGTTCTAGAAGAGAGGAAAAGTATACAGATTTGCAGAATTAGCAATTGGTAAATGCATCGCGACCATCTATTTAGTTTTTTGTTTCGTTCTATTAATAGACAAGAAATTGTCAGAAGCATTCCCAGTCCACCGCAGCATCAGCAAAGTATTGGAGAGACTGACGGAACCTAAAAGTCTATTCTCCCATTCCAAGCTATCCATCATTACTTCCCTTGTCTTTTATTTTCTCAAAAATGGCTATAATAATTTTGTTCAAAGGCTAGCCTAGCCCCATAGTTCAGTCGGTACAGCATCTGCCTATTGTGCAGGGGTCCCGAGTTCCATTCTCGGCTGGAGGGTGACAGTTTTTCTTTAACTAGGATTATCTCACATCTACCTTAGAATCTTTATGAATGGGAGTGTGAAATGTCCTTTGTACATAATGTAAATGTTAATCCAAAGTAATAGGAACCTAAAACTCCAAAAACCACCATTATACAAGTGAACACCAATGATATTAAGCAATTTTTCCAAGAGGCAAAGCGGTCGATATAACCTTCCCTGTTAAAGGCAGCATATAAATGGAACAATAAAAATTCTGAA